>CM026887.1:39614481-39708546 GCA_015227895.2 Colaptes auratus | reverse complement strand
CCTTCACACAATGGAGAACATCTCCACAAAACTCTGGCTAGGAAAAAAAAAACAACCACCTAATATGTTTCCTTGGTAGGTTATGATAAAGATTTTGATCAGTTCTTTTGAATGTCTCCTTTTTCAGATGTTATTTCTTAAACTTCAGGAAATACTTGTATCAAAGATAATGAAAAGATAGAAACCATTCTATCTTTTCCTTGTCTTCCAGGTAATCAGTGCACTCAGCCATAGAGGGGAAAGAAGAACAAAAATAAAGTGCAGGGAAAGGTGAGAATGAAGTGATGAAGAGTGCACATTTTTCTTTCATCTCTCAGTAGTTTTTTTCCATGAATTGCAATTAAATATATGTTAGGAACTCATGAACCTTGTCTGATCTTATGCAGGACAAAAGAGAACACAAATTGCAGTAAATAGCATCCAAACCTTTACCAAACAGATACAAATCCACTAAGTGGCCAAAAACATATATAAAGAGAGATTTTTCTTACCCTCAATATCATGTAAATACACAAAATACAACAGCATTTACTCAGCCACATCAAATGCCTTAAGCTTTCCCCATCTTTTATAAGTCTGTAGGCTATTTCCCCTTGTACAAAAGTATAACGTTCAGATAAACAACATAAACCAAAAGCTTCCTTTTTTCCTCTCTCCTGCTTATGGGGATGCCTTAACCCCTGCATCATTTCACAGCTGATCTCCATGAATACTAATTCAACTCCTCCTGACTAGAACAGATTCAAAGGAGTATTTGGGATAAGCCTAATTCTGACAGAACAACGGTTCACCTATTTTTGTGAAAAGCAAGAGACAGGACCTCCAATCACATCTTTTGGATATGTTTTTGGGATCCATAAAAGTTGTGTATAAAAGAGGTGATAGAACCACTGCCACATGTATTTTGTAAAGTTACCCTAATTATTGAGTATAATCTGTTTCCAAATGACAGGTGGAATGCATCTCTTCAGCCTGTGATAGATATTCAACTGTCACCCAGGTAATACATACCACATAGCTTAGGTGGGTTTCCATACAGGGAACATCTTCCCCAGATATTTGGTGGGGGGTGGATTCCTCTTGGTGGGCAAAGCACACAAATTGGTGTCCTTCATCAGGTGGAATCCTCAGGCTTAAATTATGAAAAGTGTTTATGTACTGTTACTAAGTTCAAAAACTATGTGGAAGTAACTCTTGTTCAACTTTAAAACAAGCTGAGAGCTTACAATTCTCAGGGGAACTTTAGGTATTAAGCAATCATCTAGAATAAAAATCTGGTAAGAACAGAGTTGGCTTTTAAACTCCAAAATACAGACTTAGAGGGATAATGTTTCCTTAAGTGGGTTTTAAAAGTAGCTTTAGTATTTTAGCTATAATATCTTTCTTTTCACAAAAGAATACATTAATTTGATTCAGTCTGTAGAAATTCTCAGTGCTGTAAAATTCAGGTATGGGTGCTTGGTTTTGTGAATGATGATGTTTATCTGATCAATCACAAAAGAATCATAAAATCAGTAAGGTTGGAAAAGACCTCAAAGATCATCAAGTCCAACCTGTCACCCAAAACCTCATGACTACTAAACCACGGCACCAAGTGCCACATCCAATCCCCTCTTGAACACCGCCAGGGATGGTGACTTCACCACCTCCACAGGCAACCCATTCCAATGGCTAACAACTCTCTCTGTGAAGAACTTTCTCCTAACCTTGAGCCTAAACCTCTCCTGGTGCAGCTTGAGACTGTGTCCTCTTGTTCTGGTGCTGGTTGCCTGGGAGAACAGACCAGCCCCCTCCTGGCTACAACCTCCCTTCAGGTAGCTGTAGACAGCAATAAGGTCTCCACTGAGCCTCCACTTCTCCAGGCTAAACAACCCCAGCTCCCTCAGCCTCTCCTCATAGGGCTTGTGCTTGAGGCCTCTCCCCAGCCTCCTTGCCCTTCTCTGGACACATTCAAGAGTCTCAATGTCCTTCTTAAATGGAGGGGCCCAGAACTGGACACAGTACTCAAGGTGTGGCCTAACCAATGCTGAGTACAGTGGCACAATGACTTCCCTGCTCCTGCTGGCCACACTATTCTTGATGCATGCTGGGATGCCACTGGCCATTTTCATTGCTGAGAAAGTTAGTATCAGTGAGCTAAAAGCTGGAAAATATTTTCATCATTACTCTTCAGATACTGTCCCCCTCCTGCATCTCCTACTTCTCCATAGCATAAATACATTGCTTTTCTATCCATCGGACTTCCGCTTCTTACTTTTGCTACTGCTCTATGTCGGCAGCCATTGCCATCCCTGCAGTCCCATAGATGTATGTGTGAAGATTTAAGTCACCAGGAACTCTAGTTTTCTTTCGCTCTCATCTTTACTGATGAGCAAAACTCATGAGATTCAGTTTTAGTTTATCCTTTGATTTTTTTGGATGCTTTTCAAAGTCATATGTGAACTGGAAAAATGTTAAAGGATTAAACACCTCCCAGAGAGAAGATTAAATAGGCTCTTACATTTTTGGTGGGAATATGAGAGTAATACATTCCTGGCACTAAAAAGAGTGTGTATTATCACTGCACTAGAAGAACACAGATGATTACTAATAATGTTTTAATAAGAGGCAGTTGTTTTAATGTAGTCATGCTATTCTCAGTGAGTCTCTTACCTTTTCATCCCACGTCCCCTGATTGCATGGTTTGCTACAACACTCACAGTCCTATCTCTGAAATCTCCAAGTCAAGGCTGATCTTCTGCAGAAGTACAAATTGTGTATGAATGACACCTGTAGAGCTGTCTGCACTTCAAAACACACCCATGCACAGGGAGAAATGATGATTCCTACACACTGGCAAAGCAGGGATATTATGCCAGGACATCACATCAGCACACAAGTCTACTGCTGCTGCAGAAGCAGGGAGCTGCCTTGGACCCCTGAACTACCAAAAGGAAAGCAGAATATCAAAAGCACTGCATGTATTTTGTTATTGATGCAGCTTTTTTTTGCATACAAAGTGTATTTCTGCAAAGAGTAGTGAGTCTGTATGTGTTCATCTGTGGTATGTTAATCAATACAATGATATATATACACACGTATGCTATGCACACAAACACACAATCATAGTTTCATAGTTTCAGTTAGGGTTGGAAGGGACCACAAGGATCATCTAGTTCCAACCCCCCTGCCATGGGCAGGGACACTCTACACTAGATCAGGCTGGCCAGACCCTCATCCAGCCTGGTCTTAAACACCTCAAGGGACGGGGCCTCAACCACCTCCCTCGACAACCATTCCAGGGCCTCACAATCTTTCTATGTTACAGCATGTTACAGTAATCCATTTTAAGCACAAAAAGAAAAACAACTCAACCAAAAAATCCCAGATGGGAAAAACTGAAAGCATCTTCTCATAGCTGAGACATCAGGCTACTTGCTGAAGGCTTTTCTCCCTTCTTATTGCTGGACAAATGAAGATGTTTTAAAGCACTGATGATTGTGCACTCATCCAGGTTTATTTCCCTGACTTATTTGTTTTTCTGCTGAACCTTGATCTTACCATCCAATGTAAGATAGAGCACCAAATATCTTTGGGTTTTATTTGAGCTTCACACCTCTACTTGTATTTTGATGAGAACATTCACTTCTGGAGCCCCAACTTATGCTTCTTTCTCAGTCATATATTTTTCTGTCAAACCACGTTTATTATCTTATCATGGCTCTTTGCTTTAGGTATAATCAATCATCCTTGCCAGCAGCTTCATTTCAGATTAGCTAATAGCACATGACAGGCATTCCAACTTTTAGACATTGCCTATTTTTAAAATGGAGATTAATTTTTAAACTAAGATGCAGTTTTAGTGTCAGGATAATTAAATTTTTCTAAGAGATACTATCTTTCTTTTTGCTGCATCAGCTCTCCTGAGTTCATACCTTTAGAAATCTGCTACTACCCCCCAAAAAAATCAATAGGTTCTGAAGTCCAGCACAGAGATTTTTTTTTTCCATTAATAAAATAACTTTATTAAGTCTAAGAAGCATAAATTGCTGAAGCCCTTTTATTTTTCAGATTGCCTCATCTGCATGAGAATCAGCAGCAGTGTTTGTAAAGTGGCTGTCATTGCCAAAAGATGTATTTGATAAATCTCCACTGTATGTTTTGCAGTATTGAAGGTTTCTTTTTGATTGTTCTTGTCAGCATTGTTTAGTGGAGCCCAAACTGGTGGAGTCAACTTAATATGAGTCAAATGATGTATGAGTTCCCTTGCCCGGTCCAGGTTTTATTCAAGATGTTGAGGCTTTGTGATATCTGTCAGATACCTGTCGGTGTCAGGTGGTGTTAGGGTTTAAATCAAAAGAGGGCAAAATAGAAGATGGTCACCTTGCCATTTAAAAACTACTTCTCTCCACCCCTCCCCCCAGCCCCAACATTTTTTGCTGGATATTGTAATTTTTCTCCTAATATTTTTAGATGAAATACAAAAACTACTCGGCTTCTGACCGCTCCTTGTCTCAAATACAAACATACCAGAGATCCAGCAATTATAAAGGATTTTGTTTGTTTTCCTCCCTCTGGCACAGACAAAGAATCAAATTCCCCTACTGGTAAGAAAGAAAGCAATTTACAATGATAAAACTGGGGTATGCTCACTGGGCTAAGTTTTAGCACAGTGCTGTTTCTATTTTTAGTGGCTTTCATTCCAGAAGGACCTGAAGCAAGGTACATAATGCAGCTGCTATTTGTCGCTGTTATGCTGTTCACTAGCTCTCACTTATACAGACTACTATTGATTTCAACAAACTTTGGTTCCGACAGTTAGAATTAGGCAATTTTCCTACTTTGGAAAAGAGAAAAAAGAAGAATTGGTCCCTGGTTACTCTCATATGATTGCCTTTACTGCCTTCAGTATCAATCAAGTGTCTGCAAGCTTCCAGGGCAAAATCTAATAACGTTAGCTGAAAGGTTCCTACCAACTTCCATGCGCCTCGGGTCAGAGTTTCAGTGGTTCCAGTTCGGCATATTTTATTCCAATGACTTTGAGTTGCACCTGGTTTCAATTTAGGGAGGGAGCTTTGTCTCTGCATGGTTTATCTTCATCCATACTTCTACCCCATGGTAAGTAGGAGAAACTCTTTCAGGATGATGATGAGCATTTATATTGCTTTTAGAACAATGGCAGGTGATTTATCTTTCTTCCCCTGGAAGTACTGTCAAAAATCTGCCTCCTCTCTAAAGCTCATCTACTAGCCAACCTGGTTCCAACAGTGAAAGCCTGATTCAGTTTTGCTTTTTTAAACAGGGAGAATAAATCTCCTTAGCATAGCAGCCCATGATGCTATAAACAGTCAAAAGAAGTCAGATAAAACTTTCCTCCAAAATTTCAAGTTCTCATTGAAATAAGGAGTGTTTTTTCCTTATATTCTTTTTCCTTATCTTTTTTCCCCCCTTCCAGTTTCTGAGGGACTGTGGTTAGATTGAATAGTTAAGATCCTGGTCAACTTAAAAAAGCATTACAGATGGGGGAATAATTGAACTTACACAAGAGGAAACAAACCCCC
Source organism: Colaptes auratus (assembly GCA_015227895.2). NCBI lineage: Eukaryota > Metazoa > Chordata > Aves > Piciformes > Picidae > Colaptes > Colaptes auratus. Next base: position 39,703,006 of record CM026887.1, on the reverse strand, counting down.
TGAGTCTAGTAAAGTCCTGCTGTATTTCCCACTTTAAAAGATAGAAGAAGAAAACAAAACCAAAAATCAACCCAAACATTCTTTTTTCAAAAAGGCTACAAGAGTGTCAATTAAATGTCAGTCTGAACCAGAGCTCTAAAAGTTGAGAGAAGAATTCAGGGTAGCACTTGTCAGTGCTACAACATGAATTTCCAAAGGGCTCTGGTCTTGAAGGTATGGTGAAAATAAAATACCAAACTCCCTGGCTTATAAATACTTTAAAAATTTCTCCTGTTCTGCTCTTTTGAAGTCAAGCTCTCTGGGCAAAGACAACAGTAGAATGCTGAACTGCTCTGAGAGAAATACCTTACTAGTAAATTGGGGTAATAACTGGAGCTATGAAGTATGGAAAGAAACAAACTGGAATGGAATGGAATGGAATGGAATGGAATGGAATGGAATGGAATGGAATGGAATGGAATGGAATGGAACAGAACAGGTTGGAAGAGACCTTCAAGATTATCACATCCAACCTATCATCAAACACCACCTAACCAACTAAACCATGCAACCAAAAGATTAAGACTGAGATGCTCTAGTTTATAAAGCAGCCTTTAATTTGGAATGTTAAACTGATTTCAGATACAAAGAAATCTCCAAAACAACAACAACAAAAAACCCAACCCCAAACCACTAAGACCTTCAGGAAGTCACTTAGTCCTCTTGATCTTTGTCTCTCACAAGAATAATACAAATGTCAAATGAGTTCCTCACAGTCAGGTGTTCAAACAGTGAGAAGATTTCAGACAGGCAAACCTGTTTCTTCCGTGGGAAAAGAGAACACAGTGGTCAGAAAGCAGATGTATCAAGCTGACAGGTCAATCCCCTAAAGCCTAATGTTCCTGTGTGCTTCTCATCTGTTTAAGCCTTGCCCTGGTCAGTGATTGGTTTAGTGATCTTGTAGTTATTAGCCTCTCTGCAGAAGAAAATTATAATATATGCTTAATGCATTGTTAGTAGGATCTGCCTTTTCCTCCAGCTGAATTCCTTCGGTCCAACCCTATTCTCAACCTTCTCTGTTGAGGAGTTGTTACTATCTGTGCACCTTTAAAAATGAGATACAGCTTATACCTCTGAGAATAATATTAAATATGCAACATCTAATAGGAATTATCTTACACTGAGGAGAAATACCATCTTTTCAAAATTTAACAAGACTGAAATGAAACTGATACATAGAACTGCATCTCTGAGCTGTCAGCTTGTGCAAAAACATGTTTTACTGAGCATGTTCCACATGTGCAACAACACACACACACAAACACAGAGCAACTTATTCCAGAGAGGGACCTGGGGGTGCTGATCGACAGCTGCCTAAACATGAGCCAGCAGTGTGCCCAGGTAGCCAAGAAGGCCAATTGCATCCTGGCATGCATCAAGAATAGTGTGCCCAGCAGGAGCAGGGAAGACATTGTGCTCCTGTACTCAGCACTGGTTAGGCCACACCTGGAGTTCTGGACCCCTCAGTTTAGGAAGGATATTGACACACTTGAACATGAGCAGAGAAGGGCAACAAGGCTGGTGAGAGGCCTTGAGCACAAGCCCTACGAGGAGAGGCTGACGGAGCTGGGGTTGTTTAGCCTGGATAAGAGGAGGCTCAGGAGAGACCTTAGTGCTGTCTACAGCTACCTGAAGGGTGATTGATGCCAGGAGGGGGTTGGTCTCTTCTCCCAGGCAAGCAGCACCAGAACAAGAGGACACAGTCTCAAGCTGCTCCAGGGGAAGTTTAGACTCGAGGTGAGGAGAAAGTTCTTCACAGAGAGTTGTCATCCATTGGAGTGGACTGCCCAGGGAGGTGGTGGAGTCGCTGTCCCTGGAGGTGTTCAAGAGGGATTGGGGATGGACACTTGGTGCATGGTTTAGTAGTCATGAGGTCTTGGGTGACAGGTTGGACTTGATGATCTTTGAGGTCTTTTCCAACCTTGTTGATTCTTTGATTCTATATTGTTGTTGGGATTTGTTTGGGGGTTTTGAATGTTTTATTTGGTTTCTTTTGTTTGGTTTTTTTGTTGTTGTTGTTACATAGGTATGCAGACAGAATGATACCATAGAATTGAATAGTACTCCATGAAACAACAATTACAGATGATCATAATGAAGCCATTCCTCATCGTTGCCCTGAGAGAATGCACAAAATACATGAAAGGTTTTCCTAGAAAACTGATGCAGAAGATTCAGCTGTCAGAAAGATAAATAGCCTGGTGTAGTAGTTAGAATAATGAGAGTTTAACCACAGAGTGGAACCCGTTACAGGGTTGAGAGGGGTTATCCTCACCCTCTACTTTGCCCTGGGCACTTTTGGGCCACTCAGTTCAAGGACAGGGAACTGCTTGAAACAGTCCATTGCAGAGCCACAAAGATGATTAAAGGAATGGAATATCTTCCCCATAAGGAAAGGCTGAAGGAGTTAGCTTGGAGGATACTGAAGGGTGACCCTATTATATGTTTATAAAGATGTGAAGGGCAAGCACGAGGAGGACAGAGACAGGCTCTTATGGTGATGTTCAATGATAGGAAAAGGGCCAGCAAGTGCAAACTGTAGCACAGGAGGTTCCACATGAACACAAGGAAAAACTTTTTCACTGCAAGTGTGACAGAGCACTGGAACAGGCTGCCCAGAGAGGTCGTGGAGTCTCCTTCTCTGGAGACATTCAAAACCCACATGGATGTGTTCCTGTGTGACCTACTCTAGGTGATCCTGCTCTGGCAGGGAGGTTGGACTAGATGATCTTTCAAGGTCCCTTTCAATCCCTAACATTCTGTGAAATGAAATGTTTCATGGCCTAAACATGTTTTCTCCTTTATGGAACAAGAATAGATGTGCTCTAGAGCCACTTCTAGTATATTTTTACAAGACTGTCTGAGATTTTGGACTATCCTTTTCCAGTCTCGCATTCTGTAATTATCTCTATCGATAATCTCCATTTTCAACTTTATTTTCTCCTATTATCCTTCAGAAGGTAGGCTGAACATGAGCCTGCAGTGTGCCCAGGCAGCCAAGAGGGCCAATGGCATCCTGGCCTGCATCAGGAACAGTGTGGCCAGCAGGAGCAGGGAGGTCATTCTCCCCCTGTACACTGCACTGGTTAGGCCACACCTTGAGTCCTGTGTCCAGTTCTGGGCCCTTCAGTTTAGGAAGGATGTTGGAGCGTGACCAGAGAAGGACAACGAAGTTGGTGAAGGGTTTGGAACACAAGCCCTATGAAGAGAGGCTGAGGGAGCTGGGGTTGCTTAGCCTGGAGAAGAAAAGACTCAGGGGTGACCTTATTGCTCTCTACAACTCCCTGAAGGGAGGTTGTAGACAGGCAGAGGTTGGTCTCTTCTCCCAGGCAGCCAGTACCAGAACAAGAGGACACAGTCTCAGGCTGCGCCAGGGGAGGTTTAGGCTGGATGTTAGGAAGAAGTTCTCTACAGAGAGAGTGATTGCCCATTGGAATGGGCTGCCTCTGGAGGTGGTGGAGTCACCATCATTGGAGATGTTCAGGAGAAGACTTGATGGGGTGCTTGGTGCCATGATCTAGTTGTTTAGGTGGGTTGGATTGGTTGATAGGTTGGACGCGATGATCTTGAAGGTCTCTTCCACCCTGGTTTATTCTATTCTAAGGTATCCAGATATTATAATGATCTTTCTAGCATTCAGTTTTAAATTCAAAGACATGGTCAAAGAAAATTCTTCATGGTGAAATAGGGAAAATGCATCTCAATGTCAAGCCTAGGGATGTGTTTCAGACAATCTGTTGTACATGCTCTAGTGGCAGGAGCTGCGATAAATTCTCTCATAAAAGTGTTTTATGCAAGTATAACAGGCAGTAATTTTCAGATTAGATGTTTGGACAAAGAATGCATGAAAACACATATTTTCAAATAGCAGGCCATTAGGGCTTCTGAAAAACCCACAAATGTTGCTGCAATCCACCCAGTAAAGTACTTGATATTTTAAAAAAAACCCTTGGTCTCTCCAATAGCTTCCTAAGTTTTTTGCACAGGTCTCTGATAATACATTTGACTTCAGGCAGCCTATGCATTATAGCTGAAACTAAACCCAGCACCATACCAGTAATTATGATGGAAAACTAGAGTGAGATAGAACTCAATTCTCCAGTGAATTTATCTGTAGAATCTATTCAGGATGACCCAAGACTGTACTGGAGTCTCAACCTGATGCTGCAATGCTTTCTGTGCAGCTGTGGCCCCAAAATACACCTGCAATGCCCTCCATTTCTGGCAAAACATAAATCACGATCACAAGGTTACTAAATCAATATTCTCACCCAGTCTGGGTCTTTGGCTATGCCTTCACAAGAATACCTTCTGTGCACAAATCACTGGTTTCTACAGTTACCCTCCTTCTCTGAGCAATTCTGATTATTTGTAGTTTCCCGTCTAAAAGTAAGAGTAAACTGGAAATGTCCAGCAGCCAAAGAGGGGCAGGAATTGCCTATCCACCTTTTTGTTGGAGAGTCTCTTCAGCATCCACAGGGACACAGACAAAAATGGTTTCACCAATCGAGTGAAACACCAAATTGACCCTGGACCAGATGCTGATTCAAGAAGCATATCACTCTTTCACTTTTCCTTGATTTTCTACCAACCTACCAATCCTAGGGGAGAGTAGAGTAGAGTAGAGTAGAGTAGAGTAGAAAAGAAATTAACCAGGTTGGAAAAAAGGAGGAGGACAGGCTTTAGTTGCATTTCACAGGACAAGTTCACCATTACTAGTGGCTGGCAGATGAGTTGCATGGATTACCAAGCTGGAAAAGGGTTGTTAGTGAGGGCTAATCAAATTCCACCCGCTTTGCCACTGACTCCTATAATGTTCACTCAGCTTGAATTTGAAACTAGGTTTAGACCAAACATTGAAAGATGCTGAGTGAATAAGACTCTGGGATAACACAGAGGCAGCATGCACACTGAAATGCTCATGTTGCACTTGTGTGGTTTTATGACCTGGTATAAATACAAAATGTTCAAGAGTTTTATACAATCAGAAAAAAAAAGACAATTAAGAAGAGAGCCCACACCAGAAGCAGTCATTCATTTGATGTTAAAGATGTGTGCATGCCCCCAGCATACTGAAGCACTTCGATAAGCCCTAAGGGATATGAGAAATGAAAAATCCTGGAAGACAATTCTGTGCAAAGAGTGCTGTTTATGGAATGAAGAAACACAAACAGTGTGGGGGGAAGCCCCAAATTCTAAAGAAAACTAGTAATAATAATTTTTTAAAAAGGATTAAAAGAAGATAATTTTTTTAGTTGCTTGTGGTAGTGCTGCTCCCTAGATAGCCCTTGAGAGGAAATATATGTTTGGAGACTGAGCTCTCTCTCCACACTCTGGTGCAAACTATAGAAGCAGAGTAAAATATTCAGTAAAATAACTTGGAAAAAAAAAATCCTTGAGGTTTAAATGAGTTTTCCTATATATTTCTAAACCTGCCTGCAACATTGAGACTTTTACAGAGAGATTGCTGATATCAAATTCACGGTCAAAATGAAGTGAGAAAGTTGTGCTTTTCAGCAGAGGCAACATCTACTATAATACCTAAAGACCTTTTACTGACACTGACAATTCACCAGGAAAGGAATGCTATGAATAAACCAAGCAATACCAATTTTTAAGATAAAATATGGTTTTAAGGCAATCAGCAGTGCCCTCACTGTCAAATTTGTCAGCAGCGCTTGACAACACCAATCATGACTTGCTACTGAATCATCTCAGTCCTGACAAAAGAAGAAAGAATTGCACTGACCCTTCATGTAGGGAGATCATGACCCAGAAGGTTCCAGGCATTGTTTAGGATGTACAGGATGCACAGGATTATAGGATTTCTCCTGAGATCTGGCCGGTTTTTCAAGGCACTCCGCAGGTTATGCAGAAAGCTGCTCACACATAACTCTGTGAACAGACTACCTGACCCTACCGAGCGAGGAGCAAGTCTGCGTATTCTTGAGCACCATCTACTGGTGCCTTTTCTGTTCATAGCTGCACAGTTCACCTGGAGCACCTCACTAAAAGGCTGAGCAATTGCTATTTCACCTTTTGTAAGACATCTCATTATAGACGCTGAAAATAATTCTCACTAATTGTCTTAACCTTGGGTCAAGCCCAGTGTTCTAGGTATTGGGGAAAAGCAAATGACCTTCCCCAGAGCTTTCTTTTTAACTGGCTTTGAAAAAAAACTCTTCATATTTCAGAAATCTACTGCATTCCCTTTAAGATCTTAAATGCTGTGATTTTTCAATGCTTTCCCTTTAGTGTTGCAGTAATTCATCTCAAGTTCTTTGCATTTCATTTGGAATTTCTATACATCTATTATTTACTACTTGGATGTGTGATTCAAAGCCCTTTAAAGTTGAGGGATCTTTCTACCTGAACTCTGGACTCCAGCACTTCATTACATCAAATCTTAAGGGAAAATGTGAACCAGTAGATTAAAAAAAGCATCACAAGACATGCATTTACAAGATTCCATAAAAATTCTGAACCTTTTCCTGTGTGAGCCACTGGAGAATGGGTATAGAAGAGTAACCCAGTCCTGGTCATTGTAGGAAAAATTTGGACCCACTACAATCAAAACTTCTCTTTGATAAGATCTTCTCTTGAGCTGTGTTGTGTCTTGACTACACCAGGGGGGAAATTCAGCAAATGCTGAAGGTTTTGCTGGACTTGCTATACCCTTCTGCTTCTATTACAGGGTTGCCGTGTTTAAGACACAGGCAATTAGCAGCGGTAATATGCCCATTTGGGAGCATCCAAGGTCAAGAGCATGCTAATAGGAACTGACATCTTGCTGTCCTTAGAGAATGCAGCAGTAGGCAACACCAACTGTAGTTTTTCTAAATAACCTGCTGTAATATTGCACAAAGCATCCCCTGCAGTAACTCACGACACAACTTCTTTGTTTGGCCTTAGCAATTAGTTTTGGACAAACCTATCCCAATGCTGGTTTGGATCTTCCAAGAAGATGGGGCACAAAGTGGTAAAGCATTTTTGAATCCCTACATGACTCACTTAAAGAACCAGTGATTGAGTTACTACTGTGGTGAAGGCCTGGAATGGGTTGTCCAGGGAGGTGGTTGAGGCCCCGTCCCTTGCGGTGTTTAAGACCAGGCTGGACGAGGCTCTGTCCAGCCTGATCTAGGGTAGAGTGTCCCTGCCCATGGCAGGGGGGTTGGAACTAGATGATCCTTGTGGTCCCTTCCAACCCTAACTGAAACTATGAAAACTATGAAACTATAATATCAGCATTGGAATATTCACATCTTAAAATATCAATTAAAACCCAATAATCCCTCAGCAGTCTTTGTACAGCTGAAAATCATTAGCTTTCCAATAACATATACACATCTTATGATGTTAAGAAGTGAAATAAAAATTATTCTTTATAAAACCAAGAGTCACTTCTATACATTAATATCAAATATTAAAATGTGGGACCTATTTTTAAAGAAAAAAAAAATCAAAATATTTTTAATCCAATAGGAAAAGTGGCTTCAAAAAGTTGAATGTTAAGAAGCATGCTTATTATTTGATTTATTCCTCTCTTAGGACATCAGAACAACAAAGGGGAAAAAAAAGGCAATGAAAATAAAAATGTAGGGTTAAATGCTGGCATTCTATACAATTATTTTCCTCCAGAGATGTAAAATCTGAGAATGTTCATGGTAGAAAAATACATTACAGACTCTTGTCTTTATTATTGCACACTGACAAATGTGGGGGAAAAAAAATCCACTGTTTGAAGATGTTTTGGTTTTCTGGGGTTCCTTCAAAGAAGTCCTGCTGAAAAACTAAGAGAGATCTATATATACAGTCTCTATGCATATAAAGTAGATATTTACCGAACAGACTTGTTTGCAGTACCAAGGAAGCCTCACACAGGAGAATATAAAGCTATGCAAGCACAGTAAGTACAGTATAAGTAAAAATATAAGCATTTTTTACTTCTGCTAGGTAAATTTGTTTGCTAATCCAGATGTATCACAGCATTTTGTCTACAAGGCCTGAGCCAACAGATGCACTTTCCCAGATGCAGAGAGATATACCAATATGCTGCAGTTATTCAACTCTTTTTTTGGCAGGGAAGCTATCTTAGAGAAAGGGATCACAAAACCAGCAGTCACAAGGATAGATGGAGTGGACAATTTAAGCAATCTGAAATGTTTCAGCTTTTAGAAGAAATGAGAATATCTTTAAAGCAACCACGCCAATTTTTGCCCCTGTGTGGGACAAAGCTATGTGCCAGAAAACCCATGTGCCAGAAAACCCATGCCACCTTCTCTAGCCTAATAACACTTCTCTTCCTTTCTGCTCTCCTTGAGAAAAAACTTACGGACCTTGAGTCTTGCATTAATTTGCCTGAGGCTAATTAGCATGATTTTTCATCTCATCAGCAGGGCTCTGAGCCACCCTCCGCTGTGGAGACCCCCAATTAGCTCAGGTGCTCTGACTTTTTCTGTCTACGATTCTCCTCATCTGGGACAAAAGGTAACAAGGATTAATGACCAGACAGCCTTTAAAATCCCAACAAACATTAATTCAAACCCAAAACATTTAAAAGAAAGCAGAACTTAATGTGTTGCATGTATGTAGCTTTCTAAGAAGCCCAACCAGTAGATCTAACCTCTCATGGACTTTTCCAGGGCGGCTGTGTTCCTGGGCAACTGCTGGCAGCTGGCCACCGGCAGTTTGTTACCTCTTCTGTTTTCCTGAGTGACAGATATAGACTCCTGGAAGTGAGTGATTTCCCTGATGTTGTTCATGAGCTTGCCAATGCACTCTAATTTGAAGTTTCCTGCAGAAGCCTCATCAAGGGAGAGCTTTTCATGTGAACAACCCTCAGGTTGTTAATCCTCTTTGATCTACCCACAGAGCGTAAGCAGCCTATTGAGAAAGGGCCATCTGTTGTCTCATGACAATTCTACACCTGTTCTAAGAAGTTTCCCATGGGATAACAATTCCAATTTTTCTAATCAGCTCCACATTTGATTAAAATCAAATATAATGCTTTACATTCTAAAATGTGTATGGGGGAGTGTTCTCAAACATCAACAGCTCCAGGGTTCCTTTCAAATATTCTTGCTCTCCAGTCTAACCCCAATTCCCTGCCTACTGCTATCTGCAATGAGACTCAAACCATGGTTGCACATTTCAGTCAAATAAAACAATCAAGGCTAAAGCAAATTGCAATCATTCAAAAGGCTGGAAAATAGCTGCAATAACAGAAGTACTTGGCAGCAATATAAAGAAAGATTAAATTTTAATTAAGTCCACAAGATTAATGACAACAGCAGCAGTGTTTTTAGACATCTTTGTTTCTGGTGGCCAACTCGACAAGCCGGTTCTCTGGAAAATCTGAACTCCCCGTTTTGGGAACAAATCTACTTTAAAGGTGCTAAGATTTCTGCCTCTGTTTCCCTAATTCCACAGCAAATCATCATTTTTGCAAGTAAAACATGTTTGTGCAGAAGCAAAAGCAAATCTGTAATATCCCCAATTTTCTACCATTTTATGACATTACGATGTTGACACGTTGCAACTCAATGTCTCAAGACAAAGCTTCTAAGACAAGTCTACACTGATGATTCAGGGGGCATTATAATACAAAGGACCTCAGCTCTCCTAGATTTCATCTTTTCATATTTTGTGCAGCAAGGAAGAGAGAGCTGCATACAACTGAAGCTGCATACAACTGAAGCTGCATACACCTGAAGCTGCATACACCTGAAGCTGCATACACCTGAAGCTGCATACACCTGAAGCTGCATACACCTGAAGCTGCATACACCTGAAGCTGCATACACCTGAAGCTGCATACACCTGGAGGAGTTCAAAAAGGGATTGGATGTGGCACTTGAAGCCATGGTTCAGATGTTAGGAGACAAGTTGGACTTGATGATCTTTGAGGTCTTTTCCAACCCTATTGATTCTATGATTCTAACTGGTGACCCAGTCCTCCCAGTGTGCCATCTCTACAGCTCTAGATTGTAAGTGTACAAAACATTAAAATTTAACTGTACATTCAATGGAGAAAAGTTGTTTGATACTTAGATGAAATGCCTAGCAAATATCTGCAAAGTGTAGTATGAACAAGCTCCAGTTTAAAGATATTTCAGAAATAAGTACAGATTGGCCTTTGTTCCTTATCCACAACAGAAGGAAGCTAAAGACACTATAAGGACATCATCAACTTCTCAATTATTCAAACACATACAAAAGAAAAGAATCTGTGTCCTCATCTAGGCCAAGCAACAGTGCTATTTCAGTCATGCTGAAGTTAAGTTTTCTCACCTAACAAGAGACATTTTGTTGTCAAGGCCCTGTGAGAAATCCCTTATTGAGATGTTACCCTTGAACTTTCTCCATATCATGTGCTTGACTCAAAGGCCTTGTTTAAGCCTGATTGTTAGCATCAGCGAGGTGTTTGTCACAAAGGAGGGAGAGTTGCTCCTCCAGACCCTCACTGGACGTGAAACATCGTTAATTACTCAGCTTTTGTGATGTATTTTTAATGACCCAAATACAACTTCCATGCAATTTTGTCACTGCTATCCAGTGGTGCATTACCAGGTGACTACCATTTCTGTAATACTTTTCTAGGGTGGCTGTAAATGACATGGAACATCACTGTTCCAGGAAAATATTCTGTAGAGAAAGTCCAAAGACTACAAATGATTTATTGGAAAACCACTTAAGGAGAGTAAATCCTCCTTTTGCAAATATGTTCATTTGATGCCATCTGCCACAAACAGCCCACAGAAAGTCTACCTAACAAATCACTGGCTATGACACGATGTCACATCCCTACCCTTGTATTTGTTATTTTCTATATGGCTTCTAGAGAAGAAGAAGAATTTTTTATTGCTTTAACAGAGGGATGAGTAAATAGATCACAGAAAGATCTAAATGACAAGAGTCTGCCCTTAAACTACCCACAATTTCTAGACTGAAACTATTACAGATGTCCATGACAACCTATAGCAGCTACTTAGTTTCTGGGAAAATGACATATTAGCTATTGCATTTTCAACTATGACCTTTCTACTATTAGTTATCAAAATCTCCCTTTGAGAGTCATCAATTGCAGACTGTGTCTTTTTATGAAATGAGCTCCATTCCTGCTTTTTCCTGTCAGAGGGAAGGGAGTGATAGCACCAGAGCTCATCTTGTGGCATTTCTGAGCAAACCTATATGCTCAAGAACTGACAGGCTGATGAAGAGAATTTTTCTGCTGTGCTTGTGACCTGGCCAGCTTCATTTGGTCCTTATGCCATTGTGGTAACCTGTTCAGCACTGTATGAAGAGTAGGAAATTTGTGAGAGGGTTTCAAATCATCACCTGTTAAGAGAGTGAAAGTGTATCCCTGGGGTGCCTCTCAGGAGCCTCTAAGGCTCTGCCATAAACCACAACAAACAGCTGGAAAATGAGACATCCTTTGGAAAATGCTGAACTACTAGTTTCTGGAACTAAGCTACATCAAAAGTGATGAGGTATCAGAACATTTATTCTGTTTCTTACTTGATCCTGATCACAACTGTTTGTGCCATCTATGCCATATCCCCATGCTTCTTTTGTAAATTATGGTTTACTTGAAATAGCTGCTTCTACTTTATAGTATTTTAGAGCAGTATAAAATAAGCTGAAGATGCACTTTGAGCTGGTTTCATAAATCCTATACATGCAGAACATGCACCTAACTGTAGGTGGAAAGAAAAAGCACTTTATGAACCTGTACCTCACAGTCTTCTTACAATGCAGCGTTTTTTCCTTCCTGTTGTTGTTTATGCTCCACAGATGGGCATTGTGTGACTGAGAAACTAAATGGCCCAAACTGAAAAGAGAACTTGGGACGCTGGAAGGAAGTGATGCAGCTTTTCAGGAGAGCCACATTAGTAATTTAAGCATTGAATTCATTGCTGATTGAAGTATGAGACCTCACAATTAAGCTTCCCAAAAGATAAGTTTTTACACTTGGACAAACCATCAAGACAAATGTTTTCAACAGAGGTCAGAAAGAGAAATTAAATTGTGAGAGATTATTTCTCTCTTTAAAATTGAAGAAATTAAATTAACTATCTCTTCAGACACAATAGTCATTCTTGATACCACAGTATCAGAGAGATTAAATAAGTGTGGAAGACATTGTGCAATTAATATTTATTTTTGCTCTTGCCACACTCTGAATGGAAAAAATTACTTTTCTCAAGATAGTTTTAATGGAGGTGTTCAGAACAGCTAGAGTGAGTATTACCAAGCTTCTTTCTCTGTCCTGCCTGGTTATTAAGCTGGTTTTAAATCTGTACTCCTGCATTTCTCATAGAATAGAATAGAATAGAATAGAATAGAATAGAATAGAATAGAATAGAATAGACCAGACCAGACCAGACCAGACCAGGTTGGAAGAGACCTTCAAGATCATCACGTCCAACCAATCAACCAATCCAACCCACCTAAACAACTAAACCATGGCACCAAGCACCCCATCAAGTCTCCTCCTGAACACCTCCAATGATGGTGACTCCACCACCTCCCTGGGCAGACCATTGCAATGGGCAATCACTCTCTCTGTATAGAACTTATTCCTAACATCCAGCCTAAACCTCCCCTGGCACAGCCTGAGATTGTGTCCTCTTGTTCTGGTACTGGTTGCCTGGGAGAAGAGACCAACCTCTGCCTGTCTACAACGTCCCTTAAGGTAGTTGTAGAGAGCAAGAAGGTCACCCCTGAGTCTCCACTTCTCCAGAAGCTCTCTTAGAAGCTTGTCATAATGGTATTGAACCTTTATTTCTTCCTCTTATCCAGTAACTCCACAGTTAACTGCACAGCAATGGAAGGAATACATTCACTGCTCTTCTCCATTCTTTTCTCTTTCTTTCTGTCCATAAAGTCTGACATTTCAAAAGCTTTAATCTTTTATTAAATTCCAGCTTACCAAAAGCTGTAGGTCAACTCAATATTGGGTATATAATGCTTCAGTATAAGAGGTGCCCTGTTAAAGTGTGTATATAATCTGTAGCAATATCATGCCTCTGACACTCGTGGGAAGCTCTGGCTGATATGGGTTTTGAATTTGTCTCCTCAGTCATTCAATCCATATGTGCTGAGCCCCTGGTGCCTGACTCACACATGTCAGATTCAGATCAAAGATAAAAATGTATTGTATCCTGCATGGAAAGATCACTTGCTGCTGGCCCTGGATTGCAAGCTATAAAATACATCAGAAATAATGTTTTGAGCAAGTGGGTTTCTATTTGCTTGGGTGTCCTGAACTTCTATTTCAACTCTTTCTTTTTGAGTTAGTCTCATGTTCAAGCAAACTGAATTATTAAACAGCACTACTGAATATCTAAAGCAAGCTAAAGACCAGAAACTTGCTTTTAGCAGCAGAGGGTTGCATTAAGGAAATAAAACCAGAGCACAACTTCCATAACTCCAAAGCTGCACCCTGAATTCTCAATACCAAGTTGCCCATTAATAATATAAGAACTAAGTGCATGCAGCTCTTTCTCACACTGCTATCGCAGCTATTTTTGGCCAATATTTGTTAGTCAGTATCTTGCACTCAGAACAGGTAATTCCTTGGGGTTAAGAATGAGAGGGTAATCAGAAAAACTCATTGGAAGAGAATAAACACATGTTTCTCTACAGGAGAGAATATTTTGCTACGGCTTTCAATTCACTCTGGCTTCTCTTTTAATTTGCTCCTTATTACAAAAAGATTTGTGGAAATACCAGCAAAACCATTCCCAAGCCCAGGAAGAAAATTTAATATCAGAAGAAGCCCAGAGGCTAACACTTGTAACAAAATGATCATCTGTGGCTCCTGAAATTAATGGCACTTTCCCCACCTCCCACCCCCACTAGTCTGTGTCATTGGAATGGAATAGACCCGACCAGGTTGGAAGAGACCTTTGAGATCATTGTGTCTAACCCATCATCCAACACCATCTAATCAACTAAACCATGGCACCAAGCACCCCATCAAGTCTCCTCCTAAACACCTCCACTGATGGCAACTCCACCACCTCCCCAGGCAGCACATTCCAATGGGCAATCACTCTCTCTATGAAGAATTTCTTCCTGACATCCAGCCTAAACCTTCCCTGGTGCAGCTTGAGACCTTGTCCACTTGTTCTGGTGCTGGTTGCCTGGGAGAAAAGACCAGCCCCCACCTGTCTACAACCTCCCTTCAGGTAGTTGTAGAGAGCAATAATGTCAAAGCAAGGTAAATGTACAAGCAAGGTAAATCATGTAAACCTTTCCCCAGAACCACATTTTGATATTGTAATTTTGAAGAAAGGATTCCTTCCCCTACCTCCCACTCCTAAAAACTAGAACAGAAAAAGATGCCAGAGCTTTTTTTTATTGGGCCACTTCAGCCTTCATCAGTCAGGGCTGGAAGGGACCACAAGGATCAGCTAGTTCCAACCCCCCTGCCATGGGCAGGGACACCCCACACTAGATCAGGCTGGCCAGAACCTCATCCAGCCTGCTCTTAAACACCTCCAGGGATGGGGCCTCAACCACCCCCCCTGGATAACCCATTCCAGGGCTTCACCACTCTCATGGGGAAGAACTTCCTCCTCACGTCCAGCCTGAATCTCCCCACCTCCAGCTTCATTCCATTCCCCCCTAGTCCTATCACTCCCTGATATCCTGAGGTTGGGCAATTGTTTAAACACTTATTCTGATTTTAAAAGTAGAAGTAAGCCTCCCAATGATTTCTCAGAGTGACTTAATTAACTAGTACTTCAATTACCCATGTGCTGGTTCCTTTCTTTAAACCAGAACAGATACAGAAACTCTAATACTTGGCCTCCTTTGCCCTGAGGATAATTGATCAGCTGGATAAAGATGCTGCCACTGCATGCAGGAGAAACAAAAATCCAGATAGTAACATTTTTGTACTAGCTATTTTGAAGGATAACAGACTAGATAGGAAGATAAATTCTGAGACACATGAATTGCCTCTTGATCACAGTAGCAGTCCAAGCCCATACTGATAAACTTCATCTCTTTTCATCTGTCTGCTTGCAGCAGGGATGGGAATCAGTCTGCCTTAGTGTGCCAGTAATAAGGTCACATGAATTATGCTGATATTTTTCCATGCATTTATATACTATCAGTACTTTAAAACATTTAAATGAAAGGGCAGTTGTGAGAGATGAATAAATTATCACAAGATGTAAATGAGTGTAAATGAGGTGAGGACACAAAATGCCTTTGCTGTTCTCACAGAAGACTAAATATACAGGTAACATGCACAGTAATATAGTACACAGAAGCTAGGCATTTCTGAGAGCTCTGTAGCATGATCTGAGAGCTCTGTAGCATGATCTGAGAGCTCTGTGGGAGCTGGGCTAAATAGTAGATGCATGGGAAGCATAAAGAGTAGGGCTGACTGCAGGCTGCCCTGTGTGCAGCTGTGTGCCACTGGCCTATTTGTACCCTATTTCCTCGGAGCAATGGATAAAAAGCTGGACACAAGCTGGCAATGTGAGCTTGCAGCCCAGAAGAGTGGCCAGTAGGTCAAGGGAGGTGACTGCTAGTCCTGGTGAGATCTCAGCTGGAATAACTATGTCCAGCTCTGGAGCCTGCAGCATAGGAAAGATGTGAACCTATAGGAGCAAGTCCAGACTTGATCAGAGGACTGAAACATCTTTCCTATGAAGAAAAGCTGAAAGAGTTGAGGTTGTTCAGGAAGGAGAAGAGAAGGTTCCAAGGAGACCTTATTGGTGCCTTTTAGTACCTAAATGGGGCCTGTAAGAAAGATGGGGACAGTTCTTTAGTGGGGGCTGTTACAACAGGCCAAGGGGTAATGATTTTAAACTGAAAGAATATTTTCATGATGAGAGTGATCAAACATTGACACAGGTTGTCCAGAGAGGTGATAGAAGCCCCACTCCTAGAAACAATTAAGGCCAGATTGGAGAGGGCTCTGAGCAGCCAGATCTAATTAAAGATGTCCCTGTCCAAGAGAGGGAGGCTGGACAAAATTACCTTTAAAGGCGCCTTTCAAACCAAACCATTCTCTGAGTCTATGATTCTCTGGCACTACATCCAGAAGCTTGAATGGGGACAAAGAAAAAATGGAAAACCTTCCTTGACCAAAACAATACAAAGTATTCTTTCCCTCCACTTCTCCTTAAGCTCCTTCCAAACAACAACAGAACAGATTTAAAGCTCTAGGACAGTATAAGCAGACAAAATAGGAGAATAGGAGTGGAACTTCAGAAGTTCCAGCAGATAGGCAACAGCCCTGGTCTGGTGCAAGAGAGAGAGAGGTAGCACAGCATACTCTTGTACAAGGCTCTGAGATGCACAGCAGTCTACATCTATGGAAGATGACCATGCCTTATTTCCAGGAGTGCTGCTTCTCTGCATGCTTAAGTCAAAATTAGATATCATACCAGTGAAACACTGGTATAGAATTCAGTTCAACAAAGTAATCACTTTTTCTTTATTATGAGCTTAGCAGAGTAGCAAGGGAGTGAGGTTTTTAAAGTTGATGTATAAAAACACTTTTTAATCAACTCTGGCAGCTAATTAAGTTATTCATAATTATGGAACAGCACTGTTTATTACAGAACCTAAAATATCTAGAGAGAAAATGTTTGTTCCAGAAAACTTGTCATTTCTGTCAGGGTCCAAATCTAAGGTTTTATTCTCACTTCATAACATTTACTCTTTCTTTTACAACCCACCTCAAAATGCATGTATTTTCACCCAGAATGAGTGAGTTATTTCAGTCAGCATTTTATGTTAATTCAAAACTCTCCTCCAGTCTGCTTTTTCAACAGAGAGGCAGATCATTTTTAAAAGTCAGAGATCTGATTTTATTATTGCTCATCTAAAAGCTTCCTTCTGTCTGCATGAGTGTCTAAAATTGACTGAGTTGGTGGGAGAAATGTTAAACCAGCACCTGGATCCTCCAGGTCTGGTGCAGATAGGCTAAGTAATCTGAATACCTGAGCAGTGAAGGGTTGCCTGATGTCGGGGTTCAGCTGGCCTGAAACCACCTCTCTGTATGTGGTAACAGAACACCAGTGACAATGCCCATTGCAGAATCTTAACAGAAATATGAATCTTGATACAAATGGGGGAAAAATGGGAGCAATAGCAGAAGAGCAGCTATAAGGACGTGTAGGTGCTGATGGCTCCCGGATTAACAGGTCATTCAAAGCCCAGCACTCAGGAAGATGTGCAGCTTGCTGGGACATGTGAGCTACAAGGCAAAGGAAACCTTACAGCTACCTTTCAATATCTGAAGGGTACCTAAACCTTACAGCTACCTTTCAATATCTGAAGGGTACCTACAGGAAAGCTGGGGAAAGGCTGTGGTGACAGGACAAGGGACAATGGTTTTAAACTGGAGCAGGGCAGATTTAGGTTGGATATAAAGAACAGATTCTTTACAGTGAAAGTGGTAAAATAACGGAATAGGCTGCCCAGAGACATGGTTGAGGCCCCATCCCTGGAGACATTCAAGATCAGACTCAATGTGGCCCTGGGCAGCCTGGTCTAGTTGGAGGTTTTCCTGCTCACTGCATATAGGAATAATATAAGGAAGCAGAAACTGATCTGAATTTTGCTGCAAACCTTTCTGGAATCTGTGAATGAAGGAGAAATGGAGAAGGTAGATGGCTCTTAAAGTCTTACAGAGTATACAAAGCAACATGACCTCCTTTATTTATCTGAAACCAGAATTCATAGTTTCAGTTAGGGTTGGAAGGGACCACAAGGATCATCTAGTTCCAACCCCCCTGCCATGGGCAGGGACACTCTACACAAGATCAGGCTGGCCAGAGCCTCATCCAGCCTGGTCTTAAACACCTCAAGGGATGGGGCCTCAACCACCCCCCTCGACAACCCATTCCAGGGCCTCACCACCCTCACAGTGAAGAACTTCCTCCTCACATCCAGCCTGAATCTCCCCACCTCCAGCTTCATTCCATTCCCCCTAGTCCTATCACTCCCTGATAGCCTGAGAAGTCCCTCCCCAGCCTTCTTGTAGGCCCCCTTCAGATACTGGAAGGCCACAATGAGGTCACCTCGGAGCCTTCTCTTCATTCATTCTCTTCATTCATTCATTCTGAGGTTAACATTAATAAGAACACAAACTACAGATCCTTGGAAAAGCCAGCCAGTAACTGCTCATTAGTTTCAGAAGCAGTAATATCCAATAGGTCCTCAGTGGTTCCTCTATGTTTTGGGAAAGAGAAGAAAGACCACTTACAAATAACATCCCCTCAGGTGTTTGTCACAAATCTTATCTGTAGAGTTTCCAAGGGCTTTTTGGACAAAAAATACTGCAGAAACAGATGCAAACATGAGCTATGTGTAATTCAAAGCACTCCATTTTAGGGACCTGCTACCAAAAGGCACTGTAAATAAAATGAGAGTTTACTTGCACCTATATAAAACTTAATTTAGCATAGCAATATAATCATTATAGTTGATTAGATTCAAATAATTATAACCATGCACTTTGGGGGGATGTACTTTGGTGACACTGATCTTTATGTTCATAAATAACTATGCAGAGTTATTTGTTTTTATCTGCTCACTGAGAGTATCCAAGAGCTTGTCAAGGGTCATGAAAAGCACAGAGTGCTCAAAAAAAAAAAAAATGAATACTTCAACTCCCTCTCTTCTTTTCCAAACACTGATTATTGCACAGCTCTTAGTGGAGACTTTTATGCACTGAATAACAAACCAAAGTTTAGAAAAAGTTCAGAGCTGGGATTGTTTAGCCTGGAGAAGAGAAGGCTCAAGGGAGACCTTATTGCTGTCTACAACTACCTGGAGGGTGGTTGTAGCCAGGAGGGGGTTGGTCTCCTCTCCCAGGCAACCTGCACCAGAACAAGAGGACACAATCTCAAGCTGTGCCAGGGGAAGTTTAGGCTGGAGGTGAGGAGAAAGTTCTTCGCCGAGAGAGTCGTTCACTATTGGAATGGACTGCCCAGGGAGGTGGTGGAGTCACCATCCCTGGAGGTGTTCAAGAGGGGATTGAATGTGGCACTTGGTGCCATGGTCTAGTCATGGGGTCTGTGGTGACAGGTTGGACTCGATGATCTTTGAGGTCTCTTCCAACCTTGGTGATTCTGTGAAACACCATTTGAAACAGCACTTCTCTAAATTCCCATTCTTTCCAGAATCACCATTAATTAGTGAGTGTGCCTTAGACAGCAGCACATGGATGCTTAGTTTAACTTCAATTGCCACCTGAGTTGTATACAAGAAAAATCTAGAAACTACTGACTACTGCTGAATAATGTGTATACTGTACAGGAAAACAGTTCCTTGTAACAAATTACAATACCCAGCAGAGGTATAGATGCATTAACTCCTTTTAAATACCCATTACACTATATACTCAAGACTTCAGTTACTTTAAAGAGGATGTTGCTTACGGTATTAATCAATCAATAACAATAATAAAAGTCTAGTTACTTGTGAAGCTTCAGGCAATTTAGCAGCAGACACTCCTGCATCTAAAGCTGGCTCCCATTGTCCTACTTTCAGATCTGCCACTACTACAGAATGAATTCAAGGTCATGAGCATTGATTTCAAACAAATGCATTGTATGTGAGAAAACAATTATAAGTGATAAGTGAAATCCTAGCTTGCAACTCTATTCAGTCAATGAAATGGAGCAGAGCCAAATCTTGGCTTCTTGACTTGCTTGCAGACTTGAATGTGTGCATCCAGGGTTTGGTTTTTTTAATATGGTACACAGCAATGAAGAAGATAATGTAGTTTAACTTAGAGAATCTGCTCATCTGAATCAGGGATCTACTCGAATGGAGAGCTACCAGGATGATTGAGGGAGAGGAACACATGCCCTATGAGGAGAGGTTGAGAGCTCTGGGGCTTATTAGACTGCAGAAGAGAAGGCTGAAAGGGAATTTAATAGATGTTTATAAATGTCTGAGGGCTGCCTGTCAAGAGGGAGGGGACAGACTCTTCTCCCTGTGATAGAACAAGGGATAATGGATATAAACTGCAGCACAGGAGGTTCCTCTTCAACATAACAAGGAATTTCTTCACTCTGAGGGTCACAGAGCACTGGAGCAGGCTCCCCAGAGAGGTTGTGGAGTCTCCTTTTCTGGATACCTTCAAGACCCATCTGGATGCATTCCTGTGTGACCTGTGCTAGCTTCTATGGTCATGCTCTGGCAGGGGGATTGGACTTGATCTTCAGAGGTCCCTTCCAAACCCTAACATCCTGTGAACCTGGGAATCCTTTATAAGTATCAAAATGAACACAAGTAACACACTCTTACCTTACTTATTCAACAAGCACACACATTTCAAGCTCAGATTGATGTGATGATTTGGTTACTGACTGCAGACAGTAATGAGAAGCAGTTTTTGCTTAACTAGAAAGAGCTAATGGTAGCACTTAGGAGGTGTTGGTGGATTTCAAGTAGAAATCCCTGCTGAGAACTGTGTAGAATCAAGGAAAGGGCTTTTGGGTTGTTCAGTTTGGGTTTCCCCACCAGAGAGAAAAGGAGGGCCTGGGCTTGAGACTACTTTTCTACTTCAGACCAATAATCAGCAATGCAAACTCCAGGTGGGTCACTGGGGGTGAAAGAACAGGTCAGCAGAGAAGTAGCTAGATAATAACATAGCACAGAAGCTACTGAAATGCCCCCCAAAAGATATACTAACATGTATGTACAAGAATGTCACACAATAGACATTTGAAGTCCAGCAGTGTTCTGCTACTCAGTAGGACAGCCCTGAGAAGGTATTTGTCCAATGTAAGGCACTATGCTGCAGTTCAAGGAAGACCAAGCTGGGCTTGCTGGATGGATTCCAGTGAAGGTGATTGAGAATAGTCATCATCTCTGGAAATATTAGCAAATATATTTTTTTTATGGCCTTGTTGGGCAGGGAGGGGGAGTGGAACAGAGCAATTTAGTTTCCCAGGGGGAAAACCCCCTGCAGGGAAGGCAATGCTCTTATAAGCCCTCCCCCCCTGCTTCCAGGATGGGCATTAACCCACCACATATAAGAAAAACGTTGCTAGAACAACATTTATGTGAGGAGGAGAGACAAGAGGCAGACAAGAGCTGTGCTTAATCATATGAAAAAGTTTTTGCAATATGGGAGACATCCATTTATGACAAAGAGAAGTAGCAACATTTTTAAATGGAGTAAGAGAAAGACTCTAGGAGGCTCTCTGAATATCTAAAGGCTCATCTTGCCCCACTGTGAAACCCTGGAACAAACTCTACAAGCTCCATAGGCACTCTTCTTGACTGGAGATTTGAGTTTGGTATAGCTTGTCTGGTTTTGGACCTGGAAGGTGACATCAGTGACTCCTTGCAATTTGCTCTAGCCTGGAGTTCTGCAACTTGGGAGTAGGGCAACCCTAATGGCCCCAGCCATAAAAAATTACATTGTTCCATGAGATCCTACTTGCAATGGTAATTATAGAATTCATCCCATGTGAGTCTTTCTCAGTGAGTAAAAAAATTCAAATATTAGAAGAAAACTCTGTAGAAAACCAACATGGGCACAGCTCTGCATGGCTGACTCCCCTTTACAAACACAACCCTGCAAAGGTACAAAGAAAGTATAAGGAAGGAGGTAGAACAGAAAGCCACCACTTCCTCTAAATTTCTTTTTTCTTTCATCACACATTTATACATTTAAACTACAACTTATAAACTAGAATATGAGTGAACAACTCATGTGGGTAACAGGACACTTAGTTTCATAGTTTCAGTCAGGGTTGGAAGGGACCACAAGGATCATCTGGTTCCAACCCCCCCTGCCATGGGCAGGGACACCCCACACTAGATCGGGCTGGCCAGAGCCTCGTCCAGCCTGGGCTTAAACACCTCCAGGGACGGGGCCTCAACCACCTCCCTGGACAACCCATTCCAGGGCTTCACCACTCTCATGGGGAAGAACTTCCTCCTCACATCTAGCCTGAATCTCCCCCCACCTCCAGCTTCATTCCATTCCCCCTAGTCCTATCACTCCCTGATAGCCTGAGAAGTCCCTCCCCAGCCTTCTTGTAGGCCCCCTTCAGATACTGGAAGGCCACAATGAGGTCACCTTGGAGCCTTCTCTTCTCCAGACTGAACAGCCCCAACTCTCTCCATCTGTCTTCAGGAGAGGTGCTCCAGCCCTCTGATCATCCTCGTGGCCCTTCTCTGGACACCTTCCAGCACCTCCAGATCCCTCTTGGAATAGGGGCTCCAGAACTTGAGGCAGTACTCCAGGTGGGGTCTCACCAGAGCTGAGCAGAGGGGGAGAATCCCCCTCCCTTGACCTGCTGGCCACACTTCTCCTGATGCAGCCCAGGATCTGATTGGCTTTCCGGGCTGCAAGTGCACATTGAGAGCTCCTGTTGAGCTTCTCGTCCACCAGCACCCCCAAGTCTCTCTCCTCCGGGCTGCTCTCCAGCCAGTCACTGCCCAGCCTGTACTTGTGCAAGATAGACTCTGGTAGGTCAAAGTACCCCAGAGAAATGAATATATTCCATTATTAGACTCAGAGAAAGGGCTGGTGACACAAACCACAATTTGAATTTGTTTTTATCTTTCAAATTGTCTAATATTGACTTCTTTGCAACCTCTCATGCAGTGTATTGTGTTTATTGGGAGACACATTAAGGCTTTTTGTACAGTGTTTTACAGCAGGGGCTCTATAGTTGTTGCTATTTGTGTATTGCCTCACCTGATTTAACACACACGGATCAACCCTCTCATATGACTTCATCTAATGCTTCTTTTCAGATTGTACATAATGACTACAAGGCTTGATCTCCACAGCCATGTCTCTAGACAAGCATTTCAGATGCTAAACGTCTCGCTGGATGGGCATGACAGCTGCTCTGAGATTTACATCTGTCTTTATCTGAGCTTGAAGCTACTGAGCACTTTAGTGCTGCTGTAACTGGCACAACATTCTTGACACCTTTCCTTACACACGGAAGTTGTTCAGGCAATTCTGTCTTACACTCAGTTCTGAAATGAGTAAAATTGAATTGTCAAGGGAGGTGATTCTCCCCCTCTACTCAGCTCTGGTGAGATCCCACCTGGAGTACTGCCTCCAGTTCTGGAGCCCCTATTACAAGAGGGATCTGGAGGTGCTGGAGCGTGTCCAGAGAAGGGCCACGAGGATGATCAGAGGGCTGGAGCACCTCTCCTATGAGGACAGACTGAAGGAGTTGGGGCTGTTCAGTCTGGAGAAGAGAAGGCTCCGAGATGACCTCATTGTGGCCTTCCAGTATCTGAAGGGGGCCTACAAGAAGGCTGGGGAGGGACTTTTCAGGCTATCAGGGAGTGATAGGACTAGGGGGAATGGGATGAAGCTGGAGGTGGGGAGATTCAGGCTGGACATGAGGAGGAAGTTCTTCACCGTGAGGGTAGTGAAGGCCTGGAATGGGTTGTCCAGGGAGGTGGTTGAGGCCCCGTCCCTTGAGGTGTTTAAGACCAGGCTGGACGAGGCTCTGTCCAGCCTGATCTAGGGTAGAGTGTCCCTGCCCATGGCAGGGGGGTTGGAACTAGATGATCCTTGTGGTCCCTTCCAACCCTAACTGAAACTATGAAACTATGAATGTAAAGTGCGTCTTTTATCCACAGATATCAAAGAATGTGGAATACAGAATTATCCAGGTTGGAAAAGACCTTTGAGATTATCAAGTCCAACCTAACACCCAACACCATCTAATCAACTAAACCATGGCACTAAGTGCCTCATCCAGTCTCTTTTTAAACACTTCCAGTGATGGTGACTTCACCACCTCCCTGGGCAGCCCATTCCAATGGCTGATCACATATCATAGAAATCTACCAATAAACGTGTACACTTATGTTTATGGCTGGAGTGCAAATCAACCATACTCACTGAAGATCCCACACAGTATTGATAGTCCTGCCTAGCTGACAAGTATGATATAAAGTTCATTCAGACAGAAATGAAATTTAAGGTTATTCATTTATTTGAAGCATGTGTTTAACTGCACTGCAAACTTACTTAATTCACACTAAGCATCCAAACATCTTTGTGAACCTGGCCTTAAGTTCTGGGGCTGTCAAAATGATTTTCACAGCATCAACCCACAGAAATAAACAAAAGATAACTTATGATTTTTCAACAGAAGTCAGGTATGTCTGTCAATTCAAGCCACTGATTTTAGGTACAAGGGTTTCTATACCAAAGACAAGCAACATCACAGAATCAACAAGGTTGGAAAACACCTCAGAGATCATCAAGTCCAGCCTACTACCCAACATGACCTGACAACTAAACCATGGCTCCAAATGCCACATCCAGTCTCTTCCTAAACACCTCCAGGGATGGTGACTCCACCACCTCTCTGGGCAGCATATTCCAAAGGCCAATTACTGAGCGCACCTGTCCAAGCCACAGGCTGCCATCTTGTCCAGGAGTTTGCTATGGGGGACAGTGTCAGAGGCCTTGCTGAAGTCCAGGTAGACTACATCCACAGCCTTTCCCACATCCACCAGGTGGGTAACCTGGTCATAAAAGGAGATCAGGTTGGTCAAGCAGGACCTGCCCTTCCTAAATCCATTTTGGCTAGATCTCATCCCTTGCACTGTGCTTGCCCTCAGGATGTTGTGCTCCATAACTTGAGCCAGTTAGCCCTCCCGTCACCTTTTCATTGTTGTTTGCTGCTAAGAGTTTTACACTGCAGTGGATGAGTTATAGTTTGTCACATCCTGAGCCTCTTTCATCAATTACAACTTTATTTTTAGATGTTTTCTTAGCTTTCTTCATTGATTTCAACCCTTCATACCTAGAATCAGCTACCAAGTCTCCATGTGGCTGCTCTGTTCCAAAAAGTGCCTACCATAGGATCCACCTCCTTCACATTAAAACAACAAGCCTGTCCTCCACAAAATGATAAAATCATTAGTAGTCAAAAATAACAAAGTGTTCTATAGAGGAAGCAATTTCCTATTTGTGGAATTGCACTACTTGAATTCACAGAATCAGCATACAGATTTTACAGTCTCTGGAGTGTAATTAAAACCAGGCATGATGGGTCTGCACTTGGATAACAGAGAGGGCAACACCTCTCCAAAGAGGGAGGAGACATATACAGAAAGGTTAGCATTTCCACAGAACTACATAAAGAAGAAGGTGTTCTTGTTAA
Source organism: Colaptes auratus (assembly GCA_015227895.2). Taxonomy (NCBI): domain Eukaryota; kingdom Metazoa; phylum Chordata; class Aves; order Piciformes; family Picidae; genus Colaptes; species Colaptes auratus. Next base: position 39,677,825 of record CM026887.1, on the reverse strand, counting down.
AATACAGCCAGATGAGCACTATTCAAAACTCACAGGATTATTATAAAGAGGAGAAAAAAAAAAAAAGAAAAGAAGAAGGGGAAAAAAAGAAGCATTAGATAAGGTATTTTAAATGCATGAAACCTTGATATAAGCCATAGATCATGGACCAGACGTAGGAAACAAAAATCTACAGCATGCCCATCGGGAGCACCTGAAAAATTTATGCAGGGTGACACCTGAAAGATTTGGGTTTCAGCTTTGCATCAGGTATTTAGCAGTGTCATATGGCAAGCCTGGCATGCAATTCATGCTGTGTTCTTTTCCCATCTCTCAAAGCTGAGGATGCTGGCAGAGGTCTGCTCCCATCTCTGTGTGGGTTTTACCTGATCAGCAGTGCTTGACATCAACATTCACACAGTATACTGCTCCTCTCCATCCCCTCCTGGCAATGCCTCTTTAGGGTACTGTTCCCCATATCTCTCCTTCTCAGAAGCACATCAGCATAATACAGAATTTCAGTATGTCAACTAAAACTAGCAAGCTGTATTTGTTAATCTCTGTGGTGCTGTGGGGGTTTCTTGGTTTCCCAAAGAGAATAGACTAGAATAGAATACAATAAACCAGGTTGGAAGAGACCTTCAAGATCATCATGTCCAACCCATCATCCAACGCCACCTAATCAACTAAACCATGGCACCAAACACCCCATCCAGTCTCCTCCTAAACACCTCCAGTGATGGAGACTCCATCACCTCCCTGGGCAGCCCATTCCAATGGGCAATCACTCTCTCTATGAAGAATTTCTCCCTAATATCCAGTCTAAACCTCCGCTGGCACAGCTTGAGACTGTGTCCTCCAATATTCCCACAGGATACCAACAATATTGCCTAACATTTAGGTTTGACATGGAAGGACCTGGACTATTGTAATAAAAAGGTGAATAAAAAACTTCTGCATTTCCTAATGAGTATAATTCTGCATAGCTTTAAGGTGGTTTGGGACACACCAGCCAGCTGGTATCATTATGAAAACTAGAGATGGCATCAAGTGCCTCAGGCATCTAACATCAGGTCAAAGATAAAGGCACTCCATTTCAGGAAACATCAAAGAGCCAAACATTTTGGCTTGCAGTTTTGGAATCTAGTCAGTAAATTTTGTGTAAATCCTGCCTTAGACACAGAAGTGTTTTCCTGATCTAGCCCTAAGAACTCACAAAGAGTAATCTGGAACCACAAATGCTGTATGTTATAATCATATGTGCCACACATATGATTTCCTTATGCTATTGCATTCTCATGCCTGATAGAAATATCACAGGGTAAAGCAATAACAAGTCATGATTTAGAGCAATAAAAGATGAGAATCTGATCCAGGCAATCCATAGAACTGTCAGTGAGGGTCATGCAAATAGTTTTCATAAAAGCCTTCAGTGTGTGATATACCTTGTAAATCAGGGACAAATGGAAGTCTGAAGTCACTCCTCCTAAAATATATATGATTATATTAGAGAGAGTTCTGAACCTCACTTTTATCTCTGAAAGTCCCTGACCTCTGGCAAGTTTCAGATTCCAAATTTAGAACAGCATCTGAATTTTGCAGCTGGTCTCTCCATTCATAATGAGCCAAGTCAAAACTGAATACATCCAAATTAGAGGGGAGTATCAAACTCTGGACTCACATCTGAGTTGTGTAGCAGAGACCTCTTTTTCTAATGCTCATCGTGTACACACAGCCATAATGTACAATTATCTACAAAATCCATATTGATCTTTTTTTTCACAGTAAACCCAGGTAATACTGCACCAAACAGTTAGTAGTGGTATTCAGCATAAGACCTCTCATGTATTAGCAGTGTCAATACAAATTAATCAGCCTAAGCATCTGTCATACCAGACACTTACGATACACTGGTGGAAGGCAGAGATCAGATCTGCACATGACAAGATCTACTGGAAGGGAATAAAAGAATAACCATTGTTCCTCTATGAGTTTGTCATCTGCTTTGCCAGTTCTGCTTCAAAACAAAACACCACAGTTCAGTTGCTCCTCCCATTTCTATTTGCAGCTTTCTTCTCCTAATGTCAACTCCATCTGTCTTCCACCGGAACTTAATGTCTTTTGAATTGTCTATTTAATCACTTGCAGGTTTGTCCCCTTGCTTGGCTGTACTCTGCCCTTCATTTGTCAGCTTCAGCATTCACCAGAGCATCCTCCCTCGCCCAATCCCAGAGCTTTTCCTTCCTTTTCAGTACCCTGCATTTTATCAGCTCACTCTTCTGTTGTCCTGACTTGGCTTTGCTTCTACCCAACGTGACCTGATTTCTGTTTGGGATGCAGTATCTGCGTGAGCTTATGCATCCCATCTGCTCCCTCTCCTTTTCTATCTCCATTCATTCCCAGTCCTACTGGTGTATTTGTGCTTATAATGAGACTTCTTTTATTTTTTTCTGTCTTTTTTTTCTTTTTTCTGAAATGTTACTTGGAGAGGAGGAGTTAAGAACAGAGTAAGTTTCCCTGCCAATAGCAGACTACAGTGTCGTTGCTACACAGTGATTTACTTGATTATTTATAATACATAAATAAAATCATTCTGCATTATTCATCCCTGTATCCAAAAAAGAAACCCCAAAATTACCAAGAAGTGCATTCAAACTCCATTCATTCACTCATATGTGCTCATGTTATAAGTGAGAGCTTAACACAATGCATCATTCTTCGCCTTTATGCCTATACAGAGATTCTAAACAACTACTCTTATTCCTTCTCTATATATAAATAGTTGCAGGGTAGCACACAGACACTCAACTCAAACATAAACCTTTGTGGTTGTAACACAGCTGATATTTCTTTCTGGCTGCTACAACAGTCTACCCATGATATCACACTTTCCAGGTACTATAAAGAAAATCAACCAAACACGACCTGAAATAAGTAATCTTCCCTTGATTTTCATTACCTGCCAGAGAAGGGCAACAAAGCTGGTGAGGGGTCTGGAGCACAAGCCCTATGAGGAGCGGCTGAGGGAACTGGGGTTGTTTAACCTGGAGAAGAGAAGGCTCAGAGGAGACCTTATTGCCATCTACAACTACCTGAAGGGAGGTTGTAGCCCGGTGGGGGTCAGTCTCTCTCCCAGGCAACCAGTGATAGAACAAAAAGACACAGTCTGAGGCTGCACCAGGGGAGGTTTAGGCTGGATGTTAGGAAGAAGTTCTTCACAGAAAGAGAGATTGGCCATTGGAATGGGCTGCCCAGGGAGGTGGTGGAGTCACTTTCACTGGAAGCATTTTAAAAGAGACTGGATGAGGCACTTGAGTGCCATGGTTTAGTTGATTAGATGTCGTTGGATGATAGGTTGGACTTCATGATCTTGATGCCTTTTCCAACCTGATTAATTCAGTATTCTTTATCATCCTCAGGCCTCACACACAGTTTCTGTGTATTTCAACTTTAGGAGAAAGCAGCATTTCTATTAATAGCCAATTAGATGTGTCAATCATATTCTGAAACAGTTACTCCAGTATTCCAGAGATAATCCCTCCAGACCCCTGATTAAATAGATGTTTTTGCAAACGTGGGAGTCCCTGCCCCTGGAGAATGTAATCCAGGTTTCAGTGTATTTTAACCTGAGCACAGAGCATGATGAGGCATGATTTGAGAATTTTATTCAGCCATACTCAGTAAAGCCTAGGCATGTTATCACAGTATCACCAAGGTTGGAAGAGACCTCAAAGATCATCGAGTCCAACCTGTCACCACAGACCTCATGATTAGACCATGGCACCAAGTGCCACGTCCAATCCCCTCTTGAACACCTCCAGGGACAGTGACTCCACCACCTCCTTGGGCAGCACATTCCAATGACGAATGACTCTCTCAGTGAAGAACTTTCTCCTCACCTCAAGCCTAAACTTCCCTTGGTGCAGCTTGAGACTGTGTCCTCTTGTTCTGGTGCTGATTGCTAGAGAGAAGAGATCAACCCCTTCCTGGCTACAACCACCTTTCAGGTAGTTGTAGAGAGCAATGAGGTCTCCCCTGAGCCTCCTCTTCTCCAAGATAAACAACCCCAGCTCCCTCAGCCTCTCCTCATAGGGCTTGTGCTCGAGGCCTCTCCCCAGCCTTGTTGCCCTTCTCTGGACACGTCCAAGTGTCTCGATGTCCTTCCTAAACTGAGGGGCCCAGAACTGGACACAGGTGTGTCTTAACCAATGCAGAGTACAGGGGCACAATGACTTCCCTGCTCCTGCTGGCCACACTATTTCTGATGCATGCCAGGATGCCATTGGCCTTCTTGGGCACCTGGGCACACTGCTGGCTCATGTTCAGCCTACCATCAACCAGTACCCCCAGCTCCCTCTCTGTTTGGCAGCTCATTGCTTTACAATGTTCTGTCTTTGTGTAAACAGACACATGATGTCTTCCAATGGCCAATCATAAGAAAGATAACAAAGCTATCAAAAATATCAGCTACTCAAACTGTTTAGCAAAAATCTGGCAACTGCAATCTCATGCCTCATGCTACCCTGTTTTACACATCAACTATTCAGAATCTGAGTTTCCATTGCAGGACTTACAGCTGCACTTTAAAAGATATTGAAAATCCAACATGCTGAACTCTTTGTCTGACAGGCTTATAAATTCATATTTGAATTTTACTACCTGGTGCAGAAATCTTCACAGCTTTCCCATTTACTGTCAGAGAGGTGCCTCATTCTAACAACTTCACGTGTCTTTGGTTGACCACAGGACTAGTAAGCATAAGCTCAGCTGTTTTCTGACACTACAACTACCTGAAGGGAGGTTGTAGCCAGGAGGGGTTTGGTCTGTTCTTCCAGGCAACCAGCACCAGAACAAGAGGACACAGTCTAAAACTGCATCAGGGGAAGTTTAGGCTTGAGGTGAGGAGAAAGCTCTTCACTGAGAGAGCTGCTAGCCGTTGGAATGTGCTGCCCAGGGAGGTGGTGGAGTCACCATCCCTGGAGGTGTTCAAGAGAGGATTGGACGTGGCACTTGGTGCCACGGTTTAGTAGTCACGAGGCCTTGGGTGACAGGTTGGACTTGATGATCTTTGACGACTTTCCCAATCTTATTGATCATAAAATCATGAAATCATAGAATCAGAGCTGTGCTCAGTGTACAGCAATAACATTCCCAAAAAGGGTTTTTATAAACCAAAATAATTGCTCAGCCTGACATTCTTATATGCTTGTTTTTCAAAACTCTCTGTCCTTGAATAATTAGAGCATGCCTAACTTGGCAATCTTTTCCTGCCAAAGATTTGGTCTTTGATATGTATCATCTCCAGTAACACCCAATTATTACAGAATCAGTTGCAGCTTAACTATAGTTGCAAGAGGTAATTAGTCAAAGGACTACAGCAATTAGAGGGTCTCTGCCTTTGCTTTCTAGAAGTCAGATGAAGAACTCTGTGTACGCTTTGCTCTTGTGCCATTAAGAGATATACAAATATGTTGATTCAAATTGATATAAAGATATCAACATTTTCATGGGCTTTATTCAGTGGCTATAAAAAAGTCAAAGAGAAAAGCATAAAAATTACTTTAAAAGTGAAATGACACTTAGCTCCCTCCCACTGATGGGTTTTCAGGGGTTATGCAGTGACATAAAGCAGACAGTGTTCGCCTGTTAGTAGAAGGAGAAAATGCAAAGCACAGCAAGGCATTGTCAGTGTAACCATCCACAGCAGCAGCAGAAGCCTCTCTTGTCAGTAAAACACATGAATCACCAGGGAGTGATTTCAGATAACATCATGATCTGTCTAATATAAAGGCCATGTATAGTATAACCCAGAGCTCCAAACTGCAGGGATGCATCTCAGCCACATCTCTTTGACAGGTGTCCTTTTACAGATCTTAATTTCAGACCCTAGAAACCCAAGTCAAAGCAGTCTACAACCCAAGCTGATTTCTCTCATACAAGCCCAGGGAGATAAGGAGAAGCAAAACTTCCCCCTCTCTGCCCTCTCTGGAACAGCTTCTATTCTTTCATAAGTTTTCAACAATGAGATATTTCAGTATAGTAATTCCTTCTGTGTCACACCACCATTTTGTCATCCCTACAAAACTAATCTTGAAAACATCCAGTAGTTTGCTTTCATAGAATCAATAAGGTTGGAAGAGACCTCAAAGATCATCAAGTCCAATCTGTCACCCAAGACCTCATTGGACCTGACACTTAGTGCCATGGTTTAGTCATGGGGTCTGTGGGGACAGGTTGGACTTGATGATCTTTGAGGTCTCTTCCAACCTTGGTGATACTGTGCAGAGTAATTGGCCATTGGGATGTGCTGCCCAGGGAGATGGTGGAGTCCCCACCCCTGGAGGTGTTCAAAAAAGGACTGGATGTGGCACTTGAAGCCGTGGTGTGACCATTTCAGGCTGTGCCTTTAAGAAAGGGACAGTTACTGGAACACTCTGGCTGAATGTTTTGAAAACAAAGATAAAGTCTAAACGAATTCCATTGGTAGATTGGTAGAAGGCAACTCTAAATTTTTAGCTTTAGTTCAGTTTGAATCTCAGTCAGTTTCAGTCTGTCTTTTTCAGCCTGTCTGTTTCAGTCTCTCTGAGCAACAGCTGTGCTGGACGGAGTTCACCTTGAACTAACTGAGCTAACAGATAAGAAACTAATTCTTGCATATGCTTTGTGCTAACCGAATTTCCTCCTAAATAATTACCTTTTCTCTCTCTAACCCTTTTTGGGGAAAAAAGGAGGGGAGGGGGTACGGTTGGGGGGACCCTCCTGGCTGGAGGAGGGAAAGGTCTTTCCTGTGTTACGTTCCTTGCTGCATATTTCTGTATATATTGTAAATACTGTATATTGTGTACATACTCACTGCAATACAATACAACCCACCTAAACAACTAAACCATGGCACCAAGCACCCCATCAAGCCTCTTCCTGAACACCTCCAATGAAGGTGACTTCCACAGGCAGCCCATTCCAATGGGCAATCATTCTCTCTGTATAGAACTTCTTCCTAAGATCTAGTCTAAACCTGCCCTGGCACAGCCTGAGACTGTGTCCTCTTGTTCTGGTACTGGCTGCCTGGGAGAAGAGACCAACCTCTGCCTGCCTTTCATCCTGCTTGTAAATAGAGCTTGTTCATTTTCGCTTCTCCGACTGAGTTAGCTGTGGTTTCTTTGTGTGTGGGGAGAGAACTGAACCTCTCACCACCACACATGGTTTATTCAGTCATGAGGTGTTGGGCAATAGGTTGGACTTGATCTCTGAGGTCTTCTCCAACCTTGTGGATTCTGTGATTCCTTACTGGATGTCTGCTTTTTGACAGGACAATTCACCAGAAATGGAAAACGAGATGTGCATGACAAAACAGCAGATGGACATGCCTATGAGTTATGTCTCACAAATTGTATTGTATTTTAAAAAACCCAACAGTCTGTAGATTTCAGCATTTAAGACATATTTTTAGCTGCTACCATATATCCTTAAAAAGTACCTTCTTTGAAGACTAACGATTGTTATTTTTTAAATATAACTGGTACCTCCAGTTGACTAACCTACCATCTTCTCAAGATCATTTATTCCATTTGATATTACCCAGAAAAAAAAGTAAAATCAAAATGTTTTTGGTATCCACATGCAAAGCTTCTGCCTTACTGGTTTGTCGTAAAACATTCGATACAAAGCATCGATAATTAATCCATGTCTGATCTATCAGAATGCAGATCACTAACTTGATCAAAGCACACTTTTGCAGACATAAAACTGTAAACTCTAAAAGTCTGGTGGAGTATACATCTCATGGATGACATTTGGCTTTACAAAGAGGGAACAAGTGTCATTTTGTATGTATTTAATCACTCCTGTGAGAACATAAGACTGAAATCCTATATGGGCTTGACCAGCATGGAACTATACTGTATGGACTAGGATGTTCAAGATACAACGATGGAGGTTAAATCACTTGCACTCAGCAACCCTTCATCTTAGGTGATGCTACCTGTTGATCAGGTAGTGCTGAGTTATGCACCTGGAGTAGGTGATTATATTGCCAAATGCAGACATATAACAAAGTTAATCAAATAAGGACTGGAACAGATCCTGGAACAGATATCAGAACAGCTGCGTTTTGGGAAAATCTGGGTCAAGATAGTGTGCCACAAGCTGAAAATGAATCAGCAGTACCATATTGGGGGGGGGGTGGGGGGGGGGGGGGAATCAGTCTTGCTGAAAATGTAGACACTTTCTACTAGAAGTACAGCCTGTGAAACAATCCTTCAGTCCTCCAAGAGTTGCTAAAATCTCAGCCAAATTCTTTTGATCTCTGTGGGACACTGTAACATGCAAGACAAGCACAAATTAGAGGGAATTCAGAGGTGAACAATAAAGATCATTCTATAATTTGTAAATACCACTGGTGAGGGAAGACTGAAAGAGCTATTACTGGTTAGTCTAAAGACAAGACAGCTGAGTGTGGGCTGCACAGTATTATAAAGTGCAGCATGGAAGGCTCAAAAAAGAGCAGCTGAGCACTGAAACTGATTAAGGGGAGTGCTGAATCTTTATCTTCAATGTTCCTAGGAAAAATTAGACTAATATCCATAGAAAGATCACTGGTGGCTGAAGATGCAGGGGAAATGCCCAAAGATCCCTTTAATTAAATAAGGACAACAATGCTGAAGGATTGACCCTTATCTCCATGAGATTACCCTCTGTGGCACTTCCATCTGGTAGCTCTGAATTGAGCTAAATTTTTGCAGCTGAAGACTAAATAGGCTAAATATGTTTTGCCTTGGCTAAAATATGCACCAACTACATCTGTCAAAGATCATCATGACACCATGACGATCAAGATTGGATGTCAAAAGATTATGTGTTTTATTGCAACAAACAAACAAAAACTATCCCTAAAAGAAGGAGGATTATTCTACTACAATAGAATATGACTAAACAAGTGAGGATTTTGCCTTAATAGAGGCTACTAAAGTATAGAATGAGTCAGTTACATGTTTATCCAAAGCCTGTAGCCTGCATATCACATCCTATTTATTGTTAGGGCTGACAGATCAGTGATAGCATGTCCCACACATCCCCAAAGGATCCCCATCAATTCAGGAAGATTAGAGTTCCTCCAAAGAATTAACACTAAACTGAATTTAAGGCAATCACAAAGATACATGGAGAACCTATGTTTAAGAATACTTCTGTGATATGGGGGGCTTCACTGCATCACAACAAGATGTTGCAGATTTGGGTGCCCAAACCCCATTAGTCTGGCTGCATGCACTGAAGCTTATAGAAAGCAAGAAGACACACAGTCAAGTGAAGCTGTAAAAAAGACAACTGAGTGGGAAAAGCTGAAATTTTCCCTGGACTAGGCACCTAGATGCATTCCTGTGTGATCTGGTATAGGTGATCCTGTTCTGGCAGGAGGGTTTGGACTAGATGATCTTTTGAGGTCCTTTCCAGCCCCTAATGTTCTGTGATTCTGTGAGGCACCAACCATCTCCAGAGCAGCAAACTAATGTTTCTTCTGAAGTAGTTTTTGCAAAAGCATGAGGGGCTGGTTTCAACAGACTCCATGGCATAAACAGTTACTCATCACAAAAAGAAAACAAAGCATGAACTTTTTTCTTCCTGCCTGACTACTTAGTAACATCTAATCAGAGAAAACTAATCATGAGCAAAGGAGTTGTCAAGACCTCTGAAGCCATTGCATCTGCTACAGCTGTAAGCCCATGGCATCTTCCCAAGCTCTGATGTGTGGAGATGCAGCAGACTGGCACAATTCTGTAGCAACACACACAACTCCAGCCAAATGCCCAAAATATAACAAAAGGCAAGCCCATCATTGCTCTGAATGTCTGCAGAGCAGCTGGGCAGGAAAACAGCTTGCTGACACAGACCCACTCCTCATGAGTAAGCACTGGGATGACACAGCTCTCCTCAAGGACACAGCTCCTCAGAAGTTACTAGAGGTGTCCTTCCAAGCTACACCACTGTAGTAGGTGGTTAAAGCTGCAAAATGCAGCTTCCTCGTGACAAGCAAAGTAACAATCTTTCAACACCTTGTGTTCACATTAGATTTTAAGCCATCCTTCTTTTGGTCAATATGCATTTTCCTCACAATTACTCCCTCCAACAGAAACCTATTCAAATTCAATATTTGCCTTTTCCCCCCTTTGCTTTTCCCCCAATACTGTTTCTTCCAGAGAATCCACAACGTTGAATCTGTCGCTGCATTCATTTCCATGGCAACAAATGGGATGCCATAAAAAGTGTTTTAATCTAATGACAGACTCAGAGAATAAAAGTTAGATTCTGAAAGAAAGAATTTTCACTCGAAGAAAAATATTGAAGCTAATTGCAGAGCGACTATAGAGAATAACTTACTGTTAATTTTCTCTTACACACATAAAAGTTTGCTTCTCTTCACAAAGGACAATCTCACCTTGAAATGCTGAATGCTCAGAATAATGTTTATGGGTAGAGGTAATTTGATATGCTAATATTTATCTCATTTTCCTTGATTACATGACATGAATCTTTTTTTTCTTATCAGCTGGTAAGCTAGTCTATATTAAAATATGAGGAGAAGATGTTATGCTTGATTATTCTCGGTGGCATCTGCATCTTTCAGCAGGCCATGGGGTAACACAGTTTATGAGAGCAGAAAATAGGCACATTTTTTTAAGGCATTCTAGTTTGATGGATTCCACAACCCCTCACAAATCAGGCCAGATCCAAAAGCCAGTCAAACTCTTGCATATTATCTGCTTGCAGCTTAATTCCTCCTTCAAGTTCTTGAAGTCCCAGAGTGATGTTCCCAAAAAGGTCATGTGGGACATGGTGATGAAGAAATGTGACCTCTTTTGTGCAGTACAGCACCTTTTTTTCTTAATGGCTTGAAATTAATGAAAGACTGTAAATAGAATTTACTTAGGAGGCAAGCTCTAATCACAACTTCAAGGTTTCTGTCAAGGAAAATAAATAAATAAATGGAATCAGAATGGTTTGCATTAGAATTGACCTGAAAGATCATCTAGCTCCAGCAGTCCTACCACAGCCAGGGACACCATCCATAAGGCCAGGTTGCTCAAAGCCCCATCCAACCTGCCCTTGAACACTTGCAGGAATGTGGCATCTAAATCCTCTCTGGACAACCTATTCTAGCATCTTTCCACTCTCACAGTAAAGAATTTCCTCCTTACATCTAATATAAATCTACTTTCTCTCAGTTCAGAGTCATTCCCCCTTGACCTATCGCTACACGCCTTTGTAAACTGTCCTTCTCCAGCTTTCCTATAGGTCCACTTTATGTACTAGAAGGCAGCTATAAAGTATCCCTGATGTATCCTCTAGCTCCAGGCTGAAGAACCCCAACACTCTCAGCCTTTCTTCATAGGAAAGGTATACAGTCCTCTTACCTGCTTCAACGTAGTTCATATCCTTGTTATGTTGGGGGCCCCAGAGATTAAAATAATACTCCACATGAGATCTCACAAGAGCAGAGGGGCAGAATCACCTTCCATGACCTCCTTCCCATCTTTGGAAGCAGCCTAAGATACTAGTCCTGTTGAACTTCTTGTCAACCAATGGCACCAAGTCCTTAGGGCTACTCTCAGTCCGTTCTTTGTTCAGCCTATATTTGTGCTTGGGGTTGTCCCAGCTCATGCGCAGTGCCTTGCACTTGGCCGCCTTGAAATTCACAAGGTTTGCACAAGCCCACCTCTCAAGTCTGTCAACATCCCTTTGGGTGGCAGCCTCTGATGTGATGACTGCACCACACAGCTTGGTGCTGTCAGAAAACTTGTTGAAGGTGCATTCAATTCAACTGTCCTTGTCTCCAACAAAGAGGTTAAACAGCCCCAGTCCCATTATCAACCCCTGAGGAATGCCACCCATCACTGGTCTCCACTTGGGCATCAAGCCATTGACCACAAATCTTTGAGGCATTTTTTGTTCTTAATTTGAAGTCTAACTCATGCTCAAAAATAGCATTCAGATAGCTTATTATTGGGACACAGACTGAGAAAAGCAATAAGTGAAATACATAAAAGCACTTATTATACATTATCTTTTTCTAGGGTTCAGGCACAACAGGATACCTACTTAAATTCTTTCTTACTGTGCCCTGCTAGAGAATCAGAGGGCACATAACAGGGTTCTGTCCCACCACATGTCTTCTTTGATAGCACTTTGTACCTCAGCCCCCATGTCCTTCTAACCACAGATTTGGTGTCTCTGAATTCTCATTTCTATAAACTTCGTAGAGCAAAGAAATAGTAAAGAAGAATTTGTGGGTATTCAAGGTACTATTTGAACCTGTCTTTGAAGTCTTCACAGAATGAAAGGGACAGGTGGAAGCTTGCTAAGGAAGTTCACTACAGTCCTTATTTAACTAGAAAATAAGTGGCACTTTATAAAACTGTAAAACAGACCTAAGATATTCTCCAGTAAGATAAAACTCGTCTAGTCACACAATGTCTCGCCACTCACTGAGCAATAAAAGTAGAAATGACAACCATATGAAAATATATCACATAGGGTACTTTGAATTCTGTTTAGAAATCCATTTTTATGTTGGTTTTTTTTTTTCCACAAGTGTTTCACTGCTAAATACTATACTAATTTTAAATACTCTTTTATTTCTGTCATGTACTGCAGCTGTTGCAAAGTTGAGTGATTTGCAAATAACTTAAGAATAGAATAAACCAGGTTGGAAGAGACCTTCAAGATCATCGCGTCCAACCCATCATTCAACACCATCTAATCAGCTAAACCATGGCACCAAGCACCCCATCAAGTCTCCTCCTAAACACCTCCAATGATGGCAACTCCACCACGTCCCTGGGCAGCACATTCCAATGGGCAATCACTCTCTCTATGAAGAATTTCTTCCTAACATCCAAACCATCTAAACTTCCCCTGGCACAGCTTGAGACTGTCCTCTTCTTCTGGCACTGGTTGCCTGGGAGAAGAGACCAACCTCCACCTGTCTACAACTTCCCTTCAGGGAGTTGTAGACAGCAATAAGGTCTCCCCTGAGTCTCCTCTTCTCCAGGCTAAGCAACCACAGCTCCCTCAGCCTCTCCTCATAGGGCTTGTCTTCCAAACCCCCTCACCAACTTCATTGCCCTTCTCTGGACACATTCCAGCAAGACAACATCCTTCCTAAACTGAGGGGCCCAGAACTGGACACAGTACTCAAGGTGTGGCCTAACCAGTGCAGTGTACAGGGGCAGAATGACCTCCCTGCTCCTGCTGGCCACACTGTTCCTGATGCAGGCCAGGAGGCCACTGGCCCTTTTGGCTGCCTGGGCACACTGCAGGCTCACGTTCAGCCTACCATCAACCAGCACCCCCCAGGTCCCTCTCTGCCTGGCTGCCCTCCAGCCACTCTGATCCCAGCCTGTAGCACTGCCTGGGGTTGCTGTGGCCAATGTGCAGAACCCGGCACTTGGATGTATTAAATCTCAAGACCCTTGTATACTTGCATTGTTATAAGCTGCACAAGTATTTTGAAACTGTAATAATGAAGTTATAAGAAAAAATAATACTTAAGACTATGATAACAATTGCCAATAACCTCATTTTTCAGGATAAAGTGTCTCTTTCCCCATTTAAATCACAGCTCTGTGGAACATTTTACACACTACAGTTTTTTCTTTAGCCAGGTGTTTTCTCCCGTGCGTAACACTGAGTGGGTAAGTCATTATTTCTAGGATTTGAAGCAGAATCAATATCCATCAGAACAAAATCATCCAGAGGAATTTGTGTCTCTTTCCACAAAAAGAACTATTTCAGTCAGAGAAACTGAAAAGTGAAGAGCAGGGCGGGGGAAATGCTTTTTGAGTGAATTCTTATGGTTCCTTGCACTTATGACTTTTTCACTTCTTCTGTGACAACAGAGGAGAACAAATGAACGAAAAAAAATAATCCAAAATGTACTTATTTCAAATTGAGTCTCCAAATGGTTCTTTCTGTCCTGTTCCAATAATCTGCAGTTTGCACTGCAACCCTATGAAGTCACAAATCTGTTTTTCCAGAATAAGAGGAACGTGCTCTTGTGTGTCACCTTAATCTGAACCAGTACTATGTTAATTTATTGAGAATACATATTCAGTATTTTGCTCATCCAGATGCTCAAAATAATGATAACATTCCAGCAGTTACTACAAATTGCTTTTCTGGACTCCAATAGGTATCCTACCACCATATGATCCTGAATGTTATCCAGCCATAGAACTGTTAGTTTTAACAGACCTTCAACATCACGGAAGGTTTGGGTTGGGTTGAAAGTTGGACCTTAAAAGGCCATCTGGTCCAACTTTCTACAGTGAGCTGGGACATCTTAAACTAGATCAGGTTGTTCTGAACCCTGTCCATTTTGATCTTGACTGCTTCCAGTAAACAGAAGCTTACTATAATAAACTTCTGATGATTGCTTGTCACTTTTTTCTAAAAGTGAGATATGGCAGCTTGGGATAGAAAAGACATGCTGGAATGATGCCTTCCTCCATCAGAAACAAGAACTCACAGCACTAATAAAGGCACAAGCTTCCAAGAGATCTTGGTCAAACCAATAGACAGAAAGCAGGAGCAATTTTATCATAGTATTAGTCAGGGTTGGAAGGGACCACAAGGATCATCTACTTCCAACCCCCCTGCCATGAGGGGGTTGAGTTTATGCCTAAACTCAACACGTGTAGTCCTAATATAGACAAGGACACTCATTTGGTTTACTATTTTGTCTTCCTTCCAAGTCCTTTAGAATAATCATAAAACAATTGGTAGTAGCAACCTGCAATATGTGTCTTTAATCAAAAATCAAGAGATGCAACCTACTAACGCACATGCGAGCTCAGAATCTGTTTCTTCCCTTGAAGGAAGTTTGATTGTATCAATATCAAAGTGAAAAGGAAGCCATTAACAATTAAAAACTTATGTCTTTAAATAAAATTCTTATATATGCTTAATTGGCTATGAATAACATCCCCAACACTGCATGATTAAATGCTTCCTCTAGAGAGTCTACATTTCCTCTTGTCAAAATAATCTCAGGTTTTGCTATTAAAGAGATGGGAAACAATTAACAATCCTACGGCTTGTGACTTATTTTTAGCCGATTCCTCTTACTGCATTGGTATTTTATGCTTGTGAAGTTCAACACAAAATAGACTTTGCATGAAAAATATGTTTGATTACCATATTTATATGGCTGCTAAATTAATTTGTGTGAAGGATGATGTGCATCAATAATCATTTTTAGTTCTGAAAAGCCTCACGTTGCAGCTTTTTGCTGGGAAATTCAAAACGATGGAGGGGACTCATTGGCATTCTTCTGAATTTAAATACAAGATGTGTGTCTAGACCACGCATCTAAATCCCAAGACTGTTTGGTAACCTCAGCCCATTTTTCTTAATGACATGACTTCAGTTATGCAAAGACACAACATGATTTGGCTATTAATAATATCTTCTTCAATTTACATTCTACAGAAGATCAAAGACAATACAGCGATACTACCTTATCTGCTTATGAAATGGAACAATACAGAGTGAGGATGATTTGGCAACGCTTTGTCGCATTGTACTCTAGCAAAACAAAACAAAACCAACCAAACAAAATAATCCCAAACCCTTGATTAGTTCTATTTAAAGTAACTATTTGGAGAGGCCAGCCAGGTCACTGACCTGAGATATCAGAGATTATTTCATTTTCAGAGTCCTCACTGAATATTTAATTTATTGAATCAGGAGGCAAACCAAAAATGTTAAATAGTAAGATCATATTTGACAGGTCCTATAATCCTTCTAAATATTTAATGCTTCTGTAGGTACATTAGCAAGAAAATCTAACTGAATACAATACAATACAATAAACCGGGTTGGAAGAGACCTTCAAGATCATCACGTCCAACCCATCAACCAATCCAACCCACCTAAACAACTAGACCATGGCACCAAGCACCCCATCAAGTCTCCTCCTGAACACCTCCAATGATGGTGACTCCACCACCTTCACAGGCAGTCTATTTCAATGGGCAATCACTCTCTCTGTATAGAACTTCCTCCTAACATCCAGTCTAAACCTGCCCCTGGTGCAGCTTGAGACTGTGTCCTCTTGTTCTGGTGCTGGCTGCCTGGGAGAAGAGACCAACCTCCACCTGTCTACAACCTCCCTTCAGGGAGCTGTAGACGGTAATAAGGTCACCCCTGAGTCTCCTCTTCTCCAGGGTAAGCAACCCCAGCTCCCTCAGCCTCTCCTCATAGAGCTTGTGTTCCAAACCCCTCACCAACTTCGTCGCCCTTCTCTGGACACGCTCCAGTAAGACAACATCTTTCCTAAACTGAGGGGCCCAGAACTGGACACAGGACTCAAGGTGTGGCCTAACCAGTGCTGAGTACAGGGGCAGAATGACCTCCCTGCTCCTGCTGGCCACACTGTTCCTGATGCAGGCCAGGATGCCATTGGCCCTCTTGGCTGCCTGGGCACACTGCAGGCTCATGTTCAGCCTCCCATCAACCAGCAGCCTCAGGTCCCTCTCTGGCCGCTCTCCAGCCTGTAGCACTGCATGGGGTTGCTGTGGCCAATGTGCAGAACCCAGCACTTGGATGTGTTAAATCTCATGTGGTTAGATTCTGCCCATCTGTCCAGCCTGTTGAGGTCCCTTTGCAAAGCCTCTCTACCCTCCAGCAGATCAATGACACCATAATTTAAAACATTTATTTCTCAGTTTCAGTAGATGGTCACTGTAACCAATAAAGTAATTGAGTGGCTCTGACTCAGATATGGTTGATATATCCCCTATACTCTTCCTTCAGCCAAACAGAATAAAAAGTAATGAGGGGGAAAAAAACTGACTTTGAAGTATCAGTAAAAAAATGGTTGAGCCTTTTTGCTTTAATTACTTTTAAAATGTATTTGTGTTTAGGTTTTATATTAAGAAGAGAGAATTTTGTGTCTTAGCAACTTTTTAGTCAATACATGGGCCACTTCAGATTCTTTTATTAAGGACCTTCTAAACTTAAACCACTTAACTGGTGAACAGGCTCTCCCTCTAATCTGTGCTCTGCGATTGCCATCTTTGCTTTGCAAAGCAGTCAGGACAGCTGCTGTAAAGTAATGATGTCTTGTCAAAGTAATCAGTGCATTACCATGGGAAGTGATAATAACTGTATTGGAAATATGTCAAAAGAATAAACAAAGCATATGATCTGACTGCCCTTTTAGAGAACAGAGGGGGTTCAAAAATGATCATTGTGTGTCAAAATACTTTGTACTTTTTAAAGACAATGCTGGGTAGATGAAAGCTAAAGGATATTCCTATGCTTAGGAAACTGATAAAATACACGAGTCAAGATGAAGATGAGGGAGAGGCAGAATCAAAGCAAGACTTTAAAGTGCTTTTCCATCTCTGCAATTAATGAGTGCCAAGGGTTCAGCGGGAAAGGGTACATCTGATCTGCGACCACCTCTGCGTCTCCCAGTGGCACACATAAGTGAAGCTTTCAGCTTCAAAAGCTGTGCTGTAAGGCAACCCAAATACTATGCATTGTATCAGAACAGGAAGATGGAAGTCAAAGGGTAAACTCAGCCTGCTGCATGTGTGTGCTTGAGCTGAGCTATTATCCAAATGTCAGGTGCCAACTGGTTTAGTCAGAACAGGTGAAGCCTTAAAAGTGGATCCAGAGGAGAGAAAAGAAATCTGAGGTGCCATTAGCAAAGAATAGGCCATCTCTCTCCTTTTTCACATGGAAAGTATAGATAATCTCTTTCCTTTTTCACATGGTGCCTTACAGGCCTTGGTCCAAAGCCCCCTAGAATCAAAGAAATTTTTCACTGACTTCTGAAGCCAAACTCAGAGGCTGAACAAATGTCTGGTGAAGTCATGCTTTTATTTCTAAAGCCTCTGGTTCTGAATAGGCTTACCAATGTTTCATTTGGGTGGGTTGTTCTGTGTCATTGCTTCTTGAAGAATGGCAATAGACAGAACAGAGAGGCAATGGTCCTCTTGGTAAAATCATACAGTGAATTGACTAATATGCATAACATTTATTCAAAGGCTGAATGACATAACCGAGGTATTTAATTGTAGGCATTCAATCTACACATGTAAACAGGGGTCTGGATTGGCACCAGTCTAAACTATCATAATTCAGATAACTGAGAGCAGATATTGCTGTCTGATGCATGAGTTGCTGTGCAGCATGTGCACGAGTGCTTACCAGCTGCAAACAGACCTCCCTGCCAATTGCAACCAGTAGCTGACAGCTAGCTGCTGCACTAATGGTCATTGTTAGGCTGGTAAAAAAGTTAAATCTATATGCTCTAATTCTCATCCAGAGAAGAATAAATAAGGAATTTTTTCAGGTTTCTTAGGTCTCAAATGGAAACCACTACACCATTAGCTGAGAATGTTGTGAATACTTCTCCAAAAGTTGTTTCTCAGACTTCAGTGATGCAGTGCAGCACTCAGCTCCAATGTAAATGACAGTGGACTTTGGTTACTGGGCATTTTATGCTATAACAGAGCATCACCAGGACATGAAAATGAAACCAAGATAGCATCTCCCTAATAGTGGAAACTTGCCAAGAGTCCAGGCATGCATTTGCTTCCCTCTTGAAACACTTGTTCCTGCAAAAGTTTGAAGGATCTTAGCTAATATATCACAAGTAACAAAGCCTTTGGTTAAGAGAGTTGTTGGAATTATATGCTGTAATAGTATTTGAATTATTGAAGTTAAGGTCATTGACAGTGTTAAGGACTGGCAGAGGAAAGCTATCCTGAAGTATTTTATATATATAAAATATATATTGTAATATATATAACATATATCTAATATATATTACATATATATATGTATATATGATATTGGCTTTGCCTCTGACTTGAAAATAAACTTCCCCAAGTTATTCTTTGAATATGCTATCCAAAGACAAAGCAAAAAAAACTCTCCAACTTTTACCACAATCTGACAGACAATTTCTCAGGAGCTATAACAATTTTATCTTGGACAGCTTAGCAGATTTTGACCCCATCCCACCATTGCTGCACCAGGTCTCTGTGGAGTATTTGCACTTCCACAGATTCTAAGGATTTTCTCATCAGCCTCTTTGCATGTCTCTCTCTCTCAGTCCATGCTGGTGCTTTGATTAAGACAGAGATTTTGGTAACTGTAGATTGTCCTACTCATAGTAATTTATGGATATTAGATACACTGTGTGTGCATGTGACATATGAAAGAGGAGCCCGGGAGACAGAGATGAAGCCATGGCTTGAGAATATAATTGGAGAAATGGTTGTTATGAACTACTCATTAAGAAAATTCAAAGACAAGCCTAAAAATGTTTTGGGTAGCAAGTGAGGAAAACAAACAAACAAAAGACTAGCTTCTTTTTTTCCACTTTGTAATGTTTCTACTATCTAGTTATATCATGCTTTTATTTTAACAGTTGCCTTGGATCATGATATTCACATGTAGTTATGAGCCCCCAAGAGATATACAGTAAGACATGATGAAATACAAGTCAGACATTGAAATGTTAACTTTGTCTAAGGCTAAGAACTGTAAGAGGTTTAAGCATGTGGTATATTGTACTTGAAGGATTGGACCCAAAGTACTCTGAGAAAGAATTACAAGGGGAAAACTATGATCAGAAATGTGATATCCCTCATTTTGATTTTGCTAAGAAGCAATGGGAATATAAAGGGTGACAACTCTGGCTCTTTGGGGGATGATTATAAAGCTCAGTGGTTTTGGTGGGCTTTTGGATGAGGTCCAGGAAAAAGGAGTGAGCAATCAAACTTGATTAAAGGCATCCTGAGACAGTTAAAACTGACGAGATTCATTGTAGTCCCAGTGAGCAACATTGTCACAAATATCAGTTGAAGCTGAAAGGGGTTTCTAGCTGTGTTTAAATCAATGGACCTAGAAGCACTTCCAAGATATTAACTACAGGTCTGTGCCCTTGAACACCCCAACTCCACTACAGAGGGAGATTTTTGCATACAACAGACATCATGTTCTGATTTCCTCCGAAAAGAAATCCAGCCCACATATCAGCATGTTCTATTCCAGTCTTTGATCCAGAACAACCCACCAGGGAAGGTACATAACCAATGGAGTCACTGGCAATCTGTCAGCCCAAATTCCCCTTTCCAGGCAGGACTGAGCATAATCATCTAAAGAGATCAATACTGAATTCTTATGCATTAGTGCAATTTCCTCATTGAATTTGATTGTTTAATTTTTTTGCTGTGCTGGTTGGGGTTTGTGTTTGTTTGTTGGTGTTGTTCAGCTGGGGGGGGCTTTTGTTTGTTTTTTTGTTTGCTTGATTTGGTGGTTGGTTTTTTTTTTTAACGTGGCTTCAGGAGAAAATATTTTACAAAATTGCATGGAAAGTTTCTGCAGGACTGGAAAACCTGAGACAGATCATACAATACAATACAATAAATCCAGGTTGGAAGAGACCATCAAGATCATCATATCAACCAATCCAACCCACCTAAACAACTAGACCATGGCACCAAGCACCCCATCAAGTCTCCTCCTGAATACCTCAAATGATGGTGACTTCACCACCTCCCTGGGCAGACCATTCCAATGGCCAATCACTCTCTCTGTATAGAACTTCCTCTTAATATCCAGTCTAAACCTCCCCTGGTGCAGCTTGAGACTGTGTCCTCTTGTTCTGGTGCTGGCTGCCTGGGAAAAGAGACCAACCTCCACCTGTCTACAACCTCCCTTCAGGGAATTGTAGAGAGCAATAAGGTCACCCCTGAGTCTCCTCCTCTCCAGGCTAACCAACCCCAGTTCCCTCAACCTCTCCTCATAGGGCTTGTGTTCCAAACCCCTCACCAACTTTGTTGCCCTTCTCTGGACACATTCCAGCAAGTCAACATCCTTCCTAAACTGAGGGGCCCAGAACTGGACACAGGACTCAAGGTGCGGCCTAACCAGTGCTGAGTACAGGGGCAGAATGACCTCCCTGCTCCTGTTGGCCATACTGTTCCTGATGCAGGCCAGGATGCCATTGGCCCTCTTGGCTGCCTGGGCACACTGTAGGCTCATGTTCAGCCTCCCATCAACCAGCATCCCCAGGTCCCTCTCTGCCTGGCCGCTCTCCAGCCACTCTGACATCATGCATGTGAAGACAGATCTGAATACCTTGCTTTCACAGAAAGCTTCAATTTCTCAGGGGAAACCAGATGTCCTACTCCTGTACTCATTAACACTAAATAAATATAGGTACTGGGGGCACAATGAATTCACAAAGGCAAAGGCATTCTTTAAAAAGCACTCCTCTGTGTTCAACTGCAAGACCCTTGCACTGTCAGCAACACAAGTAGCTGGACAGCTCCTGGGTGTGATGAAGACCTGCCAGGATATTCCTATATGTGTCATTAGGCTGAACTCCCACAAGATGGGAACTTAACTTACAAAATAAGCATAGTTGTATGTATATAGTAATGGGAAGAAAGATGATTGAGTTGGTGAGGAAGTTAGAGGGTGAACAGTACCATTCTAAGTAAATGCTTTGTATCTTTTCACTATTCTTTGCCATTGTTTCCTGATTAGTAAAACTTCTACAAAGAAGTAATAAAAAAATAAATCTCAGTCAACTTGCCACTGTGGCTGGGTACTCTGCTTTGCCAGTAAAGCTGTGTCAAATGCTCAGGATGTCTTGCTGTAAGACTTGCTATTCCCATGCAGGTAACATAATTCCATAGAATCAGTCAGGGTTGGAAGGGACCACAAGAATCATCTAGTTCCAACCTCCCTGCCATGGGCAGGGACACCTCACACTAGATCAGGCTGGCCAGAGCCTCATCCAGCCTGCTCTTAAACACTTCCAGGGATGGGGCCTCAACCACCTCCCTGGACAATTCCATGGTCAGAAAAAGAACCATGACACACTGCAGATTAGCAATAAGTACATTAGATAGTCTCTTCACCTTCCCCACAGACATCTGTACAATGTCAATGTAAACATTAAAATATAAGCATAAACCTTATCACTTCATAACCTCAGTGTGAGAATAAGACCTGTCCCCTTATCTAATAGTAGGTGACCATCATAATATCAGCACCTACAGTAGAGTTGTCTTAGTTTCTTGTGAAGCTTTGTGACTACCTGGATTAATAATTTCTTGCATTCATTTATTCTCTAAGGTATTTATTTCCACAATTTCCTTTTAGCTTAACTCTCCAGAGCACTGTCAGGTAAATGGGAGATGTTTCATCGAGTAGGTACGAACCAGAGAAAATAAATGGCTTCTGAATTAACACTGAGAGATGAAAATGAGCTTTTTCTTTTCTCAGTTTCATGAAAAGATGCTGTAAATCACACTGCATTTCTCAAAATGTCCCACATTTGGTACTGTCTTTGAGAAAGAAAATGTAGCTTCTCAAAATGGAATTGAACAGCATGTATCCACTCCTCTGAACACCACTCTGCTCCCTCTGTCTTGCCTGCCAAGCCCATTCTCAGAAAGTGAGTCTGAATGAACTGGTTAAGGACAACCTTAGCAGGATACTTTTAAAAAGTGTGCATCCCAGCCAGCAGGGAATGTAAATGTTTCCAAGTTCTGGAGCCAGCAAAGCTGCTGAAATATGAGATAACATTCAGCAGAGGATTCCTGCATCAGGATCTCATTCTGAATGTGACTTTCGCTTTGCTTATTTTTCGTAAGAGTGATGGGCCCAAGGTCAGTGGGATGACAGTGTCACAAAGAGAAAGTAGGTCTTGGCTCAAATGCTAGACTGAATGTTAAAAGCAGAGGGAAATCTAAAATTATCCAAAGAGGGCTACGGGTGGTGGCAGCCTCTATGGAATACAAAGCAGAAGGACTGTTTTCAAATTCAGTATTGTGCATGAAGAATGAAAACCAAAAAGCCCAAAACCAGCAGCTTCTGCATTAAATTATTTGTCAAAAGCATTCTTGATTGTGGCTTAAATGTGTGCAGGATCTGCACTCCAAAGTGTAACATCACCTGCTTGAACAGATGAATGCAGGTACAGGCAAATCATATCACTGATATGTTGGGTCCAATGCTCCGCCAGTAGGACAATTAAAGGCATCTAAGCTTTAACAGAGACTGTTACCTATCTGCTAGTTAAGACACCTGCATGCATGTTTCTATTCTGCTTCTCTTGACCAAGGGCACTTAGGTAGCACCCTAGAATCATGAAATCTTAGATCTTTCCTTTTAGGAAGTGAAGGATACATATGTGGGACTAGCCCACTTGTGATGGGCTGAAAATTCCACAACTCCCCCAACATTAAATTTGCCAGACCAGCTCAGTTGGAAGCAAATGAAAGCTGTATTTCCAAGCAAAACTACAATCTACAATGGAATACAATGAATATGTACAAAATACACAGTATTTACAATTAATAAACAGCACAAGGACTCCCCCTGGTCAAAGACCAGGGGAAGCTAATAGCTTCTCCCTCCCTGCCCCTCCTGTACATAAAAGGGACAGGAGAAAGAAGCAAAAGTTAGAACTTAGCCAAAACAATGCAGCCAAGGTCAAGCAGAAGCCAGTTAGTATCTCTCAGCCTGAGGAAGCAAGAACAAAGAGAAATTATTTACCAAACTAATTCTTATGGTAGATAAGTCTCCAATGGGATTGTTTAAAACTATCATTGTTTTCCTTTTTTACACCCAAAAGTGATGTATTTACACTTTACTACTTTCTATTCAAGAGCTGTGAAAAATTTTTTGAAGGCATAGCCTGTAACAACCACACCCACTGTATCTGAAGTCCTTTGTATCTAGAGCAACTGATGATACATCAAAAATCCCTGTCCTATGATGATCTTGAAGGTCTCTTCCAATCTGGTTTATTCTACTCTATTCTATCCCTGGCAAAGCAAAAGTGAGGTTGTTTCTGTGGCTAGTACAGTGTGGCACTGTACTATCTGACATACAAACTATTGTGCAAAAGATACTCTTTTTAAGTCTTGTGTATTCCCAGTCTTAATTTCACCGTCCTTTCTTTGCATCCTATAACATAGTCAGGACCAGCTACTGTCCTGTCCTGCATCAGGAACAGTGTGACCAGCAGGAGCAGGGAGGTCATTCTGCCCCTGTACACTGCACTGGTTAGGCCACACCTTGAGTCCTGTGTCCAGTTCCGTGCCCCTCAGTTTAGGAAGGATGTTGACTTGTTGGAGCATGTCCAGAGAAGGGCAACAAGGTTGGTGAGGGGCTTGGAACACAAGCCCTATGAGGAGAGGCTGAGGGAGCTGGGGTTGCTTAGCCTGGAGATGAGGAGGCTCAGGGGTGACCTTATTGCTCTCTACAGCTACCTGAAGGGAGATTGTAGCCAGGCAGAGGTTGATCTCTTTTCCCAGGCAGGCAACACCAGAACAAGAGGACACAGTCTCAAGCTGCACCAGGGGAGGTTTAGGCTGGATGTTAGGAGGAAGTTCTATACAGAGAGAGCGATTGCCCATTGGAATGGGCTGCCCGGGAAGGTGGTGGAGTCGCTGTCACTGGAGGTGTTCAGGAGGAGACTTGATAGGGTGCTTGGTTGCATGGTTTAGTTGATTAGGTGGTGTAGGATGATAGGTTGGACACGATCTTGAAGGTCTCTTCCAACCTATTCTACTCTACTATCTCTTTTTCATGTGTTAGCACAGCAGTTTGCACAAAAAAGCCTTATGTATTCGGCTCTGTGGTTCTAGGATAATTCAAAACAACACCCCCCCCCCCCCCCCCAATCTAATAATAATAGTAAGGAAAATAACAACATTGCCAACATAAAAGGAGACACAGAAGGAAAACAAAGCACCTGTCCTGGACTATGCAAACACAAAATTAATGTGCAAATACATTCATCAATTAAAGCATTGAGCTTGGGTCGCTGTTATTTCTGGAGCTGTATTATTCATTGTTTGCTGTGGAGCACTGAATTATATCAGAGTCTTGTATGAATTCCCTGACAGCCGTGTAAAAATGTCCATTTCACTTGCAAGCATCATGATTTTGTAGCAAAAGTCATCATGTGTAACACAGCTGCTGTATTTGTTATACAACATGGATTTTTTTTTCCCTTGTTTTAAGATTTTTTTGAGAATAGGAATAGAAATACAAGCAAATGCAATGTAGGTACAACGTGTTTAGTGAAGAGCTGAAAAGAACAGTTTGTCTTTCCTGGCTGCAATAATTTGATATGTGTTTAGAATAAAGACTAAGAGAAAAAAAAGTGATTTGGTGTGACTCATTTCCAGAGCCTACAAGGGCTAAATTTACCAGGGTACGTTTTCAGACCAAAAGTTTCATTGAATATTCCAGATGCCTGGCAGCTTCACCATCTGAAAGCTCTGCTTTGTGAATAGGATCAAAACCCATCCTTTTTACTCCCGAGTTAACCATCATTTTTATAAACTGAAATTGCAGCCTGTGTTCCATATGGAAGGCCCCTAGTTCACGCAGGTAGAAGTGGAAATTGTAAAGCCATCAAGCATAGTGCCCTTTACCAATGTGATGCTATTTCAGAAACACCTGTGCTAAACACCCGACCTACTGTGAAAATGCACAGTATTCAGCAGCCTTTAGAATTTCTCATTTGTTCCCCACAGTGGAGAAGGGAGGAGGTGAAGTGGCTGCATACAAGACTGTAGGATACAAAAAAAAAAGCCACACTGAGACAATGCATTTTAACTCCTAGAAAGACCTTTTGATAACCTGCCAGAAAAACACCCTGGGGTTTCTTCACCTGTTGATCAAGGTGCCTTGTTTCCACATTGATATTTAATCTCTTCCTAATGGGACTGAATGGGGTTCGAAATATAACCCCAATAGAGCATGCTTAGAAGAAGTAGGACCCAGAGTTTCTGCAACTTTCACCCAGGGAACTAAAGTGAATATTAAGACTTGCTTGTTTAACAAAACCTGAGCCACCCCACCCCATACAGGGAGAGAGATCATAGGACTGGAAAGCCAAAAGATGGTTCATTAACGTGAAGCACACTCCAATGCTACTGAGTACATGATGTTAAACCAGTAAACTATGAAGTGTTACTATCAGGAATGCCTTGGCTTCAAACTACAATGGATTAGGCTATCAATTTGGAGGAAATAGTTGCTTCAGAAAGAGAAAAAGAATCTCACTTAACTGCTGGCACAGTAGGCTATAAAGTGACCTGCAGAGTCTCAGCAAGAGCATAGTGGAATAAATGAACAGTGAATCATTTTCATGAATGAAAAGTAAAAAGCCCTCTCAGTGAAGGGAAAAGAAATATTGAGGAAAAGCTGAAGAGGCTTATCTAATAACTCTCTTATATTCAAGATATAGGACAGAAAAGGAAGCATGTTGAAGAAAAAAAAAATCAGATCAAACACACATTTCAGGTCCTCAAGAAACAGCTCAGTTTTGCATTGAAATGTATTCACATAAATATTCCAGCTGCAAAAATCCACAAATATTCAGAATCTCCATGCTAGGAAAAAAAATAATGTACAACTCACACTCCTTTTCAGGTGAATCTCCCTAAACACAGAGAAAAAGTGATCCCACCTGAGTCATGCAATTAGTTCTGGAAAGTGTCTAGGAGTTTACAAACAGATGAGACACAAAAGAGCCCATCAGAAAGCAAACCAACATTCCAAAGTCAGAAACAGAAGCAAACCACGCCAAGTTTTGACAAAACAGGGGGGTACCCACCACTGGCTACATCACACAGGCTCAAGCTGCACCAGGGGAAGTTTAGGCTTGAGGTGAGGAGAAAGTTCTTCACAGAGAGAGTTGTTAGCCATTGGAATGGGCTGCCCAGGGAGGTGGTGGAGTCACCGTCCCTGGAGGTGTTCAAGAGGGGATTGGATGTGGCACTTGGTGCCATGGTCCAGTAGTCATGAGGTCTGTGGTGACAGGTTGGACTTTTGAGGTCTTTTCCAACCTTGTTGATTCTATGATCACACAAAGAGTTTTGGCATTTCCAGCAGAAATACTGCAAGCATTTATCTATATAAACATTCCCAGCACTTTCTCTTTCTACCAATAAGTAGGCACCCCTGTATGATCTCTGACTGCAGGAGAGCTCAATACGGAATCCTTGACCCACAGAAGTCACTCAAAATGCTTTTCCTGCCAAACTGCTCGTTGACCCACGCCGAGCAAAAGATTTCACGTGGACCATCGAAGAAATAACATCAAGAGGATGAGGCCAATTAAGAGATGCCCTGGCTAATGTAACAGAAACAAAGAAAATAGTTTATTTGTAAGCATTAAGTGGGACAAGATTCAACTAAGGAAGCTAAAAGCACCAACTCTATAGAGTATGACCAAAAGCTGCATGGTTTAAACTGACTGTTCATTGTAAGGCTGAGAGAGGGTAAATTCCATAGCTGATGTGGAAGACAGTGGAAAAAAAAATATTAGCTGGGCCATAAATGGAGAAGGAGTTAGAATATGACAGAGGATCACATTACAATCTGTTGTAAATAACTGGTTTATTGCAGTTTCCTAGCTGCCATCAGTAGACATGGAAATAGTGGGCTGGGTGGAAGACAGAGGTGTGGCTGACAGTGACAGAGAAGGATTATGGCAGAAATAATTAGTGAAGAGTACAGTTTCATTTAATACTGTAAAGTGAATTTAAGCAGAGAATTATTGAAGAACAGCTTCATTTAATACTGTAAAGTGAATTTAAGCAGAGAATATAGATATCCAGGATGAGAAAAGTATAACCCCAAGATTTAATACAAGAAATGGAACACCAAGAAATGCCCTCATAGTGTGCAGCTTTTCCTCCAGAAGTGTTTAAAGAGAATTTGTCATTTTTTTTATAAATGTCAAGAAAACTTAGTTTTGCCTGCAAGATCTTTGCAATTGTTGCCAAAACTGTCACAGAAACGGCACTGGCAATTTGATCCAAAGGTCACCAAAGTCAGTGTGAAAAGCACCACTTTTTTTTTTCCATGGGGCTTTGTATGAAAGAAAAATATCCCCTGCACATATCTGAATACAGAATAAATCAGAGGCAAGGGAGAGGCGAGGGGAGAGGCGAGGGGAGAGGCGAGGGGAGAGGCGAGGGGAGAGGCGAGGGGAGAGGCGAGGGGAGAGGCGAGGGGAGAGGCGAGGGGAGAGGCGAGGGGAGAGGCGAGGGAGAGGCGAGGGGAGAGGCGAGGGGAGAGGCGAGGGGAGAGGCGAGGGGAGAGGCGAGGGGAGAGGCGAGGGGAGAGGCGAGGGGAGAGGCGAGGGGAGAGGCGAGGGGAGAGGCGAGGGGAGAGGCGAGGGGAGAGGCGAGGGGAGAGGCGAGGGGAGAGGCGAGGGGAGAGGCGAGGGGAGAGGCGAGGGGAGAGGCGAGGGGAGAGGCGAGGGGAGAGGCGAGGGGAGAGGCGAGGGGAGAGGCGAGGGGAGAGGCGAGGGGAGAGGCGAGGGGAGAGGCGAGGGGAGAGGCGAGGGGAGAGGCGAGGGGAGAAAAGAAGAAAAGAGAAGAGGAAAAATGGAATGATCACCCTAAAATTAAAGTCACTGCATACTTCCTCTACTGTTACAACTGCTGTTTTTAGAAGAGAAAGACAGGCACACTCCCATTCAGTACAGCCTATTTAAGTACAGCAAAGATTACACTCTCTCAACAGCCCTATGTCTCTCCTTTATTAAATAGTCTTGCTTTGAGCTGCCTACTTCTGTGCTCCTCTTGGGATGGCCTAGAGCATATAATTAGATCCATTTCATATGGAGAAAAGAGCCTGTTACCCAGCAGTCGCCATAGCAGATGCTTGCTCCCTTGCAAAACCACAGACAGAAAGTTTCCATCAGTCATTTAAAACTCTAACCACAACAGGCTGGGTGAACTCTCGGCAGCTTTGCTGTGCATGTGGGCACACACTTCTTCCCTTTCTAAAACCAGTATTTAGGCTTTCAAAAATTAATTCATGACCCTCAAATAATGGTGTAACCACTAGTGAGGATCACACAAACCACCCTGCCAGTTGGCAGTATTTCCTTAGCAATGTGTCACTGAAGTGATTGTACCTCGGTACAGATTAGCACAACGCATCACCCAAATGAGAGCCATTGATGATGTATCGATGAAGACAAGGTTGGCCAAAAAGGGGAGATGGACTCAAAGTGCAGCCAGCTGTTCTGGGGGAAAAAGGGAAAAGAATTTTCAAAGTGAGTCAATAGTGAACAGGGCACATTGCATGCCTCTTTTGATGGTGATACAAGTGATCTGAGTAAACTAGGGCAAAATCGTGATCCTACTCAGAGACAGCTGCCCCCAGCAAAAGTAAAACTCTGTTTTCTTGCATCACACACAGATGCATACAATCCTCATGTAACTGAGTACTCTCACTTGGCCAAGTTGCCCTAGTCTAATAAGGAATTTCAGAGCAAAATCTCTGGTAAAGGGTAGTCACCTACCTAAGAACCTCCAAATAAGAGCCACACTTACTCTAATTATTAGCTTTTATATTTCTTTCCTTTTTTCTTTCTCCTTTGTTGTCTGTATTCTCTTTTCCCTTTCCTTCCCCCCCCTTTCCTTTCTTTTCTTTTTTCCCATTCTTTCTTTTCTTTGTTGTTTTTCCTTTCATCTTTCCTTTCTTTTTTCTTCCCCCAACAAGCTTCTCTACCTTCATTAACCCACAGGACTTCTTTACACTCTAGATAAGTGTAATTTAGAATTAAAGATGTTTATAGGATGGACCCTCTATTGCTTAAAATGGGTGATCTTCTACTATAGAGGCCTACAACTACCTGAAGGGAGTTTGTAGCCAGGTGGGGGGGTTGGCCTCTTTTCCCAGGCAACCAGCACCAGAACAAGAGGACACAGTCTCAAGCTGCACCAGGGGAGGTTTAGGCTGGATATTAGGAAGAAGTTCTTCATACAAAGAGTTATATGCCATAGGAATGGGCTGCCCAGGGTGGTGGTGGAGCCACCATCACTAGAGGTGTTTAGGAAGAGACTCAATGTGGTGGTTGATTAGATAGTGTTGGATGATAGGTTGGAGTCTATCTCAAAGGTCTCTTCCAACCTGCTTAATTCTATTCTATTCTAAAAGCATCTTCTCCCTCAGCATTACCACAGCACTGCAGCACCCAGGACCAACCAAAGAGTTCAGACACACCTGGGGAGCAGGGTCATAACTTACACATTTGCTAACCAATAAGTTATCACAGTCTGAAAGTCAGCCACACACATACCTGCAAATTTCTTAAGCCAAGAAGCTAATAGGTTTAAAATGACAGGCAACAGGACCCAGCTGTTAATACAGCTTGCTGTATTAAGGTAAAAAAACAACCTATAAGCATGCATTAACATATAAAATGGCTCACTTATTTTTAGAAACTTTTTTTTTCCTCTTAAATCCATGTGTTGAAGACTCCATCCCATCATATTGCATAAGGGATTCAGATTTCACATCCAGAGCTTTTCCCCTTGCACACCAGAATGACACCAGCTGCTTTGCCTTTTGGCCTTTAGACACATGGGAAAAACAAATGAGATTTGAGCAATAGAGAGTGATATTTTCTTGAAGTAATTTGTTCCTCTGGCATTATGCAAAGCTGGTGCAAGACTGCAGGCAACACAGGCAGCCACCAGGGGATAGCAGAAAAAAAAAAACAAAGCAAGTGCAGCTTTAGTGCCTAAGCTTCAAAATTCAACTAACATAGCAAGATAGGTGCATTAGCCTTATGATTCCGTAGAGCATTCAAATGATTCTTAAGTCATGTGGAAAGGTGTTTTAACAGAGTACTGTAGATCAGGAGGGCTTTTTCTCTGTGTGGACTTAGGTAGAAGGAGCAATTTTCACAGGAACAAGTAGCACATCTGGTGAAACAATCAAATTTTCACAGAACCACAGAATGCTAGGGGCTGGAAGGGACCTCAAGAGATACAATACAATGCACCACCAGGTTGGAAGAGACCTTCAAGATCATCACGTCCAACCCATCAACCAATCCAACCCACCTAAATACAATACAATACAACCCACCTAAACAACTAAACCGTGGCACCAAGCACCCCATCAAGCCTCTTCCTGAACACCTCCAATGAAGGTGACTCCACCACCTCCCCCGGGCAGCCCATTCCAATGGGCAATCACTCTCTCTGTATAGAACTTCTTCCTAAGATCCAGTCTAAACCTCCCCTGGCGCAGCCTGAGACTGTGTCCTCTTGTTCTGGTACTGGCTGCCTGGGAGAAGAGACCAACCTCTGCCTGGCTATAACCTCCCTTCAGGTAGTTGTAGAGAGCAGGAGAGCTGGAGCTGCTTCAAGGAAGAAGTCTTGAAGGTTCAGGAACAGGCTGTGCCAG
This sequence comes from Colaptes auratus, assembly GCA_015227895.2. Classification (NCBI taxonomy): domain Eukaryota; kingdom Metazoa; phylum Chordata; class Aves; order Piciformes; family Picidae; genus Colaptes; species Colaptes auratus. The sequence continues at coordinate 39,646,580 of CM026887.1, read as the reverse complement.
TGTCCCGGAAGATGAGCCGCCGGGGCAGACGGCCAGTCTGGATGGGTAATGAACTCTTAATAGAACTAAGGGAAAAAACAGGGTGTATCATCTTTGGAAGAAAGGGGAGGCAACCTACAGAATGTTTTTAGGGATGTTGCTAGGACATGCAGGAAGAAAATTAGGGAGGCAAAAGCCCATTTAGAACTTAGACTGGTCTCTGCTGTGAAGGACAACAAAAAGTCCTTCTATAAATACATCAATAGCAAGAAGAAGGGCAAGGACAACCTCCACTCCTTGGTTGAGATCATCTAGTCCAACCCCCTTGCCAGAGCAGAATCACCTATACCAGATCACATAGGAACACATCCAGGCAGGTTTTGAATATCTCCAAAGAGAGAGAGTTTAACTTTTTTATTTCATTCTTCTATGCATCCTTCTTGCAAAGGCACCACAGGTTTCAGAAAGATGGGAGTTAAGCATCACTTTTTATGCTGGTTGCAGTCCTTTTATTTCATGTGACTACATGCTGAATTCTCATGTTTCAAAATAAATCTAAAGAAAAGAAATGAAGATAACAGGAGATCTGTGTGTTAAATACCAGAATTTAAATCAAACTCTTTCTCTTAGCTTCCCCTTCTCCTTAAATCAGTATTGTGTTAAATCTCTTGTGATTACTGGAGGGTAATAAAAAACCACATTTGTATCACATGATAAGGACAAACAACTAAGTCTGGAACTACACTGACAAACAGGAGGCTGCTGCTATGCTCAGCTAACAGGAAACTGCAACAGTGAACAATTTTCCTGTGCTCTGAACAATCCCAAGTGCTACACGAGCTCCCCAGGGACAGAGCACTTCCACACTTCTGCACTCTGGTGGGGGTGCAGCAGTCTGTCTCTGCAAAATCATGCACGGAGAGACTTCATGCGTGCACTCTGGCATACATCAGTGGCTTATGACAACTTGCAGCTCATGCTTGCAGTGACATGAAAACAGACTTTCTCCAAATCTAGTTTTTACCAAAAGCATTACTTTGTCATTGTTTAAAATGGCAGAATTCACTCTGAGCAGCAGTGAGATACAAGGGCACAGTTCAGCTGATAGCAGCTTACTTACTAACATGTGGGCTAACTGCTATAGATGGTGAATAATATAGTGGCTGAGGAGGCCCTGTGAAGCTAGAGGCTGCTTTGCACATTGCAGATGCTTAGAAACTTGTGTCCTGCCACCCAGACAGCAGTGTCCAAGCAGGGTGCTTATCTAGCTGCAACAGAAACCCAAAAAGCAGTTGTAAGTGGGACCTGCAGCCTGCAATCTCAGCAGCCCTCTGCATGCTGGCAGGGCCATAGCAACACTGTGAGCCCAGGAGGATGCTGTTCTGTACATATGTCCAGGGAGGAGAGGAACTGGTGCTGTCCTGGCAGGTGTCCTAGGCACCATGCTTCTCCACTAGACAGCAGGGCTCAAACGTGATATGAGCATGTGGTTGGGTGGCAGGCACACAGATTTGTGACAGTGCACATGGGAGCAGATTGGAGCAGATCAGGGCTTCCAGAAAGAACACAGATCAGCACCAAGCAGAGTCCACATAATCTGCAAAGCATCTTTGCTCAGTCATTGAGAATTCTGCTGTGAGAGAGAACCAGGCAAAACCAAGCTTGAAATGCAGCCCTTTCCCTCAGTCTGTTTTTCTTACTGAGTCTGCTGCTCAATCCATTTCTGTCCACCCACCAAAAAAATCAAGAGACCCAAAAGCACAAATAAATCATAATAAATTGATTGACTATTTCCCCAGTGCCCTAATTACAGTATCACACAGTATCACAGTATAACCAAGGTTGGAAGAGACCCCAAGGATCATCAAGTCCAACCTGTCCCAACAGACCTCACAACTAGACCATGGCACCAAGCGCCACGTCCAATCTCCCCTTGAACACCTCCAGGGACGGCGACTCCACCACCTCCCTGGGCAGCCCATTCCAATGACGAATGACTCGCTCAGTGAAGAACTTCCTCCTCACCTCGAGTCTAAACCTCCCCTGGCACAGCTTGAGACTGTGTCCTCTTGTTCTGGTGCTGGTTGCCTGGGAGAAGAGACGAACCCCCTCCTGTCTACAACCACCTTTCAGGTAGTTGTAGAGAGCAATGAGGTCACCTCTGATCCTTCTCTTCTCCAGGCTAAACAATCCCAGCTCCCTCAGCCTCTCCTCATAGGGCTTGTGCTCAAGGCCTCTCACCAGCCTTGTTGCCCTTTTCTGGACACGCTCAAGTAGCTCGATGTCCTTCTTAAACTGAGGGGCCCAGAACTGGACACAGTACTCAAGGTGTGGCCTAACCAATGCAGAGTACAGGGGCAGAATGACCTCCCTGCTCCTGCTGGCCACACTATTCCCAATACAGGCCAGGATGCCATTGGCCTTCTTGGCCACCTGGGCACACTGTTGGCTCATGTTTAGGTGGGTGTCAATCAGCACCCCCAGGTCCCTCTCTGTTTGGCAGCTCTCCAGCCACTCTGACCCCAGCCTGTAGCTCTGCATGGGGTTGCCGTGGCCAAAGTGCAGCACCCGGCACTTGGACTTATTAAATGCCATCCCATTGGACTCTGCCCATCTGTCTAGTCGGTCGAGGTCCCTCTGCAGAGCCTTTCTACCCTCTAACTGACTAACATCTGTTCCCAACTTGGTGTCATCTGCAAACTTGCTGATGACTGACTCAACCCCCTCATCCAGATCATCAATGAAGATGTTAAAGAGGATGGGGCCCAGCACCGATCCCTGGGGGACGCCGCTGGTGACTGGCCGCCAGCCGGACGCGGCACCATTCACCACCACTCTCTGGGCTCGGCCCTCCAGCCAGTTCCTAACCCAGCACAGAGTGTTGCGGTCCAAACCACGAGCTGACAGTTTAGCCAGCAGTTTACTGTGGGGGACGGTGTCAAAGGCCTTGCTGAAGTCCAGATAGACTACATCCACAGGCCTCCCCACGTCCACCAGACGGGTCACCTGATCATAGAAGGAGATCAGGTTGGAGAGGCAGGACCTGCCCTTCCTAAATCCATGTTGGCTGGACCTGAGCCCTTGGCCATCCTTCAGGTGCGCAGTTATTGCCTCCAGGATAATCTGTTCCATCACTTTCCCTGGCACTGAGGTCAGGCTGACTGGCCTGTAGTTTCCGGGCTCCTCCATCCGTCCCTTCTTGTGGATGGGGATCACATTGGCCAGTTTCCAGTCATCTGGGACCTCTCCAGTGCGCCAGGACTGGAGGAAAATGATGGAGAGCGGCTTGGCCAGCTCATCTGCCAGCTCTCTCAGCACCCTAGGATGGATCCCATCCGGTCCCATGGACTTGTGGGTGTCCAAGTGGCTCAGCAGGTCCCGAACCAATTCCTCATGGATTTCTGGGGCATTACACTGCCTTTTTTTCCTCCAGTAATGAAATAATGAGACTAAGAAACATAACCTCATTTATAAAACTCATTTGTCAAGAGGAGGGTATTCTGTTTCTTTCAGCAAGCTGGAGTGAGCAAAACAGCCCTGGAGAGATTCAATTCAGAGTTTGCTATGGTACATTTCTTCCTAGAAATTGCAGAACTGTACTGAATTGTGTGACAAGGCCTGCTCCTGCTGGCCACACTGTTCCTGATACAGGGCCAGGATGCCATTGGCCCTCTTGGCCACACTGCAGGCTCATGTTCAGCCTACCATCAACCAGTACCCCCAGGTCCCTCTCTGCCTGGCCGCTCTCCAGCCACTCTGACCCCAGCTTGGGGTTGCTGTGGCCAATGTGCAGAACCCGGCACTTGGATGTGTTACATCTCATGCTGGTGGATTCTACCCATCTCTCTGTCTAAACTAATGATGCCTTCTGCAACTGAATTGCTGCTTTTGAAGCCAAAGGTCTTAAATAGATAAAAATAAAAATATTTGTTTACCTTTTCTTAATGATCTTTCTCAATGGCTGTTTTGTTGAGAAGCAAAAAGCATATAGCTATAAAGAACAGCTCATTTTTCTCTTTCACCAGTAACCTGCTTCACAGAGCTACAAGAGAAAATCTTCTCTGGTTCTAGCTTTCAGCACACTCAAGCTGAGAACTGCTGCTGATAATACACTAATGCAGGTCCAAGTCCAACACAGTACAGCTCTCCCCAGTGAAACAGGATATTGACCACAACCTAAACTCGTATGCTCCTCAGCTGGGGTTTTTTACCACTATATCAACACATAGCATAGATTAGTTTCAGGTGGAAGTGATTTTCAAAGATCATCTATCTCCAATTTCTCTGCCATGGGCAAGGACATCCTTCCACTAAATTAGGCTGCTCAAAGCCCCATCCGACCTGAATTTAAACATTTTCCTATGATGAATCATCCACAACTTTTCCAGGCAACCTGTTTCAATGTCTCATCATCTCTACAGTAAAGCACGTCTCCCTTATATCTAATCTAAACCTACTCTCTTTGGAGTTTAAAACCATTGCCCTTTGTCCTATCACTACTGATAAAAAGTCTGTTTCAATCTTTCTCATAAGCCCTCTATATACATTGAAAGGTCGCAATAACGTCTCCCTGGAGCCTTCTCTTCTCCAGACATGACACATCCTGCGGTGAGTGATTAATCCTGAGGCTTTCATCTGACACGCTTGTGCAAGTTTTGGTGATCATACTAGATTTATGATGAAGAAAAAACTCTGAATAGAAAGCACTGATAAGATATGAGTCAACATACTCTAGGGTCCATGGATACTCCAGTAGCTGTTCAGTGAGACTTCATGAAGAGAAGCAGAATCTGTTTCCCGATAAGTCTTTTGGTCGAGTTTGTTTGAAAGAGAGATCACCCTCGCAGTAAGTATTACCCTGAAATACAGTAGTGGGGTTTTTCAATCAAGCCATGACAATTTTAGAACTCAGCACAAGGGGTTTCTTTCACATACTATTCAATTATCAAACTTTTTCCTTGGAAAGTCAATGCTCCAAATTCATGCAAAATAAAGAATACACTGAATGCAAACATTAAAACATTATCAATACAAAATACTGATCTGTGAATGACTTCAGGGGTCATAAGTATGCCAGGTGTCTCAAACATAAGCACTTCTGGAAAATCTGGACAGGAAATTCTACTCATAGAATCAACAAGGTTGGAAAAGACCTCAAAGATCATCAAGTCCAACCTGTCACCACAGACCTCATAACTACTAATCCATGGCACCAAGTGTCACATCCAATGCCCTCTTGAACACCTCCAGGGATGGTGACTCCACCACCCCCTTGGGCTGCACATTCCAACAGCTAACACCTCTCTTCGTGAAGAACTTTCTCCAAAGTTTGAGCCTAAACCTCCCCTGGTGCAGCTTGAGACTGTGTCCTCTGGTGCTGGTTGCCTGGGAGAAGAGACCAAACCCATCCTGGTTACAACCCCCTTTCAAGTAGTTGTAGACAGCAATAAGGTCTCCCCTGAGCCTCCTCTTCTCCAGGCTAAGCAACCCCAGCTCCCTCAGCCTATCCTCATAGGGCTTGTGCTCGAGGCCTCTCACCAGCCTCATTGCCCTTCTCTGGACACATTCAAGAGTCTCAATGTCCTTCTTAAATTGAGGGGCCCAGAACTGGACACAGGACTCAAGGTGTGGCCTAACCAGTGCTGAGTACAGGGGCACGACGACTTCCCTGCTCCTGCTGGCCACACTATTCTTGATGCAGACCAGGATGCCATCAGCCTTCTTGGCCACCTGGGCACACTTACACATTTCCACATTGGAAGCAGAGGAAATATAGCATGACTTGAAATAGATGACTGTTCTATGATAATCATATTCTTTAGAGCTCTATCCATTGAAATCTCCCACTATATGTGGTATATCAATTCAGGCTCCAATGGCAAGTAATAAGGCTCTAGTTGGTGGATGTTGTTTTATCCCAGTGACCAAGAACGGAGAATTTAACCCACATCACCATAAGGTAACTCTGTGTTATTTTAGTGGCTGGTAAAATATTAGTTCTATTAAAACTGGCAGAACAAGGCTGGAGGCTTAAACTCTTACAAAGGTACCTGCATACTTTTCAATTACCTAACCATTAACAGGAGACCACAAAGGTTCCAGACAACCCCTGAGGCATCCTAATGTCAGGATGTGCTGCTTTGTGCCTAGTAGACCCAAAGTGACTTTGTAAGAGATGCATAAAACTCTTTCTGACCATCTGCAAATGCTGGGATGCTGTAATGCTGAGTGATATTGAATCAGAGTGCCCTTGTGGATCTCAGACTTTACATCCTGCAGCAGAACCTTAGGTCTGAGTCCACTCCTATGTAAAATGAAGAGGAATTTAATTGCTAGTGTCAACTGGCCTTGCATCAAAAGTTTAGAGGTAAACCTCACTACCTTGGAGTGACCTACATTGGAACAGTGCTCAGAGGAATATTTCCATTAATACAAACAGTTATCTGTATCCTTTTCATCTATTTGTAGCACTAGCTGTTTTAGCACCACTTTTCTTATCTTAATAAACAGAATTCCTACAAAACATTTGTTAGATGATGCTAAGCTTGTGAGTTTGAATGAAAATACTTTGGGTAATGGCAGCTCAAGGATTTATTAATTTTTTTTTTTAAATACTAATTATATTTGTCCTTAATGAACATGAAACAGAGCACAGGAAAATGTGCAGTGTCTTTTTATCTTTTAATAAGCAAAAATAAAGAAAGGCAAAGCAGAGTTAAATTGTTGGGTAAGTACAACAATTGGGCAACAATGTAATTATTGGGAAGTACAAGGTAAATAGAATCAGAATCGTGGCAGTTGGAAAAAGACCTTTAAGATCATCATGTCCCATCATTATCTAAATCTACCAAGCCTGCTGCTAAATTTATGTCCCTCACCACCATATCCATATATCATTTAATTACCTCCAGAAGCAGGGATTCAACCACCTACCCAGAGAGCCTGTTGCAATCTTTGATAACCCTTTCAGTGAAGTTTCTTCTAATGTCTAATGTAAATTGAGGCCATGTCCTCTCATTCTATGACATATTACTAGGGAGAAGAGACTGACAGCCACCTCACTACAACCTCCTTTTCCCAAGAAAGGTGCAACATTTTAGCTGTTGGTGTGGTAAAATGCCAGATTTCAGACATAGTTTACTTGCTACACACTTCTCCACTACAAAAGTAACAAGAAAGGTTGTCTTGAGACCCTGTTGTGCAGTCTAAAACTAATATTTCAAAACTTGTAAGGCAGTTGTTGAAGTTCTTTGGTGAGTTCAGGTGCACCATGATTTAGTTCAGGCAAACAAGGTTAGAAATATTGCAGCCAAATGCCTCTGCTTTGAACCAAGCCCCCCAGATATATCAGTCTGGTGAATCCACAGATGCACAACACAGGCTCCAGGTCTTCATGTCACTCCAGATGTCCAATGACTGTATAAAACTGTGCATGTACTACATATGCCTGGGTGGATATGATCAGACAGGCTCTGTAATAGGTGTCAAAGTGACAGGAAAATTACTAGGTTTTGTGATCAGTGTTTCAGAGAGATACTATCTGTTACCATCACACAATATGTATTCTTTTGGAATTTTTCCTCATACCTGAAGGAAAGCATTAAATTCATTGAAACTCCTATGTAAAATGAATCCTTTTCATTCACAATTCAAACCACTGCACATTCAGCAAGTGGCTGAAAGTAGACTCTGCTGCAACTGAAATGGAACTTAGATGGCAGCAAGCTTCCTACCAGCACCAGAGCGCTTGTAAGTATGCACAGCAGCTAAAATAGAAGCATGGAAGAAACACCACTGCCCAAAATATATAAGTTCCTAATAGGATTTTGCAGCTGCTGGAACAAAGACTTTTTGGAACATGCTCTCAGATTAAGATTCATAATTCCATATAAATGTCTTTCTGGATGTTTCCCTCACTTCCAAATTTGCTAAGCCAAGTTCAAGTTTAACTCATCATTCTCTAGCTTCTGTAAGTGTCATTCACATTCTTACTGTAATTTCTGTGTCAGTTTGTCTGGTTTAGTGGTTATTTTGTGGCTTAATGCAAATCAAAGCTCTTTGAAAATCAGGGAGGTATCATAAATGTCAGAAAGAAGAACTGTTAGAATATGAAATACTAGCTTCCTGCCAAAGAAAAAGAACCAGTCAACAAATAAGCATACTCTGGCCTGTGATGCAATTTTTGCTTCCCTCAACAGGCATGCAAGAATAACTTTCTGGCTTTAGACTTTCTAACATCCTCTGAATAGTCATTGTGAAAGCAAGCATTGTGCAGAAAGTGTGACAGCATGTGCAGGTGTTTGGTTCTATCTACAACCCCAAATAATGGATTGACAGACCATACAGGTGCTGAATAAAAGAGACTAGTGGATTAGCAAAAACAATGCACCAGAGTGATTTATTTCTATTGGAGAGTTGCAAAATTTTAAAGTGGCAATTTTGTCGTAAAGTTAACATTGTTTGTTCTGGTTTTAATACTTTTGTGGTTTTTTAACAGCGTGCTTAGGCTTGATGCACAGAGATTATGGTCCTTAGATCTTCCAAAGCATCAGAATGCAATAATACGGACGTGCATCACTACAAGTTCTGCTATTGCAGTTTAAGATAAGCTTCCAAGTGGCTATTAAGAGTGAATTTGTTTGCTTTTATGGCACTCAGATTGCACAGAATGTTTTATGTATAAAGAGAATGAAAAACTAAGGAATAGCTCAGAAATTGTCTGTGCTGGGCTTTGAAGCAAAGTTCTCAAGATGAGCTCTTATGTTGAGAACAAGTCCAAAGACTTCTCTTCCTTTCGCTCAGACTCTCCCACACAATGATTACAGAAATCAAGTCTCCGGTACAGCAGTAGGCATGCCTACAAACTGTCTTTGAAAAGCTGTGACAGAAAGGAATGGATGTGCAAGATGAGGAAAACAACAGTGAAGAAAATAAGCCTCTTGAGGTGACTTTTGAACGCTGAGAAATATTTCGCAGAAGTGACTCGGTCAGTATTAGATCTGAGAATGATTCCTTAAAAATTGAAAGGGAAATTGCTCCAGTTACTCAAAAAGCATAGCTGCAGTAAAGATGTTATTTACCTGATCTGTTCCCTGCATGAAACTACTCTTATCTGCTTCCTTTAACCACACAAAGGAAACTCAGCCTGTTTCAACTATTTTTTACTTGATGTTAGTTTTAACAGTCAACATTAAAAAAAACCCCACCAAAACCCATAGACTTGGATTCTCCTTATTCTGGTGGCATTTTATCCCAGTAAGATTCTATTTTCCCATTATGCCTAGTAACAAAAATATCAGCGTTCCATTGAAATAGATAGTTTAGTTATCACGTTTCTCAGATAAGTTTTCCTTCAGTGATGCACTGCTCCTGCATGTGCAGTTCATCTCTGAAATCTGGGGGGGGAGTGTTACCTGAATGATGACTGCAATACTGGCTGGAAATTGTTGTCATCCAATAGAAAGGAGTTGAGAAGTACTACACCCATTTCCTCTTTGGGAATAGAATGTTTGGGGTTTAATAAGCACAATATCCCCCCAAGAGCATTTGGAGTGACCAAAAGCCAGTGAATCATTAGAGCTCTGGTAAAGCAGGTTAGAAAATATACAATACAATACACCACCAGGTTGGAAGAGACCATCAAGATCATCGCATTCAACCCATCAACCAAACCAACCCACCTAAATACAATACAATACAATAAACCAGGTTGGAAGAGACCTTCAAGATCATCGTGTCCAACCTATCAACCAATCCAACCCACCCAAACAACTAGAATACAACCCACCTAAACAACTAAACCATGGCAACTCCAAGAAGAAAAGGTCACTTGGAAGATCTGAATGACAAACTGCCTCTTAAATATTGGGAAGACATGGTAACTTGATGGACCACAAATAGACTAAAAACAACATGGTATGAAAGAAATAAATGGTTCTGGGGAGCAAAAGCACCTCTTGGCTTTGTGTCCTCGAGTTCAGCCGCTGCCACTGAAAGTTCTAAGCAATTCTCTTTTACAAACATTTTGTGTTGAAAGCACAGGAAGAGCTTATAAACAAGTAACAGTGTTGCAGTGGACATCATTAGGCTGTGAACCTGTAGGTACAGAAGGATGCAGACACTATGTATCTTGTCAGTCATTTACAGGGGAGGAAATACAGGGAGACGTTTTCTGGTTTTTAGAAATGGCATAATACCCAGTCAGAAACAAACCCCACAGAGCTTCATTTATAATCCCTCCTTGATTAGTTACTATCCTTTATTTAATAGAGGCACTTTTACTATTCATGCTCTTAACTGCAGCTACTCTAATTTAGTGGCTACCCTTGTTTAGCAGCCTCACCTTCAGCATAAGCTTCAGATTAAAGTAATTACATTTAATAAAAAGCTGCCCACTTCTGAAGCTGCCCTTGATTTAGAGCTTCAAGGAGAAGTACTTAAATATAATAGAAGCCATGGCCTGCAAACGAAATCTAGAACAAAGATTGTTCATCTACCCAGTCTAAGTGTGAGGAATGTGTCAATGAGATAGAATACTTCCTGGAAAAGACTATACTTCATATTGAAAGAAAGCCACCACAATCTGGTGCTGAACAAATGAGCCACCCTTCTATTGTGCCATACCAGCAATCTGCTTTTGTTTAGGCAAATAAATGGTCCTTGAAATGATTTTGCTATAAAACATTATGCTCCTGTTTGTTTTTAGAACCTTTATAAACTTATTTTCAGGGGTGGGGGGAGCGGGGTGAGAACAAACAAGCAAAGGCTCTGCAGTGAGAGACTATGAGGGAAGTGATAAAGCTTCATTTCAAATCTCTGAGACAGAATTCCTGCATGTCTACATGGGGAGATTTGTTACTTCAGTTACCTCTGTTTGTTAAAATGAGCTATCTGTTTACACCTCATTCTGTCCATTTACACCAGTAAGGCAGAAGTTGCTTCCTCTTATGGACTTGCCAGGTATCTGACAGTGTAGGGTGAGACAATATCCTAGAGATCACTTCAAACAACTCCCTTAATAATGGTCTCTCAAAATAAGCTATGACAATCATCCTCATCAACAAAATCCTCAAGGACCTTTTGGTTTCTGATTAAGAGAGACATATTTACTTTACAGTAGTGATCCCAAGAAGAGCTTAAAGTTCCACAGGGGCACTAAATTCCAAGCAGTGGACAACCACAAATAACTCCATGAACATGCACAGCTTGTCTGTACAAATTGACACAGCTTTCCTATACCCTAGAGGGTCTCTTCTGTAAATAGCCACCTGTCAAAGCTGGGATTCTCCATATGTTGCATGTCAAAAGAAGGCATATAACTATTCAGGTCTTTCTCAAGAGAAGAGCAGGTTTTCCTGCCATCTTGGAAGTCAACTGCAAGGGCCAACAGTCTTGACTCCATTTTCCTGTTGCCCTGGTCACAAGGACAATTTCAGGGTTATTTTCCTAATGCTGTTGCCAATCAGGATTCCCTCTCAGTGCTTCACTCAATGTATATAAATTAAGACAAATAATTATAATACAATTTAAACAAGACCAAATAATCTACACATAAGAATATGCAATTATATTATAATAGAAGTATATTAAATTATACTGTAATCACATTATAATTTTGCATGCTGTTACTGTGATTACTCTAAGGTACACATGCCAGACACAGTAATAAATGTTTACTTTGCATGTGAATGAAAACTGTGACATATTCAGCAACAAAGCTGGTGAGGGGTTTGGAGCACAAGCTCTACAAGGAAAGGCTGAGGGAGCTGGCATTTCTTAGTCTGGAGAAGAGGAGGCTCAGGGGAGACCTTATTGATGTCTGCAACTATCTGAAGGGTGGTTGTAGCCAGGTAGGGGTCAGTCCTTCTGCCAGGCAACCAGCATCAGAACAAGAGGACACAGTCTCAAGCTGCACCAGGGGAGGTTTAGGCTGGATGTTAGGGAAAAATTCTTCACAGAAAGAGTGACTGGGCCATTGGAATGTGCTGCCCAAGGAGGTGGTGGAGTCACCATCCCTGGAGGTGTTCAGGAGGGAATTGGATGTGGTACTTGGTGCCATGATTTAGTCATGAGGTCTGTAGTGACATGTTTGACTTGATGATCTTCGAGGTCTCTTTCAACCTTGGTGATTCTGTGACCCATAACCAACCGGACCACTGCACACTCTCTGATTACTTCTTGCTTTGTGGTCAGCAAAACTGTGAATCCATTTTGCTGCAATGAACTAACTACACATGATCTTTAAAATGAGCTTTTCAATACCCCTGAAGTTATAGAAACCTAGAATTGTTAGGGTTGGAAGGGGCCTCAAGGATCAGCTAGATCCAATGCCCCTGCCATGGGCAGGGACACCTCACATTATATCAGGTTGCTCAGAGCCACATCCAGCCTCACCTTGAAAACTCCAGGGATGGGGTTTCTGCAACCTAGTTACCAGGTTTACAAGACTTATTTCCAGTGAAACTACAAAAGGAAAAACCCTGTTTGCCTTAGTTTGACCTCTGGAGATTCAATCCTAAAATAAAAAAAAAAGACATCTTTACAGCATCTGAAGGAAACTGCAAGTAGCTTTCAGCATCAAGTAAGAGACAGGTGTCAATAACGACTGAACATTAGGGGAAAAAAGTCACAGAAAGAGCGATCAGGCATTGGAATGTGCTGCCCAGGGAGGTGGTTGAGTCACCAACCCTAGATGTACTTAAAGGTCATTTAGTCGTGGTATGTGGGGACACGGTTCAAAGGGTAAACTTGTAGAGTAAGGTTATCAGTTGGACTTGGTGACCCTGAGGGTCTTTTCCAACCTGAATGTTTCTGTGACTCTGTGAAGTGACCAAATTTTACAGCCCTTCTTACCGATGAGTTCTTGAAGTATTAAAAACACTGATTTAGAGGCGGGAAAAGTGGACAGGAAACTATTAGAAAGCAGCAAATATGGCATGACTGTAAGAAACAATGCAGCTGGCAAACAGAGGGACAGAAAACTTGAACATGCAAATCACCATTAAAGCAGAAGTGGAAGAAAATGTGAAACAGAGCTCTCAAACAAAGGATCTTCACCATAAACCTGAAGAAGCCACCACCTACTAATTAATCAGCATAACAAATTAATTATCTTATGATAACATTTGTTTGATGGGTAACTTGAACCATTGCCTGTCAGCTAAGCGACTACTCCATCTGGACAGTGTTAAAAGAAAGATGTGGACATTTTTAGGAGAGAAAACAGACATGGGACATTTGCCTATGCTATTGTCAATCATGACAGTCAAGGAAGCTGAGTGCTGTGCTGCCTGCCAAGTGCCTACCACCACCACACCTCTGGAAACATCTCCATTTGGCATCGCTGGTTAGAATTACTGCATTGTGTAGGGAGACAGAGAGATGGACCCTGCATTTGTAAGGGACCCTGGGATTTCTCAACATGTGAATTTAAGGGTAGAAAATTTTGTAGTAAGAAATAATATTTCATGGTATTAAAGTCAACCACAAAGTTCCTCTATACCTCACTAGGGCCAGAATTTTATCTGTTTTATGTAGACTCGAGTTTATTTATCACAACCTCACCATGTTCACTGTTTTATGGAAGACACTTGTCCTATTCCTACCTAGCAAACAGGTAGCCCACAAGCATAGTTTGTCTGGTGATGGGCTGAAAGCAACAACTCCATCACCATTGCATCTAGCAAAACAAATTGCAAAAGACTTCCTAACAAGAAGTGGTTTGAACTTTGATATAATGGCATGCCTTTCATATAGACACTGCCTTTTTCTTTATGGTGTTTTATACCATAATTTGAAATGACCATATAGTTTCATAGTTTCAGTCAGGGTTGGAAGGGACCACAAGGATCAGCTAGTTCCAACCCCCCTGCCATGGGCAGGGACACTCTACACTAGATCAGGCTGGACAGAGCCTCATCCAGCCTGGGCTTAAAACACCTCCAGGGACGGGCCTCAACCACCTCCCTGGACAACCCATTCCAGGGCTTCACCACCCTCATGGTGAAGAACCTCCTCCTCACATCCAGCCTGAATCTCCCCACCTCCAGCTTCATTCCATTCCCCCTAGTCCTATCACTCCCTGATAGCCTGAGAAGTCCCTCCCCAGCCTTCTTGTAGGCCCCCTTCAGATACTGGAAGGCCACAATTAGGTCACCGTGGAGCCTTCTCTTCTCCAGACTGAACAGCCCCAACTCCTTCAGTCTGTCCTCATAGGAGAGGTGCTCCAGCCCTCTGATCATCCTCGTGGCCCTTCTCTGGACACACTCCAGCACCTTCAGATCCCTCTTGGAATAGGGGCTCCAGAACTGGACACAGTACTCCAGGTGGGGTCTCACCAGAGCTGAGTAGAGGGGGAGAATCACCTCCCTTGACCTGCTGGCCACACTTCTCCTGATGCAGCCCAGGATCTGATTGGCTTTCCGGACTGCAAGTGCACATTGAGAGCTCATGTTGAGCTTCTCGGCCACCAGCACCCCCAAGTCTCTCTCCTCTGGGCTGCTCCCCAGCCAGTAACTGCCCAGATTTTGACATTTGACTTGCAAGTTCTCCTTGGGGGAGAATGCAGAAGTCAAGAACTGAATCTAGCAGTTAGTATTAGACACACAGGTGCAGATGTTCCTCTGTGTTGAATGCAAAAATAAAATGCAACAACGGTCACGTCTGATGTACGTGGCACGTCATTACAGGGCTGAATTTTGGTCAGTAGAGCTGGGCTTTCATTTAATTGTGCCAAATGTAATGTTGGAATGCATAGGTACTCTAGACTAATACCCAAGTGCTCCAAGATCCAAGACTTGGCATAAACATTCATTACTATACACTGTTAGTCTGGTCTAAACTGCAGCTTGGGCTCTGCATCCACCAACTCGTCCATGTAAAAGCCTGAACTTACTGATTTGGTATTCTCCACTTACTCTCACAAGACCAGGAATTCTGCAAGCTCTCATCCTTCTTCCAAAGCACTAGGCAACCAGACTGGATTTGTGAGAAATCTGTCTAAACCTCAACTTTTAGCAAAAACAAAACAATGACAAAATAATACAAACAAACAAAACCAAACCAAAGCAAGCTAATCCCATATTGGGCAAACAGAAGAGCAGGGAGAGTACTGCTGCTTAGGGACTACTACACAAGTCTGATAGATGTTTTAATCTTAAAATACATGGGGGTTGGAATAGGTGTAAATCAGCACACTGCACTCTCTACTTCAAGAGTGGACATCCTGTCCTTGCCTTTTTTGAACACAGTTGCAGGGATCATTCAATAAACATAAGGTTCAGAGTTCATCACTTAGTTTTGCCCATAGCTCAAGTGCCAGTTGTCTGCAAAGGCTGCCTACCTCGCTGTGTTTGCAGGTGCTAAATCCAAATATGAAGAGAAGGCTCCGAGGTGACCTCATTGTGGCCTTTCAGTATCTGAAGGGGGCCTACAAGAAGGCTGGGGAGGGACTTCTCAGGCTATCAGGGAGTGATAGGACTAGGGGGAATGGAATGAAGCTGGAGGTGGGGAGATTCAGGCTAGATGTGAGGAGGAAGTTCTTCAACATGAGGGTGGTGAGGTCCTGGAATGGGTTGTCAAGGGGGGTGGTTGAGGCCCCATCCCTTGAGGTGTTTAAGACCAGGCTGGATGAGGCTCTGGCCAGCCTGATCTAGTGTGGGGTGTCCCTGCCCATGGCAGGGGGGTTGGGACTAGATGATCCTTGTGGTCCCTTCCAACCCTAACTGAAACTATGAAACTATTCAACCCATCTTTGATAATTACTGGGTAGGGATTTAGTAGGACATTTCTCATTACTCCAATCCAGTATTTCAATGTGTTATATCCCCAGTGAGTAGATGTCTCCTCTCTTTTTCCCCACTCTCCTCTCTCTCTTTAGTATTTCTTCTGCCTAAAGGCTTCGAATCATATTAGCTGAGTGCTATATTTATTAGGCATCTTCAATGCATTAAAAACATTGTTCCCTGTGAAATGTGCTGTTAAGTATCACCTCAGTTAGTAATTTAATAGGATAGGGACAACACATTGACATTGTGCAGGTTTGTGACCTAATGATTTATGAGACAAGTTATATTTGCAGACAGATTGATTTTGACAACTGCAATAAATAGAAGTGAAAAAACATTTATTTATTTTTTAATGTCTGTCTTTCCTCCTCTCCCAGTATTACTTTCTACATAGAATGGCCTCTTTGAAAGCTTGCTGAGGGCTTGAAAGAGGTTTTAGGCTGTGGCATTACTTTCTGAATTATGTTTAAAACCTTCACATGCTTGAGAAGCCCTGTGCACCCAAAAAAAGTGCCAATTAATGTTCCACATTGCTGAGTGTTAAGAAGGGATATGATAAAATGCACTGACTGTAGGAATCCAATTTAAATGATGGTGATAACTTTGAGCCTTGATGCTCAGACACAATAAGAAGGACAAGCAACATGGCAATCCCATCACATTCAGAGTGCTTTCCTGCATCTGCTGGTGAATGTGGGTGGCCACGTGCAGGAGGAATTGGACTGTATCAATTGGACTGAACTTAATGGGAACACCTGAGTGGGATTTGGGATCCTTCACTGCTCATAAGAGAAACGCTTTGCTGAGCTGCAGGATAGCAGCACAGCCCTACAGGAATCTCATCAGATAAATTGGATAGGGTGAATAGAGAGGAATCAGGGCATGCCACACTACAGGAGATAACCCTCTACAATCAGAACAGGTGAAGGTAGGAGTTGTCCTATTTTTCCCCCCCTATCAATAACCTCGCAGCTATGGGAATAAAGCACATGAAAAAAACATTTTCATCAAAACTATTCTGGTGTAAATGAGAAAAGTTTCTGTACCCCATAGCTGGTAACAAACAGCTGAGGTGGGCAAGGGCTGAGTCAGAGATGGTCTCTGTGTCAGCACCATGGCTAACACTTGGGTTTTTTCCACAGATCAGAAGCCACTGGAGAGTAATGAACCTGAGATATTTGATCCACCTGGTTTCTGCTTAACTGTAGCCCTTAAATAGGTGGGATCTCAAAAAAAGACACTTCAATGTCAATGTACAAGACATAAGATGAGTGATGAAGGAGATTTAAGATAGAAAAGAAAAATGGGAAGTAATAAGAAAAAGGGAAGGCAATGCCAGGAAAGCCTTCTGAATTCACTATTCTGTTGCAGCACAACATCTTGTTAATAGCACATGAAATGTCATAATAATAGCAGGGATCAATTGAGATTCTTTTGCTACAAAAGCACAGGGCCTTATCACCAGTCCTGCAGAACCATCTATTTCCACCATCAAAACTATGAATTGGACACAGGGTTTATTAACTAAGATTCAGGAATAACAGTTGATGCAAAATGAACTTTTTTTGTTGCCTCATCCTAATAATCTTATCCTTCTCCTATCACTATATTTACAATATAACAGTTTTCAGGCTTCTATGAAATTACTGATGGCTTGAAATGTATGTGGCACTGTGATGTGCTTGTGTCTACGAGTGGGAGGATTATTCATGTTACAAAATCTGCAGAGCTCACCAGTGTAAAACTGCTATTCATTTGAGAGTGTTTAGGTAAAAACAAAGACTCTGAAATAATTCCTTTTTTTTTTTTAATAATAAATGAATTTGAATAAATGTAGTTGCTTGGTAACAGACACTTTCTGTAACAGGAGCATCTCTCCCAGACAGATCTAATTAGATACTTACAAGTTGATTGCTACATTCTGGAACTCGAATCAAGTAGCAGAGGGCCCCACGGGGAAGGGGGCATCTCCAAACAGCGGCTGCACTCACTGCAGTGCTGCAGCCTGTTTTAGTGCAGTAGTCTCACGGACTGAATACTCTCCACAGGCAGAAGAGACCTGAATTTAATTCCCTTACTGACCCTAGGGCCCTCAAACCCTGATATTTTCCTGAAACTAACAGATATACGTTCTTCTCCTCTGGCCTGGAGGCTTGACTACTATTTTATACATGATAAAAACTGCTGTGAACTGCATCAGAGGGTTATGAAAGGATGAGGGGAAAAAAAAATGACAAAAATTTATGTTAAAAAATTTCTAAAAGAAGAGGATGGATTTAAAACAAAATTCAAGGAAAAAATCATATAGAAAATTCCATATTTGCCAGGAGGGAATAAATATATGTTTTTCCTTCCAAGGGCCATAAATTCCCCTCACATTTATGCAGGAAATATAGAAGAGAATAGACCAGAGAATAGACCAGGTTGGAAAAGACCTTTGAGATCAAGTCCAACCTATCACCCAACACTATCTAATCAACTAAACCTGGCACCAAGCATCCCATCAAGTCTCTTCCTAAACACCTCCAGGGATGGTGACTCCAACACCTCCCTGGGCAGCACATTCCAATGGCCAGTCACTCTTTCTGTGAAGAACTTCTCCCCAACACCCAGTCTAAACCTCCCCTGGCGCAGCTTGAGACTGTGTCCTCTTGTTGTGGTGCTGGCCACCAGAGAGAAGAGACCAACCCCCACCAGTCTACAATCTCCCTCCAGGTAGTTGTAGAGAGCAATAAGGTCCCCCCTGAGCCTCCTCTTCTCGAGGCTAAGCAACCCCAGCTCCCTCAGCCTCTCCTCACAGGGCTGTGCTCTAAAGGCCTCAGAGAAGCAACCAGATGCTTTCATCCACCATGGTAGTTAGAGGCAAATGCACAGATGACAGGGGAACTGTAGATCCCTTACAACAGAGCCATTCTAAGCTATTCACTGTTCTTAAATGTTTGCTATCTTCCTGGTATGGTGATTATCACTGCAGTGAAAGCAATAAGCTAGTCAAGCATATGGGAAATCAGAAATCTATAAACATTTTCAGTTACGGTTATTTCACTCTGAAATCATTTATTCATTTCAGGAAAATTTTCCTAATATTCAGACTTGACAGTCTTATTGAAAGTCTCCCAATATCCTAGGAAAAAAAATCCTGCATTTACTACTTAGTTGTAAAGCAGCATGACTGTTGAACATCACAGGACTCCTCTCCTTTGCTTTCTTTGTCATACCACTGGATGGCTTAAAGATGCTAGCAAACGCTGCAAGGAGGAGGCAAGTACTAAATCCACACTTCTGAGAAGCTTCTACTTCTTTTGTGCTGTAACAGCAAAGACCAGCTTTATGATTCTCCAAATTAGTATCCCTTTAACTCCTTGCTAAAATTTTAAAATTCCATTGAAAGAACTCATATTTTTTGCCAGGTCCCCACTGAAGTCATTCCATCACTCTCCTCTTCAACTGGACAAGGACTCATGGGTCAAGACAAAGACAAAGAAATCACTCCTCACCTACCATCACAGGTAAAATTGACTCTACTTGGGGAAAATTAATTTAGTTTATTACCAATCAAATTGGAGCAGAATGAGAGTGGCAAATGAGAAAATAAAACCATATCTTAAAACAGCTTCCCCCATCCATCCTTTCTTTCTGGGCTTATCACCGCTTTCTATTCTCTTTACTTCTCCCCCTGCAGCAGTACAGAGAGAAAAGGAATTTGGGTTATGGTCAGTTCATCACACATGGTGTCTGCTCCTCTTTTGTCCATCATCACCAACCTTGGCATCTGCAGGGTTGTTCCTCTCACTTATTCTCACTCCACTCTCCAGCTGCAATTGCTACTGTGCAGCAACTTTTACCCTTAAGTGTATAATCTCAGAGGTTCTACCACTGTCACTGATGGGTTCAGCCTTGGCCAACAGAGGGACTTTCTTGGACCCAGCTAGTATTTGCTCTGGCAGACATGGGAGAAGTATGTAGCAGCTTCCCACAGAAGTGACCTCAGAAGCCTGCCCTACTACCAAAACACTGCCACATAAATCCAGATATGGAGTTCCTCAGAATACCACAACTCAGACATGGCTTTTCAGATCTGTTTTTACAGAAATATCAGAGGAGGGCAAAAAAGCTGGGGAGAGGTTTGGAGCACAAGCCCTGTGAGGAGGGGCTGAGGGAGCTGGGGTTGCTTAGCCTGGAGAAGAGAAGGCTCAGAGAAGACCTTATTGCTGTCTACAACTACCTGAAGGGAGGTTGTAGCCAGGAGGGGCTTGGTCTCTTCTCCTAGGCAACCAGCACCAGAACAAGAGGACACAGTCTCAGGCTGTGCCAGAGGAGGTTTAGGCTGGATGTTGGGAAGAAGTTCTTCACAGAGAGTGATTGGCCATTGGAATGGGCTGCCCAGGGAGCTGGTGGTGTTTAGGAAGAGACTGGATGGTGCCATGGTTTAGTTGAGTAGATAGTGTTGGATGCTAGGTTGGACTAGACCTCAAAGGTCTTTTCCAACCTGGTTAATTTTATTCTGTTGCTTACAGAACTCTAAACCACAGTAATACTAAGGTCACACTAAACTGAAGTATTCCTCAGTACTATTACTGTTTATTTGGGGGATTCTAATTCCCAAGCTGTACTCATCTAAAGGCCATCACCGTGGTTAGGCACACACTCACAGCAAAACCAAATGCTGCTACACAGAGATGGTATCTTTGCACATCTGTGCAATACTTAAGTTTTATTCCCCATTACTTGCAGTGAAATCAAGCGAGGCACAGTAACACAGAAAAGCTCAGGGATTTTCTCAATAATCAGTCATGAAATCATCAACTGATCTGGCAAGAAAAGGCAGGCGATGGAGTCAGTCCAGTGACAAAACAGTCTTTCTGAAATCTGCCAAAACTGATAGCCTTCTGGCCACCACAGAAGCCCTCAGAAGGAAGTCACTCCATATCACTGTAAATTCCTACATTGTTGTTTTCTATCAAAAGGAATCTTGTAGAGGTAGATCAACTAAACTTACAACAAAATCAAGCGTTCAGCCCATCAAGTACCTGAGGTACAGTGGCCTAAGGAAATCATGTACATCAAGAAAATGCCATAACATTTCTCAAGTGATAAAAATTCTTAATTTAAGATGAAATCTTTGTAGTTGACATGACCTATCCAGCCTCTCTGGAAATGAATCTTCATTAGATACTTCAGGAAAATCAATAGTTCAAGCCTCCCTTAACAAGCCCTATCATTGGATTGTGTTTTGCTTTTCATTTGTTTGTTTGCTTGGGTGTTGGGTTTGGGGTTTTTTTGGGGGGGGGGGGGGGGTAGGGTGGTGTTTGTTTAGTTGGTTGGTTGAGTTTTCTGATTGGGCAATCAGCCCAAACTAGCCAAATCTTGGCTTTCAGTCTAAGATTCATTTTGCAGCCAGGTACGTAAGGCACCCTTTCACACATCACTTCTTGGGCAATACAGCGTTAGTGCAGCTCTCCTGACAAAATTCAGCATCAGCAAAGATGACCTACCCCAGGTTTCAAACTGGGCAAGGCAAGATGGCCTAACATGAGGTGTTCAGAAGGAGACTTCATGGGGTGCTTGGTGTTTTGCTGTTTAGGTGGGTTGGATTGGTTGATGGGTTGGACGCGATGATCTTGAAGGTCTCTTCCAACCTGGTGTATTGTATTGTATTACAGAGCCACACAGGCACATGCAGACTTTTGCAATGCAGCAAATGCTACATGACTCAGGCAGCCATGATGGGACAGTGGAAAGATTACAAGTTTGAAGACAAATATGTGATCCTTGGTATCCCAGTACGAAATATACAAAGCAGTTTGATTGGCTGCAGATGCACAGAAACCAAATTAGTCATCATTCAACAAAATAACAGATGATACACTCAGACATGTACTCAAGAAATCAAAGAATTATCATCTTTGCCTGTCTTGTTTTGTTGTGCCCTTTTTTTCCTTTCCAAGAGAACTAGAGTCTGAAAAACCCCTCTGAAATCATATCCTCAACAGGCAAGTGCTACACAACTGTCAACTAAAATTACTTCACATAAACAGCAATAACAACTCAGTTTTACAAAAAGATATAAGAAGTAATTATGAAATGCATACTTCTCTTAGAAGTCTGATCTTGTCTAGTGGAAAAAATGAGAGGGGGGAAAAAAAAAAACCTCCCTGAAGGGAGGTTGTAGCCAGGAGGGGGTTGGTCTCTTCTCCCAGGCAACCAGTACCAGAACAGGAGGACACAGTCTCAGGTTGTGCAGGGAGTTAGGCTGATTTAGGAGAAATTCTTCCCAGCAAGAGATTGGCATTGGAATGTGCTGCCAAGGAGGTGGTGGAATCACCATCAATGGAAGTGTCTAAGATGAGCCTGGATGAGGCACTTGGTGCCATGGTTGAGTTGATTAGATGGTGTTGGGTGATTGGTTGGACTTGATGATCTCTAAGGTCTTTTCCAACCCACTTAATTCTATTCTATTCTAAAAGAAGCAAAACAAATCCATTATATAATCAAATGCACTGAATTGGGAAGGACTCATTTCTGCAGCCAGGGCAAAGTAATTGAAATACTTTTGGAACTCTCTTATTTCCAGAATTCCTTGGAAACAAAACCAACTCTTCCTGCCTAACTATGGCTTGTTCTTAAACTATGTGCAAATTTGTGGTGTTAGGTACATAGTAACTATGATGAAATCACAACTGCTTTAGCTGTGTTCTAGATGTTACAATAAGGCTTCATATTACATCAAATGAGCAGACTGGAATTAATCAGCGTACTGAATTTATGATACCACAGTGGATATTGCTTAGCAGTAATTGATCCAACAGCAGGTGTGCACATAAAATCTAAATATAGATTCAATAATTTAGACTAGCTTGCTAATTTTTACTTCAGATGCTCGTTTATAATCATAATGTCTCAAACATGCACCACCACATATCTTTAAAAGCCTATTTCTGGGCTGTTAGTTCATTCTGGAAAAGTACACCTCCTTGGCATGTAGCAGAACGCTTCCATTTTTTGTTAGGGAAAGAAGTATAAGATCACAAAATTAAGACAAGTGAATGGTGCCAGTTTCATAGAGCAAAACACAGCATTGTCCCATGGCTTCACGCACAGAGCAGGGCACCACTGTGTTTCTCGGCAAGGAAGCACCAGGCGGGAGCAGGACAGAAGTAGAGGGAGCCCAGCAGCAGGCACAAAAGATGACTGCAGCCTAGTGAGTCATGCCACGTTTCCTGTTCACTTAGTGGGGTGAGATGAGTTTCTCCAGTGAACAATGCAGAACAGGAGTCTAGTACAGTTGTTTTGAATGACTTGCATCACCACACTGACTAGTGAAGTGTAAAAAGATTAATTTTAGTAGGGTAGAGTTACCCCTAATAGTGGCTAAATGGTCTAAGATGTATGTTGAGACTCATTAGGAGTTTGAGTCTCCCTTATAATACAATACACCACACCAGGTTGGAAGAGACCTTCAAGATCATCGTGTCCAACCCATCAACCAATCCAACCCACCTAAACAACTAAACCATGCAGCCAAGCACCCCATCAAGTCTCCTTATTTTGCAGTATAAGAAAGGTCCAACACCTCCAGAAAACACAATGTTCCTGTTGGACACATTTGAATCATGATGCTAATTTAAAACACTGAGAAAGCAAAGGATTGTTGAGGTGCCACATAAATCTGCTGTTCCCCTCCTTTTCCCATCTGTTGCATTGCCATTGCCCTTCCAGGAGAAGAGCTTTAGAGCCCAGTTTGCAGAATAGCTGCACAAACAGTAAATTCCTACAGCCTCCAAGATGACTTCTTCAACATCATGCTGCCATTTACACACTAGGACAAAGATAGTCTTGCATCCCACTGTGAGAGACTAAAGCTTGTCTCTCCTGGTGTGACTCAAAGATAAAATCACTTGCTGCTTGCCCAGACAATAGCTGATGTGCGTTGGGCAGAGCCACTGGAAGGACTCTTGGAAGGTGCAAAGATAACATTGCTCACGGGACTGCAGCTGGCCTAAAACAATAGCCCAAGGGCCCAGCCATCATGCCTTCAGGACAAGATCATTTCCAGCCATCAGATAGCCTCTTTCCTGATGTGTAATGAATGTGTGGGTAGGTAGATGGAGAAGGAGGAGGTGGAGGCCTCTCCCCCTCCATCCAGACGGCTACCCAGACTCACATGAGTATGCAAAAAGATTTCCTGGGGAATGATACTTGAACACTTACCTAAGGATGATTTCCCAGAATGATATCCTGGGGAACAACACCTGGACACTTGCCTAAGGACTAAAAAAACTGTATAAAAGACTGGAGCAACTACTGGCTTTGTGAAGGAAATTGGAGAAGAAAAATACAGAAGAAAGCAGATGGCACCACACGCTGGAAACATCACGGGGCCAACACAACGGATCTTGGACTCCGAAAACCCTCTCTCCGTGCCCTAAGTTCCACCTGCTGCAACTCATGGAGCTGAAGAAGCTGCTCAGAGGACCACATCCCTTCTACAGCAAAAGCCTCAGCACCCTTCCTCTACAGACCCAACATCTCATGCAGCACCTTTCCTCCACAGACTCAAACTGTCTTGCGGGTGGGGGGGGGAGGGGGTGTGGTAATATAATTCCTTTCCTCTTCTCTACTTTCTCTCTCTCCCCTTCTGATCCACCCACCTTATTTATGTAATCAATAGTCTAGCTGTTGATATTTTGGCCTCGTTTGTGCCTCTCATTTCACAACACGGGAATATTCGTAATAATTGAGTCTCTTTCCCTCTCCGGACCGAGACACCCACACAGAAAACTCACTGTTGATCCTTTAGGGAGCTTGAGAAGTGTTAGTAATCAAAGAAAACAGCTGACTGCCAAGTCTCATTTTTTTCTGCCTGTAGAACTGAACTAATAACATTATAAGATGGCTGGGTAAAGGTGTGAAAATATTACCCTCAGAGCTGGGTTTGAGCTACAGAAAGCATATATAAACCATGTATTAGAGTGCTTGAAGCTGAAATCAGACACTAGCCTCCACAACTACAGCAAAGACAAGGAGAAGCTGCCTCGAGGCAATAGAGAGAAATTGTTAGTGATGGACCTGCTTGACAGGTCGAGCACTGGGATCACCTCACTTCCCAGGAGGACTGGCAATGTGCAAGCTTCAGGAATTTCAAGAACAGTGCAAATGCTGGTAGAAAAGCTGCCATGTGGGTCATCCCTGTAAATGGGGAGAATGCTATACAGCAAGTAGCCCTAAAGTTTTATCAGCTCCAAATCTTTGGTTTAAAACTCATCTTTGTCAGAAAGCATTGATCAAAAAGGTTCTTCAGAAAAGCTAAGCAGGAAAACTGACAAAGATGAAACAAATCAAAGACATTCGGAATAGAATAAACCAGGTTGGAAGAGACCTTCAAGATCATCGCGTCCAACCTATCATCAAACAACACCTAATCAACTAAACCATGCAACCAAAAGATTAAGACTGAATGCGCTAGTTTATAAAAGCACCTTTAATGTGGCAGTTAAACTGATTTCAGATACAAAGAAATCTCCAAAACCACAAAAAACACAACCCCAAACCACAAGACCTTCAGGAAGTCCTTATCCTCGTGATCTTTGTCTCTCACAAGATATACAAATGTCAAATAAGTTCCTCACAGTCAGGTGCTCGAACAGTGAGAAGATTTCATCCAATGCCACCTAATCAACTAAACCATGTAACCAAGCACCCCATCAAGTCTCCTCCTGAACACCTCCATGATTTGCCTCACCACCTCCTCGGGCAGCCCATTCCATAGGCACTCACTCTCTGTGTAGAACTTCCTCCTAACCTCCAGCCTAAACCTCCCTGGTGCACCTGAGACTGTGTCCTCTTGTTCTGGTGCTGGTTGCCTGGGAGAAGAGCCCAACCTCTGCCTTTCTACAACCTCCCTCAAGTAGTTTAGAGAGCAATAAGGTCCCCCTGAGTCTCCTCTGCTCCAGGCTAAGCAACCCCAGCTCCCTCAGTCTCTCCTCATAGGGCTTGTGTTCCAAACCCCTCACCAATTTGGGCAGAGCTATTTATGCCCAGTATAACTATACCTTCACCTACAGTAAAACCATTGCAATTGAAAAAGTGGAAATTCCACTTCGAAACCTTTCCTTCTGGATTTCAGAATTACTCACTAAAATTACACATATCTGACAAATCAGAGTACACCTTTAGCTACAAACTGATGACACCAAACTGCTGAGGCACGTTTATCTAGAAGAGTAAGAACATGTTCTTCCAAAACTGTCATTGCAATGATGTGTTTGGGTTTGTATCACTGCCTGACAATAAATGAACATAATCCCATCTGTTCTGTGTGCCTTTCAGTCATGAATTACCAGCTGTCAGCTATATTCTTAGTATTCGAGGCAAACAAAAGGGTTGTTTGGGGTGTTTTTTTTCATATTTTAAAAGAATATGAAGTACCTTCATACTTTGCTTCCCTGTACCCACCTAAGCAAGTAGGCTGCAGACATCTATGCTCCTGAACCCAACTGAACGAATAAACAAATACAAATGCATAGCTGTTAAGTGACATTTGATGTAGCTAGTTAATAAGTATTAAACCCCGTCTATTGAGAGGTTATTTGTGCTGAAATTTGTCTAAATGTTTAGCAAATATTCTCAGAACAGGTAAGTGGAAAGGATGTCCATTTTCACACCATAGCAAGTACCCAGCATGATCTCTCAGTGCTGAGAGTGGCATCAAGCCTGTGAGGACCTTATGTTGTCAGTGCTGTTGACCAAGAAGTACATTACAGACCACAGTAATGTGCTCTCTGATGTCCAGGGAATATGGGACTTTTCTGTCAGAGCCACTGCTCTGTTGCATTCCCTCATTTGATGTCTTTCAGGTGAGAAATAACCTTGTGGTATTCCTAAGGAAAAAGGAGAATTGTACACACTGCTATTCTGCCTTCTGTTTTGCTCTTGTTCTTTTAGTGTCATGCCAAAAGTGCAATGGATTTTGAGGTTGGGTCTTCAGATGGCAGCAAAGATGACATTTCATAAAGGACATACAATCAGCCAGCAAACAAATTCTGCAGTTTTTAAGTTATCTTCATCCCAGTTCATCTGTTTCTTCTTTGATCCTTTGATACTACTGAAGAATATCCAGATAATGCCATGTGGATTACAAAACAGAAGTGCACACTGGAAATCACAGAAGGGAGTCTACAGAACACAGCACACTGACCTAAAAGCTTTTCATCTGCTGACCTTGAATCAAACCCTTAGCTCAGAGCACCACTCAGTATGATTGTAACCTCTCATCCTCTTCTGGGCCTGATATTTCATTAGGGCACTACATGGTTCAGCACACTGGATTCCTTTGTGCAGCTGTTGTTTTTTTGATAGATTTCAGAGAGAAGGTCCAGTGTTTACCACCAAAAGGCAATATTGCCAAAATAGTTACTCTGCTCTCCTCAGTTATGGAGGAGAATGCGGTATTTCACTGCATCAGAGCATCAGGAGGAGGACAAAGGCAAAACTGTTTGGGAAACATCATACAACATGGATAAGGCTTATGCACAATTCATGCATATTTTGTGCCTTTCATAAGCGTTGCATTTATCCCCAATTTTAAAAACCACATCCATACCTTTGCAGAGCATAGTTTTGATCTGATGACAAGGGACAGAGGTAAACATTTTGTAACACTTAGCGCTCACTCCTCTGTGACACTCACACAATGGGGAACCTGGAGCTCAAGAAGTAGGAGTTCTCACTCAAGGATCCTGAACCCACTACTAAATATACCTGTTTTCTTGCTAGGAGGTAGTAGCAAACATAGAACAGTAGCCCCTGTCCCTGGATGCAGGGAGGAGCTTCAGCAGCACTCCAGCATTAAAACCTGCATTCTCCCTTCCCCCATCCTGGCTGACCACTGCAGTCCCCAGTGAGAACTACTCAAGTGCTAGATCAAAGACTTAAATAAGGAAATTCTGTAATCTTATGTATAGAACATTATTTATAAGGATTAAAAGTCACATTAAACCTGCTGTTCATGCCCATCTTTCTGACTGCTTTAACTGCTGACAAGCCTCTTATCAGATTCATAACCTTTTATGAATGTATCCTCAGAAGCCCTTGCTAGTAAGGGTACCATTATTACCTCTGTTTCAAATTTTGTGGCAGTGAGGTACAGGCAGTTCAATGTTAAGGATATAGATTAATTCAGTAGCTTCACATGGGATTTCTCAAGACATCACCAGGGGGAAAAAAAATCAGAAGTTCAGATAGCATGAACTTGTAAGGAAACATCAATAAAATGAAAGTTCTTTAGTTTTAGAAAGAGACTTGATTATATATATCAGGAAAAAGTTTAGAAGGAAGTGCTGGAAGAGGCTGCCTGAAACCTAAAAACTTTTAAAAATTGATTCAGGGGCATTGATGTAGGGAGACAAATGAAGTTGAAGATTAGGTTGTTTTTTACATCTGTGGAAGAGGAACGAGCTTACTAACCTCCAAGTGTGCTCACTGACACAAGCTAAAAATCTCTCTGTGCCTTCAGAGTGACTTGCGTCGAGGTCTAGGTGAAGCAATCCACTAAGGATGATCTCAGTGGGAATTCAACACATCTCAAAGTCATTCTTTCAGATTCAGTACAGCCTGCTACCATAGCCCTGGGGTAGGTAAATTCAGTCTCTCCTGCATTTCTTCATAATTCAAAGCTGAACGATGTAAGCCACTGCTGTTGGTAGGTTAATGCAGATAGACAATGAATTATGCTATACAGTAGAGATCAAAAAAACAGCTGATGCACTGAGTTGTTTTAACATTAGGAAATAATCGTCCTCAGATCTGATTTTAGAGCATCTGCAGGTACCACCGAATTCTTATGAGTTATTATAAGCTCCCTGCATCTGTAAATTAGACTTTTATACATCTGAGCACTGGTAATTATTATTAATAATAATGATAGAAAGTGCAGAAGATCTATATAAAACACATAATGCTATTGATCTGCCAAACAGAGAGGGACCTGGGGGTGCTGATTGACAGCTGCCTAAACATGAGCCAGCAGTGTGCCCAGGTGGCCAAAAGGCCAATGGCATCCTGGCCTGCATTAGAATAGTGTGGCCAGCAGGAGCAGGGAAGTCATTGTGCCCCTGTACTCTGCATTGGTTAGGACACACCTTGAGTACTGTGTCCAGTTCTGGGCCCCTCCATTTAAGAAGGACATCAAGACACTTGAACAAGAACAGAGAAGGGCAACAAGGCTGGTGAGAGGCCTTGAGCACAAGCCCTATGAGGAGAGGCTTAGGGAGCTGGGATTGTTTAGCCTGGAGAAGAGGAGGTTCAGGGGAGACCTCATTGCTCTCTACAACTACCTGAAAGGTGGTTGTAGCCAGGAAGGGGTTGATCTCTTCACTCTAGCAACCAGCACCAGAAGAAGGGGACACAGTCTCAAGCTGTGTCAGGGGAAGTTTAGGCATGAGATGAGGAGGGAGTTCTTCACAGAGAGTCATTCGTCATTGGAACGGGGTGCCCAGGGAGGAGGTTGAGTCACCATCCCTGGAGATGTTCAAGAGGGGATTGGAGGTGGCACTTGGTGCCATGGGCTAGTCATGAGGTCTGTGGTGACAGGTTGGACTCGATCTTTGAAGTCTCTTCCAACCTTGGTGATACTGTGATCATTTGTTTATTTCTGTCCTGCAGCAGCCTACTGCATTGCTAAGAACAAAAAAATAAAAGACAATTATCCATAATAGCACAACACTAATATTAGCTTTACAAGAAGATGCTAACCCCACATCAAATGCTAATGCAATCCTGAAAGTCCATTTGGTAATGAAGCACATATGTACTAACAAGAGGCTCTGGCCAGCCTGATCTAGTGTAGAGTGTCCCTGCCCATGGCAGGTTGTTTGGAACTAGATGATCCTTGCGGTCCCTTCCAACCCTGACTGATACTATGATAAATTCCCCGAGAATAAAGTAATACTAAGTCAGAAATCATTGGTAGTCTGAAAGTAGCCTAGCAAAGCCTCAAAGAGAAAGACGTGCAATCCATTTGATGAAAAGTGAGTAAAGATCTGCAGAGAGGTGGAGAAATGATCAAAGGATTAAGCCAGGAAATAATCTATTTAAAATATTTTAAAGCTAGCATGTGAAGCTCTAAGTCTCTATTTCTACTCAAATGTAAGTCTCTCTCCAAGGGCCCAGTTAAAGACAAAGTCACTCAGAACCATAAATTTCAGATAAGGCCTTTATGGTCATCTTGAGGATGTCAGTAATTGCTGTCATTGTGTTGCCCTTCCAGTGGACAGGTGAAACAGCACATGTCTCCATCCTCCTGTGTACCCAGGGCCCAGAGCAAGGATTTGAGCAAGAGCACCTTTTTGCAAGGACTCCCTAACTGGTGGACTTGCCAGCAGTAAATGGAGCCTCCCTTGTACCTCTTAGACATGTTTGGAAGGTATAAAATGGTCATATTAAATAGAGAAACTCAAAGAACATTTTCTGATGACCTTACTTAATGTCACATAGGGCTATGCTGCTGTTGGAGCAGCATGATTTTTTTGTGTCTGATGTGCTGTGGTGCTAGAGAACCAGGTAGAGTCAGATGCCTCTAAGGGTTGGGAATAAACTAAGTGGTTGTTTCAGAATTGCTGCTGATGGATTTACAGAGTTGAAGGGGCTGCTTAGTATTTCTGAGTGTATCAAAAGCTGGAATTCTACCCAAAGTGAACAGATGTGGAAGGATATAGATCCAGTTACTGATTCTTTAACCACCGTGACAGCACTTTATTACACAGACAACTTTGTTACTGAACTGTGGCACTGCACAGCTGTGTTGATATTCCTTTACCTTACCACAGGAAAGTCTTTGTTCTTAGGAAAAACCCTAACACCACCATAAACTACCTGATCATATTTTACAGCAATCCTGCAGAACACTCCACCTAATCCCAGTGATATTACAGACACTAGTGCAGTGAATATTTTTAAGGAGTGAAGTAGTGCAGCAACTCTAGCAGCTGAATTGATACTCAACAAGACAATTGTTGTCTCTCTCTACTATTCAAAAACCTTCCAACTCTTTGAAGTCACCACAAAAATAAACTTCTACACAGGAACTGATTCCGTGACCATAGTCAAAATGTTTATTGCTAACTATATGGTCACTGCAACAACTGGGACAACTCCCAGTTCCCTACAGAATACTTAATAGTTGCTATACATATTCTGTAATAAACATGTGGTTTTTTTTCCAGGGATAGGTGGAACATAAAATTCATCCAAGAGCTTTATGTGAGCTGAAAGGGTGCCAAAAAAGAGCAAAATGGATGAGATACACTTTACTAGCGTAATAAAACTAAACCTAGCAAATGCTCCCTCATTTTTACATTAGCAGTTAGATCTATGTTGTTATTATGCAGTTCCCCTCCTTCCTTTTCTCTCAATTTATTTTTTTCCTCTTTTGCTATTGAACTAGGCACTCTGACAAGGTAAACATGCCAGTGTCCATAATTTCAACACACAAGCCTACTAGAAGCATTACAGAGCTGTTCTGCAGCAACCACCAAATGCTTATTTTTCTAGTCACTTTTTAACTCCTGTTGCACATCCGTAGGAGCTCCTATTACAGAAAGGATCTGAAAGAGCTGGAGTGTGTCCAGGGAAGGGCCACAAGGATGATCAGAGAGCTGGAGCACATCTCCTATGAGGACAGAGATTGAGGCTGTTCAGTTTGGAGAAGGCAGCTCCAAGGAGACCTAATTGTGGCCTTCCCCCTTCTTAAGGGGGCCTACAAAAAACTGCTGAGGGACCGTTAGGGTGTCAGGTAATGATAGAACTAGGGGGAATGGAAACAAAAAATAAATGGGTAGATTCAGATTGGATGTTAGGAAGAAGTTCTCCCCATGAGGGTGGTGAGGCACGGAACAGGTTGCCCATGGAGGTGGTAGAAGCCACACCCCTGGAGGTTTTTAAGCCAGGCTGGATGTGACTCTGAGCAACCTGAGGTAGTATGAGGTGTCCCTGCCCATGGCAGGGGGGTTGGAACTAGATGACCCTTGAGATCCCTTGCACCCTAACAATTTATGATTCTATGTGTATAATTGCTCAAGTGCTCCAAAGCCCCCATACCTGGTTGAAGAACTTAGACAAATTGTTTGACTTATGCTGTTCTCTCAGTCTCAGCATGAGCTGGAAGGCTGCCAGAGGAATAAACTACCCAACAGATGTTAATTGTGCACTAGACCACCCTGCATGACTCCACATCGTACACAACTGTAAATATTACAATCACTCAAAGATACAAAGGCAGGCTCTCCAGAGAAAGCTTTCTGCACCTTAAAAAGTCTTTCTGGAAACATACAAGGAAAA
>CM026887.1:39589055-39613981 GCA_015227895.2 Colaptes auratus | reverse complement strand
TCATTTGCAGTAAAGCAACAGTTCTGAAGGTTTTAGATTTATAGAGATATGTTCAGTTCAAACACATAACAAAGATCCTTATTCTCTATGATGTCCTGCTATTGATGGTTTCTGAATGAGGAAAGGGAGTACATTCAAAATATACTCAAGGCCCTTCCATCTTTTTTTCCACATGATCTTTTCTCGTGTAATGTGTTTTGGCTTGTGACTTTGCCTGCTTGCTGTTGGAAAGCATTTTTACTGACATAAAAAATTTCTTTTAAAAAGGAAAGAAAACCACTTTCAAAGCTTTCAAGTTGTTGAAAGATTACCAGAGGAAAAGCTATGCAGATTAATTTTCCTCATTAATAATGGTTTAGTTGATTAGACAGGAGACTGGATGGGGTGCTCAGTGCCATGGTTTAGTTGATTAGGTGGTGTTGGATGATAGGTTGGACTTGATGATCTCAAAGGTCTCTTCCAACCTTGTTTTATTCTATTCTATTCTATTCTATTCTATTCTATTCTATTCTATTCTATTCTATTCTATTCTATTCTATTCTATTCTAGTTAGAAAAGCATGTATATGTCCCTTTAAAGTGTTTCCCCTTTGTGTTTTGAAAGAACATTAGCTTCCCCCATTTTTTGTCTCTTTGCTATAAACTTGGGTTCCTAGCCTCAACCAATAACGGTGTTAACAGGATTCCCATCCTAATTCATGATTCATTAACTGTGATTATATAGAGATTTATTTCAAACTGCTCTTGAAAAACCAGACAGCTTAAAAGAAAAGAGAAAAACAAACAAACAAACAAACAAAAAAACCAGTCCCACATCACATACAGAAAGGAGATGTTTTCAAGCTGTCTTAAAGAATGAAGATTAAACTCCACTGCTGCGCTGGCAAGTGGGCCAGGCGGCCACAGAGGTAATTATTGTTAAGCCCGAAGCAGATCTAAACTTTTGTGTTACCTCTTTAAAGCTTCTGAACACTTTAATTATAGCCATTCTATGAATAAAATTGGAGTTGAAAGAAGGCTGTAGTTTCAAGGACAGGTTACATAAAGAGCCTCATGCTGCCAGGCACCACCACAGCAATGAGCACTCAAAGAAAAAAGAAAATTGAAAAAATTCAAAATCCAGCCTTTGCATATGTAGGCATGCATATAATGAAGGACATGGGGAATAAAGGGCCCGGCTTTACAGTGAAGTGTTTGATGCTATGTCATATCTTGTAGTTATGTGACTACGAGGGTTAGGAGCACAAGCCCTGTGAGGAGAGGCTAAGGGAGCTGGGGTTGCTTAGCCTGGAGAAGAGGAGGCTTGGGGGAGACCTTATTGCCCTCTCACACTCCCTGAAGGGAGTTGTAGCCAGGTGGGGGTGGTCTGTTCCCTCAAGGCAGCCACACCAGAACAAGAGGACACAGTCTCAAAGTTGTGCCAGGGGAGGTTTAGGCTGGATGTTAGGAAGAAGTTCTTCATAGAAAGAGTGATTTGCCATTGGAATGGGCTGCCTAGGGAGGTGGTGGAGTCATTATCAATGGAAGTGTTTTAAATGAGACTGGATGAGGCAGTTGTGTGCCATGGTTTAGTTGATTAGATGGTGTGTTGGTGATAGGTTGAATCTGATGATCTTGCAGGTCTTTTTCCAAACTGGCTAATTCTGTATTCTGTATTCTGTATCTGTACTGCAGTCTATGCATGCGAAGAGTATCCAGCTGTCTAACTAAGCATTAAGGTATCATTTCCATATAATTTTGTCCCTATTTCTCTTCATTTGTCATGGGGTTTTGTGTTCTGGTTTTGTTGGGGGTGAGGGGGCAGGGTGAGGGGAAGGTGGGGTTGGTTGTTTTTTATTTGATTGGTTGGGTGTTCGTTTGTTTATTTGTGGCGTTTTGTGTTGGTTGTATCATTTCAGATACCTTAATGTGGTGCCCCATTCCCTGGCCACTGCCAAGAATGCTAGCACTGGCAAGTAGTGGTAGCTGAAATACCATGTATTTGGACTTCAGCAGCAGCACTCAGTGCTTCTCCTCATGCCCCTAATATCATACAGTGGTTTAGGATGCTCCACCCAGCATCAGAGTTACTGCATGCTTATTTCACATGTTCTGAACAATGAAGACTTCTTTGGCAATTCCCGGAGCTGTTTATTTTTTTTGTTGCTGTTGGTTTCATTTCATTTGTTTATTTGTTTTATAAAACTGAACAAGGTGAAGGTGTTCACTGTTAAAAATGTAAAATATACTGCATTTATCAAAATGGTCTTCACTGGTTACTATACCTTTTGCTGCATCTTGCTGAGCTTAGCGGAGTCCTGGGTGCCAAGCACAGGTGATCCTGTGCTACTGCTGTCTCTTAAGTTTTGAGCAGCCATACAGAAGTGCTAGCATGAAAATAAGGGTAGTGAAGCACTTGATTAAATAATCCAATCATAGAGTTTTCTACAGATTTTCTATCCAGACTGCTCATTTTGCTCATTTATCAGCACCAACATTGAAAAATTACGTGTTCTCTCATTTGTCAACACCTCTGTGACAACCTTTAGCCAATTCTCCTTTTGATCCCTCATAAAAATGGCAAATCTGATTTCCTTTTTATGGTCAGCTAAATCCATTTCCTTAAGAGTCTGAAACATTCTTCTTCTCTAACTTGTTATCTAGGGTCAAAGCTTCTTGTTAAGTAAGACTTTTATGAAATCACTGTCTCCTTGTCATGCTCTCTGGATTTTTTTTCTCTTTGCTGGAATACACTGTCCCTATTTCTCTTCAGTTTGTCATGGGGTTTGTGTTCTGGTTTTGTTGGGGGTGAGGGAAAGGTGGGGTTGGTTGTTTTTTATTTGATTGGTTGTTTTTTTGTTTGTTTATTTGTGGGGGTTTTGGTTGGTTGGTTATTTGGTTTTTAGTTTGGTTGGTGGGTTGGTTTGGTTTGGTTTGTTTGGGGGTTTGTTTGGTTGGGTTTTAGGGGGTTGGTTTGGTTCGGTTGGGGTTTTTGGTTGGGGTTTTAGGGGGTTGGTTTGGTTTGCTTGGGGTTTTTGTTTGGTTGGTTTCTAGGGGGTTGGTTTGGTTCGGTTGGGGTTTTTGTTTGGGGTTTTAGGGGGTTGGTTTGGTTCAGTTGGGGTTTTTGTTTGGTTGGTGTTTTTGGGGGGTTGGTTTGGTTGGGTTTTTGTTTGCTTGGGTTCTAGGGGTTGGTTTTGGTTCGGTTGGGGGTTTTGTTTTGTTGGGGTTTTAGGGGTTGGCTTGGTTTAGTTGGGGTTTTTGTTTGGTTGGGTTTTTAGGGGGTTGGTTTGGGTTGGCTGGGGTTTTTGTTGCTTGGGTTTCTAGGGGGTTGGTTTGGTTCGTTGGGGTTTTTTGTTTGGTTGGGGTTTTAGGGGATTGGATTGGTTCGGTTGGGGTTTTTGTTTGGTTGGGTTTACAATACAATACAATACAATACAACAGGTTGGAAGAGACCTTCAGATCATCACGCCCAACCCATCAACCAATCCAACCCACCCAAAACACAACAGTACCATACAGTACAATACAGTACAAAAGAGTACAATACAGTACAATACAGTACAATACAACCCCCCTAAACAACCAAAAACTAAACCCTGGCACCAAGCACCCCATCAACCTCTTCTTGAACACCTCCAATGAAGGTGACTCCACCACTTCCACAGGCAGCTGGTTGGATTGGTTGGGGTTTTTGTTTGGTTGGGTTTTAGGGGCTTGGTTTGGTTGCTTGTGGTTTTGTTTGCTTGGGTTTTCTAGGTTGGGTTGGTTTGGTTGGGGTTTTTGTTTGGTTGGGGTTTTAGGGGGTTGGGTTGGTTTAGTTGGGGTTTTTGTTTGGTTGGGTTTCTAGGGCGTTGGGTTGGTTGGGGTTTTTGTTTGCTTGGGTTTCTAGGGGGTTGGTTTGGTTCGGTTGGGGTTTTTTTGGTTGGGGTTTTAGGGGATTGGATTGGTTCGGTTGGGTTTTTGTTTGCTTGGGTTTCTAGGGGGTTGGTTTGGTTCAGTTGGGGTTTTTGTTTGGTTGGGTTTTTAGGGGGTTGTTGGTTTTGGACTTTTTCAATGATATATTTCATCCCACATCTTGTATCTGAACCAAGTCAATATCAGCTGCAGACACAGCCATCTCGAGATAGCTAAAAATACATTGCACTGAAAGATACTACCTAAAATTATACTGGAAAGGTTTCCACCTAACTATATAACATTTAATAAACCAGACTCTCAAAAGCATACAACACTCACCCTGTTTCAGATGCACTCACTGAATCATTAGTATCAAACATCACATTCATATGCATCGGCAACCACAATGCCTCATTTGTGAGATCTTCTTCAGTTGTTACAAAATTAAATAAGGAACATAAGACTCTCAGATGTTTTGAAATTATTATCCTCTATGAGACAGATGCCAAGACCAGGATACTGGGAATAGACTGACTTCTGCTCAGTTGCTTTTAATACACCAGCAGTACCTGTGTACAAAGTTAATTGGTATTACCTAGCGAATTCCTAACTTGCATCCCTCAACTATGAAAGCCTCTAGCATATACTATGAATAGCAACTCCCTTTATACACAAGCTTACAGTGTTGATTACAAAGATAACTATAATTAAGCACTTTATCTTAATAAAATATAGACAAGTGAGCTTTTCATGCAGAAAATGAGATAATAAATTAATACCAAAAGATAAAATTCTATCAATGAATCAGCCATTGGTTCAAAAGTAAACAAGAAATACAAATTACAGTCTGGTTTTCAGTTCATAGAGGATCTTGCTTTAAAATCTGGTGTGAATTAAACAATCAGAGGAAAATAGGTATGAAGAACAACAACTTTATAAAACTGAAGATGTGTACAGTAACTGTTCCTAACTGCAGATTCTTGAGATAGAATCATAGAATTGTTAGGGTCAGAAAGGACCTCAATGATCATCTAATTCCAAACCCCCTGCTATGGGCAGGGACACCTCACACTACATCAGGATGGTCAGAGCTATATCCAGCCTGTCCTTAAAAACCTCTAGGGATGAGGCTTCTACCACCTCCCAGGGCAACCTGTTCCAGTGTCTCATCACCCTCATGGGGAAGAACTTCTTCCTAACATCCAATCTGAATCTATCCATTTCTGATTTTGTTCCAGTCTCCCTAGTCTTATCATTACCTGACACCCTGGGCAACCTGTTCCAGTGTCTCACCAACCTTATGGGGAGAACTTTTTCCCAACATCCAATGTGAATCTACCCATTTCTATTTTTTCTCCATTCTCCCTAGTCTTATCATTACCTGACACTCTAAAAAGTCCCTCACCAACTTTCTTGAAGGCCCCCTTAAGATACTGGGAGGCCACAATGAGGCCTCCTCGGAGCCTTCTCTTCTCCAGACTGAACAGCCCCAACTCCCTCAGTCTGTCCTCACAGGAGAGGTGCTCCAGCCCTCTAATCATCCTCGTGGCCCTTCTCTGATAGGTGACGTCTCACAAACATTATGAGGCACATCAAATAGACTGCATCAAATTCATCAAATAGATAATAGAATCATGACCCAGGAAAGTACTTTTTTAACTATTTCTTGACTTCATCCTAACGAGAAAGGTTTCTTGACGTACAGAAGTGAATGAGCTCATACACCATTATAGACAACCAAACTAAAATGACTGTTTGATATTCAATGACAAGCAAACAGCTAGACATGTGAAGATCTATTAAAAATGAAGACAGATATAAAAAAACCAGAATTTTTACCTAGATTTCAAGTGCACTAAGATAGTGAATTGGTGTCTGCTTTTGTTACTATATTCCTAGAACTAGAGCACTGGAGAAGTTTCACTAGGTTAAAAATTAAAAGTAAAACCAGGGGAAAAAAATACCCATCAGAATCAAAAATACTAAAATGAGACGACAGCAGGCAAATATCAGGTACAAATATATAGGCAGGATACATGGGTTTTTTTCCACTTGCCTGCCCAATAATACTAGACAAAGTAATACAACTAAAAATAACTAATTTTTTAATTATTATTTTATTCTTATACTGTGACTTTGATAAACTCATGACCCAAATAAGTTTGAGAAGGTGAAGCTGATATTTGTAAGAATGTTAAGTACATCAGATACCCTTAAATGAACTTGGTCAGAGACATTAACTGCCACGTATCTAAAAGTGATTAACAGTGTAAATCAGTGGTTAGGCAGGCGTGTCATTAACATTATTTGAACCTAGCACTCTAAAAGCATAAACCCAGATCAGGTACCACTGATCTCATCATATGGTAAATATTCACAGAATCACAGAATCACCAAGGTTGGAAGAGACCTCAAAGATCATCAAGTCCAACCTGTCACCACAGACCTCAGGACTAAACCATGGCACCAAGTGTCACATCCAGTCCCTCTTGAACACTTCGAGGGATGGTGACTTCACCACCTCCCCATGCAGCCCATTCCAATGGCAAATCACTCTTTCTATGAAGAACTTCTCCCTAACTTCCAGCTTAAACCTCCCCTGGCACAGTTTGAGGCTGTGTCCTCTTGTTCGGGTGCTGGTTGCCTGGGAGAAGAGACCAGCCCCCACCTGGCTACAACCTCCCTTCAGGTAGTTGTAGAGAGCAATAGGTCTCCTCTGAGCAGCAGTGACACTCACTTCATCTTGACATAGAAAAGAAGGGGGAAGAAAAGGAAAACAAAAACACAGAAAAGGGAAATGAAGGAAAATGAAAAAGGGGGGAGGGAAGAGAAGGGGAAAAAGGAAGGGAGAAAATGAAGAAAAAAATAGAAGAAAAGTAAGGAAAAATAGAAGGGTGGGGGGAAGAGGAGTCTTGCAGTTAAACTCATTCCATCTTTGGACCTGCCTATTAACTTCTAGATAAATTTGATGTTGAACCACTTTGCATCTCAAAGGCAACCAGCATCCAAGCTTCTAGCTGGACTCAAGAACTTCAGCATGCCAAAATTATCCCTTGCAGTGTTTTTGTTACCTTCTTTTCACTCAACATTGTAAACTTGTGTTGCTGTGAATTTGAGTCTACAGGTTTGGGGTTTTTTTTAGGTGTTTTCTTCTTGTGGGTTCTGGGATTGTTTTGTTCATTTATTTTCTTAGTTTGGGTGTTGTATAAACCATGTGGCACTAGGATCCAATAGAAATAAAAATAAATGAGGAGCTAGCTCTACCTCATACAACAAATGGGACTGGAATTGCCAGTTGAAAATTTTTGATTGTATAAAGCAGCAGTTCCCTCATAGGCTGCTACATGAGATATGCATGCTTGAACTTCTAACTCTTTTATTTGCAGCCATCATCTTGAACAGATAAATTCAAACATTCAGAGGGGCAGGTGGCTGTGCAGCTGCAGATGTCACTGTGAAACAAATATGATCAGGCCAGATTTAGTGATGACCCAGTAGGAAATGAATTAGACATTAAAGGTGACTGTGGGCATTTTTAACAGCCCAAATTGCATTTCAAATAGATAAAACTGTTATGCAAATTTGGGCCACTTTGCAGCCTCAATCAAATAATTTTGAACCTATTTAAAACAATCTCAGAGCATAACATTACCCCATTGTTCATTTTCATGAATCACAGCATAGTGTTGTGGTTTATAGCAGACCATTACGGATAACAGGACACAATTGAACTGCACGTTGTCATTACTCCAGACACCACATTCTGCAGTGGAGTTGCTCAGAATAACATATATCAGGTTACCAGAGACAATGGGACAGTAGCAATTTCTTTGTGCTGTATTTCCTTCCTACTTGCCTCACGATTTGTTATCAAGACACTTTTCAGCCGTTTACTTCTGAGCAGCTCTTTCTTACAACAGACGACATTACAAATAATTCAGCCTCCCTCTGTGCTGTCACATCCCCATGCAATACAGAAAAGGACACACAGCCAGTTGCAGGGTTATTAAATCACAGATCTATCTCCACAGCTGCCACAGACATGCAAACAGACGTAAATTATTCCCAACCCCTCCCCATTTTTTAATTTACCCTCAAATTCCCCTCTTCTTTCTACCTCATTTTGCTCTGTGTTGTCTTAGTTAAATAATGAATAGAATAGAATAGAATAGAATAGAATAGAATAGAATAGAATAGAATAGAATAGAATTAACCAGGTTGATATCATTGAGTCCAACATCTTATTTAACACCATCTAATCAACTAAACCATGGCACCAAGTGCCCAATCAAGTCTCTTCCTAAACACTGCCAGTGATGGTGACTCCACCACCTCCCCAGGCAGCCAATTCCTATGGCATATAACTCTTTCTATAAGAACTTCTTCCTAACATCCAGCCTAAACATCCCCTGGCACAGCTTGAGACTGTATCCTCTTGTTCTGGTGCTGGTTGCCCGGGAGAAGAGACCAATCCCTACCTGGCTACAACCTCCCTTCAGGGAGTTGGAGAGAGCAATAAGGTCTGCCCTGAGCCTCCTCTTCTCCAGGCTAAACAATCCCAGTTCCCTCAGCCTCTCCTCACAGAGCTTGTGCTCCAAACCCCTCACAAGACTTGTTGCCCTTCTCTGGACTCATTCCAGCAGCCCAACATCTCTCCTAAACTGAGGGGCCCAGAACTGCACAGAGTACTCAAGGTGTGGTCTAACCAGTGCTGAGTACAGGGGCAGAATGACCTCCCTGCTCCTGCTGGCCACACTATTCCTGAAAAAGGCCAGGATGCTATAAATGCAGGACAATATGTTATTTCTTATGGCTTACATTAATCTAAAGTGAACTTTAAGGCAAAGCCGTCATTGATTTCAGCAGTGTCAAGAGGATTCTATTTGTCCCACAGTTGTTCTCAGT
Source organism: Colaptes auratus (assembly GCA_015227895.2). Lineage (NCBI taxonomy): Eukaryota > Metazoa > Chordata > Aves > Piciformes > Picidae > Colaptes > Colaptes auratus. Next base: position 39,605,201 of record CM026887.1, on the reverse strand, counting down.
AAACATTAACATCACTAGAATTTTCATTGTTCTGAAACATCTCAGAAATAAGTTTGCATTCTCACAATAGCATCAAATCAGTAGATCCTGTCCTCAGAGTTGAAATTCTAAGCTCTAGGCCTATCTGGAAAAAAAAACGTGTTTTTATAAAACAGGTGAGAAACCATCAACTAATCTTAAACACTGGTGTGGTTTCTTTGGGGGTACACCTGTGTGAGGCCAAGAGATTGCCTGAGATTGCTCTGAAAATCCCATTTGGGAACCAGAAGCAAGACAGTAGCATTAGGGCTCAGACTCACTAATCAGCCTTCCTAATAGTGGGATATTAATTTGAGTAGAGCACTGCGAACTGGATCAGCTGCAGTATCTCTATTTGATTGCTGACAACTCCTGATGAAAAACATTTTTGTTATATATCTAATGTCTGCCCCTTTGTAAAAATATTTTTGCTTTCATTGAGTTCCTATGGACAAACATTTCCATTGCCAAAACCTGCAGCTTGCTACCTTTTTGCTTAAGTGGTATGGAGAAAAGGGTTATTAAATCATGCCTACGTATTCTCGCTGATCAAGTTCAGGCAGATCAAAAGGGGAACAGACAGTGGTGGGAAGTTTGATTTATTTATTTTTTTTCTTTTGCTTTGGGGTTGTTTGTTTTTTGGTTCTTACAGAAAATAATGACCTGCAATTGTCAGATATCAGCCCAAAACATATCTCAAAATGAAACCATCTGGAGAAAGGAGACTGAACAAATGTGCTGCAAGCGCTAGGTCACAAAAAAACTTGACCAGTTCTGACACACAGGAAATATTTTTCCTCTTCCTAATCCCTTTCACCAGCAGGATCTTTTGGGCTAAAGGGATTAAATTCAGTACTTTTGTAAAGGTCAAAAAGGACCATTTCTAAAATCTGTTCAACTTTCTTCTTTGCTTCTTTTGAATGGTGCACAAGAGAGAGAACAATTGTACGGACTCGAGTTTCCATTTAACATATTTTTGACATTTGCTCCTCTGGTGATGGAATGAAGGGCATCAGTTAACTTCACTAGAGCTCCCAGAGAAAGAGATGTCAACAGAGCTTAGACCATTTCTTTACAGCTGACATGAGTCTTCAGAATGTCTGGGAGGAAGCCACACAAAGTATTTTGTCATATAATTTCTTTTTTTCTTGCTTAATTTTTTTTTAGTCCTGACAGCCCTGGGGTTCATAATGCTGTATTTCAATTTATTTGATAAAGCTAACTCTCAAAGCTACTAGAGATTATTTTAAAGCTCCCTTAAAATATTAAATAGCATCTTGGGTCTGCACAAGGGGGAAAAAAAATTATCACCTAATCACAGCACTGCTGAATCACAGAAATTAGAGATTGAAAGGATCTATCACTCTCTCCCCATGCCAGTGAAGGATTGCCCTCTAGAGTACACTTTCCACTATTTTTTCACATCTAATTTGAAACTGTCTTAAGTGATGGGTCTTTCACTACTACTTATTCTCTCTCTTCTACATTCTGAATTTAGTGAATGAAGCTTCATCATGGCATTCAGAACACTTCTTATTTTTCTTAATTTCCACCCATTATTCTCGGTTACACCCCTCTGTTCCTCTTCACAGCAATTCTTCACCTCCATTGGCTTTTACTGAACAAGTGTTTCAAGAAAGTTATCATGCCCTCTTCTCTATTTGCATATCCAGTTTAAATATATTGCATTCCTGATGTTGCCTTATAAATCAGATCCCTCTAGTCACTTAATCTTTCTGGTTGCTTTTCTGCAACTTGCCTCCCACCCATGGACATCCCTGAGGTGGCAACAGGCAAAGGCATTGAATATTGCCTTCGGGGTATGCTCGGCCTATAGCCACCAAAGCAAGTCCTGGTCTTATCCTGCCAGTCTCCTAGAAAAGCACAATTCGTGTTGCTGTTCTCTGAATTCTGTTTTAGTTTGTGACAGAAGGAGGCAGGATGGACAGCCTGCAGGCAAGCTCTGTAAACAGTGGCAAGGATAAAGGAGAGAAGAAAGAATTTTGATGGAATCAAAAGCATCAGCACATAAAAGGAAGTTGATAAAATAAAGAGAAATATAACCTTTGTCAACATTTTGGGTTTTTTTTCATAGACAAGGTATGGGAGAAACAGCAGAAGATTGAAAGACTGCATTTAAAATAAGCATTAGTAAATTTCCAGTGGCCTAACAAGAACAGGTGAAGGCTGAAAGAGTAGTAGAGCAGCAGAAGAGCAGAAGAGGCATGGACATCAGAGATCCCTTGTTGGCTAGAAGGTAGCTGGTGAGTAACATAATGAACATCCCCTCTGACTCATGCTAACACTTTTGGTTTTCAGAACCATGAGGGATACTACTGGGAGCTGATTAAAGGATTAAAAATACCTTTCTGAAAGTAAGGAGGAAGTTTAGGCTCAAGGTGAGGAGAAAGCTTTTCACTGAGAGAGTCATTCACCATTGGAATGTGCTGCCCAGGAGGTGGTGGAGTCACCGTCCCTGGAGGTGTTCAAGAGGGGATTGGATGTGTGTGACCGGTTGATGCTATGCCTTTAAGAAAGAGACAGTTGCTGAACACTCTGGCTGAATGTTTTGATATTTGAACAAAACAAGATAGTCTAAACGAATTTCATTGGTGCTTGTGAGGGTTCAGTTTTGAGTTTGGGTGCTGTTGGGTCAGTCTGTGTCTGGTCTGGGTGCAGCCGGGTGCAGTCTGTGCTTTCTCTCTTGCTGAAGCAGGAACGGCCTTGAGTTAACAGCTAACCAGATAGAGAATTATTTTGCATGTGCTTTTTAGCTAACAGACTTTTTCCTTCTTAATTGCCTTTCTCTCTCTCTCTCTAACCCTTTTTGGGAAAAAGGGGAGGTGGGGAGGGAGAGAGGGGGGTTCAGGGAACCCCCCTGGCCGGCTGGAGGGAAAAGGTTTTTCTGCATTGTGTTCATTGTTGTGTTTTCCTGTATATATTGTAAATATTGTATATTTGTGTATATATTCATTGCATTCCATTTATGCTTGTAAATATAGCTTTCACCTGCTTTTCCGACTGAGCTAGCTGTGGTTTCTTTCCCTGTGTGTGGGGAGGGAACTTTCTCACCCCACCACATATTTTTAATTGGCGGCCCAACGCGCGGCTTGTGGATAGTTGCTGTCCAGAAGCAGAGCAAAAGTTGCTTGATTTATTGTCTGCTCAGGTCGGAGTTGCAAGGATGAAAGTGTTTTGGCTTTTAGAGCGTCTGTTTTTTTCAATCTTTGGGGTCCTTATCTACAAGTATGTCCTAGGATTGATTTTCGATCGCTTAAGCAGATACTTGATGTATAAATTGTATTTATGGTTTAAGTATAAGATTCAGCTTCTCTATGATCGGTGCCTGGGATTCTTTTGGCTTAATAGATACGGGAATGTGACCTCGACTACTCTGCCCATAGAGATAAAGGAGTTTAAGATCCCAGTTGGTGAAAGAGTAGTTTTAAGTGATGGCTGGGATCCAAAGGTGATTTATTTGATGTGTGCAATCCTGCTGTTGGTGATAAGCAATGCGTACTTGTTATATACGTTGTACCGGGAGAGAAAAGTTTCTAAGACCTGTTTTGTAATTAGGCGTAGACCCAAGAGGAGAAGGAACAGCTCTAACTCGACCCCAGAAATATCTAGTGATGAGGAGAAGGGAGGATCTGTATCAGTTAAAAAAGAAAGCTAAAACTTCCATCGGAAAGGCTGCTCTGAACGGTGCTGTTGGTGGTTCTGGCAATCAGCCAGCTGCAGCGGCAGCGCCTAACATGGCGGCTCCCCCGTCCTCGGCAGCCATTAATGCGGCAAAGCCAGTTCCTCCTTCTTCTTCGGCAGGACCGGAAGTGTCCTCCACAGCAGCTGATCCGTCCCAAAACCTGTCAGCTTCTGTTAAGCCAGCTGTAAATTTAAACACAGCTCCAGTTAAGCAGGTAGCTGTTTTAACTACAAGAAGTGGAAAGGGCAAAGCTGATTCAGATGCTGATCCTGGTGAGGGACCTTCTGCTTTAAGAGACCCTGCTGAGGAGAGGAGAAGATTTGTCTTAAAGATATAGCTGAGATATTGAGAAGATCACTGGATGGAAATGCAGGGCAAATTGCTGATAGCAGGACAACAAGAGGTGGTACACCTGACCTTAAAGAGATTCTTAGGAGAGTGACAAGGAGATTATTGGGCAACAAGTTCAGGAAGAGGAGGAAGGGGGAGTCAGATGACCTTTTGGGCTGTCCTTCACCAAGGGAAGATAAGGAATGTGCGTAAAGATTATATCAGAGCAGATAAGGAGCCAATCCTAGCTTGGCTTGGTAGATGTTATGATACAGGTGCTCCCGCTCTAATGGTTGGAGACAAGTCAGCAGCTCAACTAGGAACTCTCTCAAAGGATAATGGAATAGATAGACATCTAGGCAGGACTCTCGGTAAGGTTACTCTGTGGATACGCCTTTTAATGGCAACCCTCATGAGATATCCTTCCCGAGATGATCTCCCATGGAATCCTAAGCCCTGGACTACCATAGAGGAAGGAATTAAGCGTCTGAGAGAATTTGCTGTCAGAGAGGTACTCTATGGTGACCATGAGACTCTGAATCCTGATGAAATTCCTGTAGGAACTGGTCTTGCTAAAAAGCTCATCAAACTTGCTCCTCCTAACTATGCAAATATTCTGGCAAGCAGAATTGTGGCAAGAAATTATGGCGGAGCTTCTCCTACGGTTGGCCAATTCACTGATCAAATGAGACAATTGGAGGATAGCATGACACGTGTTTCTTTGGTTTCAGCCATTGAAACTCTGTCTGGTGAGATAAAGAATTGCATGAAAGAGCTGAAGGATGAATTTAAAAAGAGACCATCTCCCAATTGGCACAGAGAGATAATTCCAATTCTTCCTCTGGATGGATGCAGGTTTCCTCTGTGAGGAATAGGCGTCCTCCAAGGATGTCATTCCAAAACAGATCATTCCAAAACAGATCATTCCAAAACAGATCCAACCAAAACAGACCACCAAGGCAGTCACGTGGGAGTATTTGGATAACTCTGCGTGATCAGTTTGGTGAGAACATGAACAGATGGGATGGTCAACCAACTGCTAATCTTTTCAGGAGACTGAGGGAACTGCAAAGTGGCAGAACCCGAGGTAGCAATACCAGAAGGGTAGCTGTTACTTCCACAGTTCCCCATGACAACTCTAGTAGCTCCAACAGCGGCTCCAGTTCTAGCACTGCACACTGTGCTCATTGCACATGTGGGCATGTTCCCCATAACTAGGGGTGCCCTGCCTCCCGCCAGGGGGAGGAGAGGGGTAACAGAGATAACAGAATCTATTGGGATGTGTACATCCAGTGGCCTGGCACTTCACAATTTCAGAAGTACAGGGCCTTGGTTGACACAGGGGCTCAGTGCACCATAATGCCATCAAATTATCAGGGATCAGAAGCTATAACTATTCTGGGAGTCACTGGTGGATCTCAAGAGTTAACTAAGGTGGAGGTTGATATAAGTTTAACTGGTAAACAGTGGAGGAAGCATACAGTTGTGACCGGACCTGATGCACCTTGTATTCTGGGAATTGATTTTCTGAGAGAAGGGCGTTTCAAAGACCCTAAAGGTTACAAATGGGCTTTTGGAGTAGCATCTGTAGAAACTGATGGACAAAAGCTGAAGTTGTCTGTTAGACCTGATCTTTCTGATGAATCTGCAGTTGTGGGACAACACAAGATTGAGGACATTAAATTGCCGGTTGCTTCTCAGACTGTGCATCACAGACAATACAGAACCAACCGCGACTCTTTGTTGCCCATTCAGAATCTGATTCGTCAGTTGGAGAGTCAGAAAGTCATCAGCAAAACTCATTCACCTTTCAACAGTCCAGTGTGGCCTGTGCGAAAGCAGAATGGAGACTGGCGTCTGACGGTCGACTACCGAGCCCTGAATGAAGTAACTCCACCTATGAGTGCAGCAGTACCAGACATGATGGAACTCCAGTATGAGCTGGAATCCAAAGAGGCCAAATGGTATGCTACCATAGACATTGCTAATGCATTTTTCTCTATTCCCATAGCAGAGGAATGCAGGCCTCAGTTTGCCTTCACCTGGAGAGGAATCCAGTACACTTTCAACAGATTGCCAATGGGCTGGATCCACAGCTCCAGCATCTGTCATGCAGTGATCCACGATGCTCTGGAGAAAGGTGGTGCTCCAGAACACATCCAGTTCATCAATGATATCATCGTCTGGGGTAAAACTGCTGAGGAAGTCTTCGAGAAAGGTAACAAAGTCATTGACATTCTTCTGAATGCAGGTTTCGCCATCAAGCGAGACAAGGTGAAAGGACCTACCAGAGAGATCCAGTTTCTGGGAGTGCGGTGGCAGGATGGACGCCGACACATTCCAGTGGATGTGGTAAATAGAGTCTCTACCATGGCCAATCCCATGAACAAGCAAGAAACTCTACGTTTCTTGGGATAGTGGGATTTTGGAGACTGCACATTCCTGGATACAGTCAGATTGTGAAACCTCTGTATGATGTGACTCGAAAGAGAAACAATTTCCACTGGGGACCTGAACAACAAGCAGCTTTTGACCAGATAAAGCAAGAGGTGGTTCAAGCAATGGGTCTGGGACCTGTCCGAGATGGTCCAGACATTAAGAACATTTTGTACACGGCTGCAAGTGACAATGGTCCAACCTGGTGCTTGTGGCAAAGAGCTCCAGGTGAGACACGTGGACGACCTCTTGGTTTCTGGAGTAGAGGTTACAGAGGTTCAGAGGCTAATTATACTCCAACAGAGAAAGAGATTCTAGCTGCCTATGAAGGAGTGAAAGCAGCTTCTGAAGTGATTGGAACTGAATCACAACTTCTCCTAGCTCCCAGATTACCAGTTTTGAATTGGATGTTCAAAGGCAAAGGTTCCACACCACATCATGCAACAGACTCTACCTGGTCTAAGTGGATGGCTCTGATAACACAGAGAGCTCGCATGGGAAATCTTGAAAGACCTGGTCTGGTGGAGGTGATCTCAAGTTGGCCTGAAGGTACCAACTGTACTAAACCTCCAGAGGAGAGAGTAACTCGTGCTGAGGAAGCTCCTCCTTACAATGACCTTTCTGATGATGAAAAGAAATATGCTTTGTTCACAGACGGTTCCTGTCGTCTTGTCGGGAACAAGCGAAGGTGGAAGTCTGCAGTGTGGAGTCCAACACGCCGAGTTGCAGAGGCAAAGGATGGAGAAGGAGAATCCAGTCAGTTCGCAGAGGTAAAAGCTGTCCAGCTAGCTCTCGACGTAGCTGAACGTGAGAGGTGGCCAAAGCTTTATCTCTACACCGACTCATGGATGGTAGCCAATGCTCTGTGGGGTTGGCTAAAGAACTGGAAGAAGAGTGGTTGGCAGAGAAAAGGAAAGCCTATATGGGCAGCTGACTGTGGCAGGACATTGCTGATCGAATCGAGAGAATTCCAGTGAAGGTGAGACACATTGATGCTCACATCCCTAAGAGCAAAGCTACTGAGGAACAGCAACACAACCATCAGGCAGATCTAGCTGCAAGAGTTTCTCAAGTAGACATGGACTCTGATTTTGATCTCGACTGGAAACACCGAGGTGAGATATTCTTAGCTCGGTGGGCTCACGATTCATCAGGACATCAAGGCAGAGATGCAACCTACCAGTGGGCTCGTGACAGATCCATAGACATTTCCATGGATGCTATCACACAAGTCATCCATGACTGTGACATTTGTGCTGCTATTAAGCAGGCAAAGCGACTTAAGCCCTTATGGTATGGTGACAGATGGTCCAAGTACAAGTATGGTGAAGCTTGGCAGATTGACTACATCACTCTACCACGTTCTCGTTCTGGTAAGCAGTATGTGCTTACTATGGTAGAGGCAAACACTGGATGGTTGGAAACTTATCCAGTTCCACATGCAACTGCACGCAACACCATTCTTGGTCTGGAGAGACAAATCCTGTGGAGACACGGAACTCCAGAGAGGATCGAGTCAGACAACGGAACTCATTTCAAAAACAACCTTGTAAAGAGCTGGGCCAAAGAGCACGGCATTGAGTGGATATTCCACATCCCCTACTATGCACCAGCTGCAGGGAAGATTGAACGCTACAACGGTTTGCTGAAGACCACTCTTAAAGCCATGGGGGGTGGATCTTTGAAAAACTGGGAAAAGCATTTAGCACAAGCAACCTGGCTGGTAAATAGTAGAGGTTCAGTGAACCGAGCTGGACCTGCACACTCAGATCTGCTACAGAAAGTAGAAGGTGATAGAGTTCCTGTTGTTAGAGAAAAGAATCTGTTAGGTAAAACTGTTTGGGTGTTTTCTCCCTCAGGAGAGGCTAAACCTGTCCGAGGGGTGGTTTCAGCTGAAGGTCCGGGTCACACTTATTGGGTAATGCAAGAGAATGGTGAAATTCAGTGTATTCCACAAAGAAATCTAACTTTAGCTGAAAGAGTTTAATTTCAGAATGTTGTACAGCTACATCGCGCCCAAAGGAAGAATCCTTGAGGAATCCACGGTGCACGAACCCTGAGAACCCTGAGAGCCCTGAGTCAACTGAGAGTCCCTGTTTCCCTGTTTCCCTTTTCTTCGCTTCGTCTGCGAAGAGACAAACTGTTTTCCATTTTTCTTGTTTCTTGGACTTCTGAATCATCTACACTTGAGGATAGCCGGAATGGACTATCAACTTCACTTACAAATTGTAGCTATTGTTTTAGATTGGATGGACAGTATGAACAGCCAATGAAATTGTTTAGAAGAGGTGGATTGTGACCGGTTGATGCTATGCCTTTAAGAAAGAGACAGTTGCTGAACACTCTGGCTGAATGTTTTTGATATTTGAACAAAAACAAGATAGTCTAAACGAATTTCATTGGTGCTTGTGAGGGTTCAGTTTTGAGTTTGGGTGCTGTTGGGTCAGTCTGTGTCTGGTCTGGGTGCAGGCCGGGTGCAGTCTGTGCTTTCTCTCTTGCTGAAGCAGGAACGGCCTTGAGTTAACAGCTAACCAGATAAGAGAATTAATTTTGCATGTGCTTTTTAGCTAACAGACTTTTTCCTTCTTAATTGCCTTTCTCTCTCTCTCTCTAACCCTTTTTGGGAAAAAGGGGAGGTGGGGAGGGGAGAGAGGGGGGTTCAGGGAACCCCCCTGGCCGGCTGGAGGGAAAAGGTTTTTCTGCATTGTGTTCATTGTTGTGTTTTCCTGTATATATTGTAAATATTGTATATTTGTGTATATATTCATTGCATTCCATTTATGCTTGTAAATATAGCTTTCACCTGCTTTTCCGACTGAGCTAGCTGTGGTTTCTTTCCCTGTGTGTGGGGAGGGAACTTTCTCACCCCACCACAGATGTGGCACTTGGTGCCATGGTCTAGTCATGAGGTCTGTGGTGACAGGTTGGACCTGATGGTCTTTGAGGTCTCTTCCAACCTTGGTGATACTGTGATACTGTGATTTCTTTCTTTTAATAGTGAACCCTTTTTATACTACCATGTTCCACCTGAAATAACAGACTTTATGTTTTGTGAACAAATATCCTATTGGCCTGGAGTAAGCCATAAACTGATATGCACTTATGGCATACCCAGTCTTCAATCTGGTCAAAGATAAATATGTTTATTAATGAAATGCTAGCATTTTTTAATTAATAAATAATTTACATCTGTTGATACCAGTACACTTCCTCAAGTATGCATTTCCCCTTTTTTCATTATTATTATTAATTATTATTATTATTATTATTATTATCATCTGGAGTCATTGTTTATTAGAGTGGAAAAAAAGTCCACTTACATTGATTGAAACCATTTAAATGCATAATTAGATTTTAATCTGCAAAAATAATCTTGCATGCAAATTACCATGGGAGCTGGCTTTGGAAAAGCAGGGGGTTGCACAAACAGCAAGATTATTAGGGTAAGAAAAACAACAACTTTAAATGAATAAGAAAGAACTGAGGGGCCCAGAATTGGACACAATACTCCAGATGAGGCCTCACAAGGGCAGAGAAGAAGGGAAGCAGAAGCTCTCTTGATCTGTTAGATACAGCCCTTCTAATCCATCCCAGGATGTCACTAGCTTTGGCCACAAAGGCACATTGCTAGCTCATGGACAGCCTTCTGTCTGCCAGGACCCCCAGCTGCCTTTCCCCTATGCTACTCTCCAACAGGTCAGTCCCCAACCTGTACTGGTACATGGAGCTGTTCTTTCCCAGATGCAAGACTACACTTGTCCTTTTTGTATTTCATTCAATTTCTCAAACTCTCCAGGCTGTCTGGGTTCTGCCAAATGACAGCACAACCTTCAGGTGTGTTAGCCACTCCTCCCAGTTCAGTGTCATCAGTAAACTTAATGAAGTGTATTCCTCTCTTCTTCTTCCAAAATTATCAACATTTCACCCAGCTTCACTGATAAGCTAGTCCTTGAAACAGAAACCACAACAGGCTGCACAACATCCAGGATGAGTGTTGTTTGCTGTGTGTACAGACTGCAGGAGTGTATACACGCAGGCTAAAGCAAAGAGTGTCTGAGCAAACAGGCCAGGGAGCTGCAAGCTGGTGCTACAACTAGGCTGAACACGTAGGTCAGTGTGGTGTGCAAATAGCTTTCTGCCATTAATAACAGCTTTAGTCTATTAATGGTAGCTTTTAAAAGGTGACCTAATAATATTGCTTCTGATCTGTCTCTGCTTCCAGCAAAATCCCCCCATTAGGCAGAAGGGAATTTCCAACACTCAGTACTAAGTCCAGCTATAATCTTACCAGATTTTGCTTCCTTTGTGATTCTCCAACTTGCTGTCAGCCAGAAAACCCACGCAGCACTTCTCTGAAACAAGTAAAAGGATATGATTGCACTCACTGCTAGTAATATATCATATTTAAGAAGCTTTTCTGAAGAGTAGAGGTAGCCATTTAGAAGAAATATTGGGTCTTGCTTCTCAAAGATCTCATAAATTGGAAGGAAACAAAACTTTAAGTGCAATAAATCTATCTTTAATGTCAATACAAAACTCATTGCTATGGTCAACAGCATTTGAGAGGAGTTTTAGGAGGTTCAGAAGCAAAATGCTCCCTGGAAGTTCCATCAAACGTAGCTGATATGTCAAGTCAGCAGTTTTGAAATGCTCTGTTTGGGAAAACAGCAAACATCTATGATCTATCAGATTCTTCAGAGCAGTTCAACCTGACAACGATTCAGCAGCTGCTCCAGCTTCTGCCAGCCCATTTTGAGCAGAGTCCCCTGCATTCTCCTTTCTCTGTCCCATCTGAGCACCACCCTCCAGGACAGACTGAGTACAAACATGCTCCCCGTGCATCCCCTTTAACTGCTACAATTTTCACCTCTTAGAATATGCAGTCAGCTCTCAAGAAAGGACAAATAAACCAGTGTTGAGGAAGGAGGATCATGTGGCTGCAACAACAAATAGATGACCTGGACAAGGGGAGTGAGTCCATCATCAGTAACTTTGCAGATGACAACAAGTTGGGGGCAGGTGTTGATCTATTAGAGGGTAGGAGAGCTCTGCAGAGGGACCTTGACAGGCTGGACAGATGGGAAGAGTCCAACAGCATGAGATTTAACACATCTAAGTGCTGGGTTCTATACAGTGGCCACAACAACCCCATGCAGTGCTACAGGCTGGGGTCAGAGTGGCTGGAAAGCAGCCAGGCAGAAAGGGACCTGGGGTACTGGTAAATAGCAGGTTGAACATGAGTCAGCAGTGTGCCCAGGGGCACAAGAATACCAATGGCATCCTGGCCTGTATCAGGAATAGTGTGGCCAGCAGGAGCAGGGAGGTCATTCTGCCCCTCTACTCAGCACTGGTTAGGCCACACCTCAAGTCCTGTGTCCAGTTCTGGGCCCCTCTGTTTAGGAAAGATGTTGACTTACTGGAACGTGTCCAGAGAAGGGCGGCTCAGGGCAGACCTTATTGCTCTCTCCAGCTACCTGAAGGGAGGTTTTAGCCAGGTGGGGGCTGGTCTCTTCTCCCAGGCATCCAGCACCAGAACAAGAGGACACAGTCTCAAGGTGCACCAGGGGAGGTTTAGGCTGGATGTTAAAAACTTCTTCATAGAATTAGTTATATGCCATAGGAATGGGCTGCCCAGGGAGGTGGTGGAGCCACCATCACTAGAGATGCTTAGGAAGAACTCAATGTGGTGCTTGCTGGCATGGTTTAGTTGATTAGATAGTGTTGGATGATAGGTTGGACTTGATGATCTCAAAGGTCTCTTCCAAGCTGGTTAATTCTATTCTATTCTATTCTATTCTATTCTATTCTATTCTATTCTATTCTATTCTATTCTATTCTATTCTAACATTACTTCAAATGATATTATTATTCAGGCATTAGAATGGGCTCTCAGGCATTGGAATGGGCTGCCCAGGGAAGTGGTTGAGTCACCAACCCTGGATGTGTTTAGAGGTCATTTAGATGTGGTGCTTGGGGATATGGTTTAGGAGTGAACCTCATAGAGTTGGGTTATCAGTTGGACTTGGTGATTCTGAAGGTCTTTTGCAACCTGAATGTTTCTGTGATTCGGTGATTATTTGTATTAGTCTACAAAGTGAAAATTGACCCAAAACTCATCTGCACCTTCATCTAATATTTACTGAGTATGATGTGCAATTTAAAAAAAAAAAAAAGGAGGAAATTAAACCTTTTTCCTGCACAATGCTGAGCACTCATATTGCATCCATCATAGATCAAACAGCTTGAAAAAATGGGAGCACTGAGCTCCAGAAAGTCCTTACCTTCAAGGTAATAGGGTTATCAAACGTGGTTCCAAAAAACTAAATAAGCTTGTGGGAAGGAATTGATAAATCTTCATGCTAAATCCCCCCCTTGATCATGACAAGTGTAACAGAAGGTAAGATGGGCAGCCCTTCCCTATCATTTTGTGGGGAGAGGTAGGGGAAGAGTCCTTAATGGTCACAGCTCTTTCTTATAAGGGAAAGGCTGAAAAGGGGAAAGCTGACTGCACCATCCTATTTCTTTGTCACAGAGGATCCTGTAACTGCACAGGATTCGATCACAGTTTAAACTGATGAATGTCATCTGAAAGCCTAGATTCAAGATGACAGTACTCAGCTAAACTCTGACAGGAACAAACAGACAGTAAGTGCTGCTGCTTAATAAGGAGCTTTTAGCAGCTGGACAGTATCAAAGTTTCAGAAACTCTAACTAAATGGCTGTTAGAGTTGTGACTTCTCCACTGAAAGTAGCCAGAGTCCTTCCCCTTGCCCTAAACTTTTCCTCTGTTATCATATCCCCCAAGCTGTTCTTATGAAAAGCACCATGGACACTATGCATAGGTACTGAGCATTTCATTTAAGTTTATCTGAAACAAAATGGGAACAGATTGAAGCCCACAGCTTTTAAGCAGCAGTCACCTCCATCCTCTTAGCACCTCAGTTGCTCCCAAGCATCTCAGCACACATCTGGGCAGAGTGCAGCAAAGTCTAGCAAAGTAGAACCCCGGGGCCTGACAACTGAATTATTCACAATTTGCCTAGGAAGGCTCTGAATACAATACTGCTCAGCAAGTACCTTTTCTAAAGAGCAGAAAGGTTGTTTGTGTTTTGTCCTGCATTCTGCAGAAGTTATCACCACCCTGCAGAGGCAAAACAAAGTGAATACTCTGCGCTCCTGGAACAGGCACTGCATTTGCACAAAGGTAGCAGAGCTCAGAAAGACCCTATGGTTTCTTGCATCCAACATCCTGTATTTGTCCTTTGATGAGAAAAATCTGTCTCTGTAATGTTTCAAGGTTGTTTCTTAGGGCACCATTATCACAGATACAGAGAAGAATCAAAACAGCCTGTGACTTCATAGCTGCACAATTGCAAAGATCTGTAGGAAAAGGGAATAATCAGGAAGGATATTAAGAGCAATATTATACAATTACCTGTCTCTTCAAGAAGTAGCTTTAAAGCCACTGACACCAATTTATTTGCTAGCCTACGGCTGCAGTTTGCTATGGGTGAGCTACTGTCTTGCTTTTGATCTAAGCAGGATGACTATTCCCTGCTCTCAAGTCAAAGAGCACAAAACCGGTGGGAAGGAGATGAGAAATCTGAGGATAATGTACCTTGCCATGGTGCTGTGGGAGTTGGGGTCCCACTCATCCCTGAGTGTGGGGGGAAAGAGTATTTTCAAGTAGAATACAGAATTAACCAGGTTGGAAAAGACCTTCAAGATTATCAAATCCAACCCATCACCTAACACTATCAACCGAACTGTGGTACTAAGTGCCTCATCCAGTCTCTTCTTAAACACTTCCAGTGATGGGGACTCCACCACCTCCCCGGGCAGCCCATTCCAATGGCAAATCACTCTTTCTGTGAAGAATTTCTTCCTAACATCCAGCCTAAACCTACCCTAGCACAGCTTGAAACTGTGCCCTCTCATTCTGTCACAGGTTGCCTGGGAGAAGAGACCAACCCCCACTTGGCTATAACCTCCCTTCAGGTAGTCATAGACACCAATGAGGCCGCCCCTGACCCTCCTCTTCCCCAGGCTCCCTCGGCCACTCCTCACAGGTCTGTGCTCCAGACCCCTCACCAGCTTTGTTACCCTTCTCTGGACACGTTCCAGCAACTCAGCATCTGTCTTAAACTGAGGGGCCCAGAACTGGACACAGTACTCAAAGCATATATATCCATTACTCAAGGTGTGTATATCCAGTCAAAACTCTGCATTAAAAATTGGTAAGCAGGATTTTATTTGCTTCTAATTCTTACATAACTGAGGACTTGTGCTCATACTTTCTAGCAAAGTGTCTCATCTTGTTTAGATATCAACACAAGGATAAAGAAAGTGCCTATCTTTGCCCACAGCTATACATCAAATCCAGCCATTCTATTTCCCTTATGAGTTATAAAAGGACTCAGGTTTGGAAAGAGGAAAAAAAAAAGGACAACAAAAAATAAACAAAACCCACCAAAACCATGGCAACACGAGATACAGCCTTAAAAGTGAAAAGGATGAGAGGACAGAGAAGCAAGTTGCTGCAACCTATGACAGTTTTCACCAATCTAAGATCCCAATGATTTCACAGAAAAGATAGTGGCAGAAGTAACAAATGAAAGCCATTTCTGATTATTGCTAATAATACAGGGGAACACACACTGCCAAATCACATATTTTGCAGTGTTAATCTAATAAGTAGACAATAAAAAGCAGTGAAATGTAGAGGTGGGACTGAATCCCATCGGCAAATATAAACCTCAGCTGTTTGCAGCATTCATATCCTCAATCTTGTTTCCTCCAAAATGATAGCAGGGAGCCCTACCATGGAAGAAAAGACCATCAAGGACTATTAAATACAGAAATATAATATAATCTCCAGCTCACAAGGTCCCTAAACTGCAGATTGCCAGAAGCTAGAAGAGTGTATCAGAGCTGTAGGTTTGATTTATTCCCACACACTTCCCCTAAACATCTGCTACTGACAGATGCTGAAGGCGAGCAGTGGGGCTGGGCAGACCTTCCCTCTGTCCCACTCTGTGCTCACTTTCCAGATCAGTTTAATGTTCAGGCTTTAAATTGTGACTTCTCTAGCTCCCCAAAACACTGTATGGAGGAGAGGAAGATGATAGGGATACTTTTACAAAACTACATGGAAGTGGGACAGTTATGCATGGCATAGACAGAGAATGGAAGACAGGAAAATGAGACACTGGATTTTCAGTAAAATCCATGGGAGGAGACCTGAACAAGATGTAATCCCTTCAAAGTGGATTGGAAATACCTGCCTGGAACACATCAAAAGCATCTCTGATATGGTTATAGTACATAAATTACTGCAACCCTGGGTTACTCACAAGACCAACAAAACAAACTTATTTCAATAAATCTTTTACTGAGAATTCAAATGGGGCCAGATTTATTGTGAGCTTGTAGTTGGTGTGGTCTTGCAAAAGCATGCAGAGTTTTCACAAGGACAGTTTTTATGTGAATTGATGACATTTCAGCACAACCACCTTTTTATGCTAAATAAGAATTTAGTCATTGCAGAGCAAAGAGCTGGGAAAAGCAACCTGTGCATGAAAGCTTGTCATAGCAAGGAAATGGTAGACAGGAGTACTCAGTTCTCAGATTGGCTCCCATGTTTCCACCAAGTGCTCTCA
>CM026887.1:39388630-39589045 GCA_015227895.2 Colaptes auratus | reverse complement strand
ATCTGTGGGGGGTGAGAAAGTTCTCCCTCCCCACACACGGAAAGAAAACCACAGCTAGCTCAGTCGGAAAGCAGGTGAAAGCTATATTTACAGGCAGCAAAATGGAATGCAATGAATATATACACACAATATACAATATTTACAATATATACAGGAAAACACAACAATGAACACAATGCAGAAAACCTTTTCCCTCCAGCCGGCCAGGGGGGTCCCTGAACCCCCCTCTCTCCCTCCCCACCTCCCCTTTTTCCAAAAAGGGTTAGAGAGAGAGAGAGAAAGGCAATTAAGAAGGAAAGTCTGTTAGCTAAAAAGCACATGCAAAATTAATTCTCTTATCTGGGTAGCTGTTAACTCAAGGCCGTTCCTGCTTCAGCAAGAGAGAAAGCACAGACTGCACCCGGCCTGAACCCAGACCAGACACAGACTGACCCAACAGCACCCAAACTCAAAACTGAACCCTCACAAGCCAATGAAATTCGTTTAGACTATCTTGTTTTTGTTCAAATATCAAAAACATTCAGCCAGAGTGTTCAGCAACTGTCTCTTTCTTAAAGGCATAGCTCAACCGGTCACAATCCACTCTTCTAAACAATTTCATTGCTGTTCATACTGTCCATCCAATCTAAAACAATAGCTACAATTTGTAAGTGAAGTTGATAGTCCATTCCGGCTATCCTCAAGTGTAGATGATCAGAAGTCCAAGAAACAAGAAAATGGAAAACAGTTTGTCTCTTCGCAGACGAAGCGAAGAAAGGGAAACAGGGAAACAGGGACTCTCAGTGACTCAGGGCTCTCAGGGTTCTCAGGGTTCGTGCACCGTGGATTCCTCAAGGATTCTTCCTTTGGGCGCGATGTAGCTGTACAACATTCTGAAATTAAACTCTTTCAGCTAAAGTTAGATTTCTTTGTGGAATACACTGAATTTCACCATTCTCTTGCATTACCCAATAAGTGTGGACCCGGACCTTCAGCTGAAACCACCCCTCGGACAGGTTTAGCCTCTCCTGAGGGAGAAAACACCCAAACAGTTTTACCTAACAGATTCTTTTCTCTAACAACAGGAACTCTATCACTTCTACTTTCTGTAGCAGATCTGAGTGTGCAGGTCCAGCTCGGTTCACTGAACCTCTACTATTTACCAGCCAGGTTGCTTGTGCTAAATGCTTTTCCCAGTTTTTCAAAGATCCACCCCCCATGGCTTTAAGAGTGGTCTTCAGCAACCGTTGTAGCGTTCAATCTCCCTGCAGCTGGTGCATAGTAGGGATGTGGAATATCCACTCAATGCCGTGCTCTTTGGCCCAGCTCTTTACAAGGTTGTTTTTGAAATGAGTTCCGTTGTCTGACTCAATCCTCTCTGGAGTTCCGTGTCTCCACAGGATTTGTCTCTCCAGACCAAGAATGGTGTTGCGTGCAGTTGCATGTGGAACTGGATAAGTTTCCAACCATCCAGTGTTGCCTCTACCATAGTAAGCACATACTGCTTACCAGAACGAGAACGTGGTAGAGTGATGTAGTCAACTGCCAAGCTTCACCATACTTGTACTTGGACCATCTGTCACCATACCATAAGGGCTTAAGTCGCTTTGCCTGCTTAATAGCAGCACAAATGTCACAGTCATGGATGACTTGTGTGATAGCATCCATGGAAATGTCTATGGATCTGTCACGAGCCCACTGGTAGGTTGCATCTCTGCCTTGATGTCCTGATGAATCGTGAGCCCACCGAGCTAAGAATATCTCACCTCGGTGTTTCCAGTCGAGATCAAGATCAGAGTCCATGTCTACTTGAGAAACTCTTGCAGCTAGATCTGCCTGATGGTTGTGTTGCTGTTCCTCAGTAGCTTTGCTCTTAGGGATGTGAGCATCAATGTGTCTCACCTTCACTGGAATTCTCTCGATTCGATCAGCAATGTCCTGCCACAGGTCAGCTGCCCATATAGGCTTTCCTTTTCTCTGCCAACCACTCTTCTTCCAGTTCTTTAGCCAACCCCACAGAGCATTGGCTACCATCCATGAGGTGGTAGAGATAAAGCTTTGGCCACCTCTCACGTTCAGCTACGTCGAGAGCTAGCTGGACAGCTTTTACCTCTGCGAACTGACTGGATTCTCCTTCTCCATCCTTTGCCTCTGCAACTCGGCGTGTTGGACTCCACACTGCAGACTTCCACCTTCGCTTGTTCCCGACAAGACGACAGGAACCGTCTGTGAACAAAGCATATTTCTTTTCATCATCAGAAAGGTCATTGTAAGGAGGAGCTTCCTCAGCACGAGTTACTCTCTCCTCTGGAGGTTTAGTACAGTTGGTACCTTCAGGCCAACTTGAGATCACCTCCACCAGACCAGGTCTTTCAAGATTTCCCATGCGAGCTCTCTGTGTTATCAGAGCCATCCACTTAGACCAGGTAGAGTCTGTTGCATGATGTGGTGTGGAACCTTTGCCTTTGAACATCCAATTCAAAACTGGTAATCTGGGAGCTAAGAGAAGTTGTGATTCAGTTCCATCACTTCAGAAGCTGCTTTTACTCCTTCATAGGCAGCTAGAATCTCTTTCTCTGTTGAGTATAATTAGCCTCTGAACCTCTGTAACCTCTACTCCAGAAACCAAGAGGTCGTCCACGTGTCTCACCTGGAGCTCTTTGCCACAAGCACCAGGTTGGACCATTGTCACTTGCAGCCGTGTACAAAATGTTCTTAATGTCTGGACCATCTCGGACAGGTCCCAGACCCATTGCTTGAACCACCTCTTGCTTTATCTGGTCAAAAGCTGCTTGTTGTTCAGGTCCCCAGTGGAAATTGTTTCTCTTTCGAGTCACATCATACAGAGGTTTCACAATCTGACTGTATCCAGGAATGTGCAGTCTCCAAATCCCACTATCCCCAAGAAACGTAGAGTTTCTGCTTGTTCATGGGATTGGCCATGGTAGAGACTCTATTTACCACATCCACTGGAATGTGTCGGCGTCCATCCTGCCACCGCACTCCCAGAAACTGGATCTCTCTGGTAGGTCCTTTCACCTTGTCTCGCTTGATGGCGAAACCTGCATTCAGAAGAATGTCAATGACTTTGTTACCTTTCTCGAAGACTTCCTCAGCAGTTTTACCCCAGACGATGATATCATCGATGAACTGGATGTGTTCTGGAGCACCACCTTTCTCCAGAGCATCGTGGATCACTGCATGACAATGCTGGAGCTGTGATCCAGCCCATTGGCAATCTGTTGAAAGTGTACTGGATTCCTCTCAGGTGAAGCAAACTGAGGCCTGCATTCCTCTGCTATGGGAATAGAGAAAAAGGCATTAGCAATGTCTATGGTAGCATACATTTGGCCTCTTTGGATTCCAGCTCATACTGGAGTTCCATCATGTCTGGTACTGCTGCACTCATAGGTGGAGTTACTTCATTCAGGGCTCGGTAGTCGACTGTCAGACGCCAGTCTCCATTCTGCTTTCGCACAGGCCACACTGGACTGTTGAAAGGTGAATGAGTTTTGCTGATGACTTTCTGACTCTCCAACTGACGAATCAGATTCTGAATGGGCAACAAAGAGTCCGCGTTGGTTCTGTATTGTCTGTGATGCACAGTCTGAGAAGCAACCGGCAATTTAATGTCCTCAATCTTGTGTTGTCCCACAACTGCAGATTCATCAGAAAGATCAGGTCTAACAGACAACTTCAGCTTTTGTCCATCATTTCTACAGATGCTACTCCAAAGCCCATTTGTAACCTTTAGGGTCTTTGAAACGCCCTTCTCTCAGAAAATCAATTCCCAGAATACAAGGTGCGTCAGGTCCGGTCACAACTGTATGCTTCCTCCACTGTTTACCAGTTAAACTTATATCAACCTCCACCTTAGTTAACTCTTGAGATCCACCAGTGACTCCCAGAATAGTTATAGCTTCTGATCCCTGATAATTTGATGGCATTATGGTGCACTGAGCCCCTGTGTCAACCAAGGCCCTGTACTTCTGAAATTGTGAAGTGCCAGGCCACTGGATGTACACATCCCAATAGATTCTGTTATCTCTGTTACCCCTCTCCTCCCCCTGGCGGGAGGCAGGGCACCCCTAGTTATGGGAACATGCCCACATGTGCAATGAGCACAGTGTGCAGTGTTAGAACTGGAGCCGCTGTTGGAGCTACTAGAGTTGTCCTGGGGACTGGGAAGTAACAGCTACCCTTCTGGTATTGCTACCTCGGGTTCTGCCACTTTGCAGTTCCTCAGTCTCCTGAAAAGATTAGCAGTTGGTTGACCATCCCATCTGTTCATGTTCTCACCAAACTGATCACGCAGAGTTATCCAAATACTTCCACGTGACTGCCTTGGTGGTCTGTTTTGGTTGGATCTGTTTTGAATGATCTGTTTTGGAATGATCTGTTTTGGAATGACATCCTTGGAGGACGCCTATTCCTCACAGAGGAAACCTGTATCCATCCGGGAAGAATTGGAATTATCTCTCTGTGCCAATTGGGAGATGGTCTTTTTAATTCATCCTTCAGCTCTTTCATGCAATTCTTTTCTCCCAGACAGAGTTTCAATGGCTGAAACCAAAGAAACACGTGTCATGCTATCCTCCAATTGTCTCATTTGATCAGTGAATTGGCCAACCGTAGGAGAAGCTCCGCCATAATTTCTTGCCACAATTCTGCTTGCCAGAATATTTGCATAGTTAGGAGGAGCAAGTTTGATGAGCTTTTTAGCAAGACCAGTTCCTACAGGAATTTCATCAGGATTCAGAGTCTCATGGTCACCATAGAGTACCTCTCTGACAGCAAATTCTCTCAGACGCTTAATTCCTTCCTCTATGGTAGTCCAGGGCTTAGGATTCCATGGGAGATCATCTCGGGAAGGATATCTCATGAGGGTTGCCATTAAAAGGCGTATCCACAGAGTAACCTTACCGAGAGTCCTGCCTAGATGTCTATCTATTCCATTATCCTTTGAGAGAGCTCCTAGTTGAGCTGCTGACTTGTCTCCAACCATTAGAGCGGGAGCACCTGTATCGTAGCATCTACCAAGCCAAGCTAGGATTGGCTCCTTATCTGCTCTGATATAATCTTTACGCACATTCCTTATCTCTTCCCTTGGTGAAGGACAGCCCAAAAGGTCATCTGACTCCTCCCCTTCCTCCTCTTCCTGAACTTGTTGCCCCAATAATCTCTTGTCACTCTCCTAAGAATCTCTTAAGGTCAGGTGTACCACCTCTTGTTGTCCTGCTATCAGCAATTTGCCCTGCATTTCCATCCAGTGATCTTCTCAATATCTCAGCTATATCTTTAAGACAAATCTTCTCCTCTTCCTCAGCAGGGTCTCTTAAAGCAGAAGGTCCCTCACCAGGATCAGCATCTGAATCAGCTTTGCCCTTTCCACTTCTTGTAGTTAAAACAGCTACCTGCTTAACTGGAGCTGTGTTTAATTTACAGCTGGCTTAACAGAAGCTGACAGGTTTTGGGACGGATCAGCTGCTGTGGAGGACACTTCCGGTCCTGCCGAAGAAGAAGGAGGAACTGGCTTTGCCGCATTAATGGCTGCCGAGGACGGGGGAGCCGCCATGTTAGGCGCTGCCGCTGCAGCTGGCTGATTGCCAGAACCACCAACAGCACCGTTCAGAGCAGCCTTTCCGATGGAAGTTTTAGCTTTCTTTTTAACTGATACAGATCCTCCATTCTCCTCATCACTAGATATTTCTGGGGTCGAGTTAGAGCTGTTCCTTCTCCTCTTGGGTCTACGCCTAATTACAAAACAGGTCTTAGAAACTTTTCTCTCCGGTACAACGTATATAACAAGTACGCATTGCTTATCACCAACAGCAGGATTGCACACATCAAATAAATCACCTTTGGATCCCAGCCATCACTTAAAACTACTCTTTCACCAACTGGGATCTTAAACTCCTTTATCTCTATGGGCAGAGTAGTCGAGGTCACATTCCCGTATCTATTAAGCCAAAAGAATCCCAGGCACCGATCATAGAGAAGCTGAATCTTATACTTAAACCATAAATCAATTATACATCAAGTATCTGCTTAAGCGATCGAAAATCAATCCTAGGACATACTTGTAGATAAGGACCCCAAAGATTGAAAAAAACAGACGCTCTAAAAGCCAAAACACTTTCATCCTTGCAACTCCGACCTGAGCAGACAATAAATCAAGCAAACTTTTGCTCTGCTTCTGGACAGCAACTATCCACAAGCCGCGCGTTGGGCCGCCCAATTGCAAAATAATGTGGTGGGTGAGAAAGTTCCCTCCCCACACACAGGGAAAGAAACCACAGCTAGCTTCAGTCGGAAAAGCAGGTGAAAGCTATATTTACAAGCATAAATGGAATGCAATGAATATATACACAAATATACAATATTTACAATATATACAGGAAAACACAACAATGAACACAAATGCAGAAAAACCTTTTCCCTCCAGCCGGCAGGGGGGTTCCCTGAACCCCCTCTCTCCCTCCCACCTCCCTTTTTCCAAAAAGGGTTAGAGAGAGAGAGAGAAAGGCAATTAAGAAGGAAAAAGTCTGTTAGCTAAAAAGCACATGCAAAATTAATTCTCTTATCTGGTTAGCTGTTAACTCAAGGCCGTTCCTGCTTCAGCAAGAGAGAAAGCACAGACTGCACCCGGCCTGCACCCAGACCAGACACAGACTGACCCAACAGCACCCAAACTCAAAACTGAACCCTCACAAGCACCAATGAAATTCGTTTAGACTATCTTGTTTTTGTTCAAATATCAAAAACATTCAGCCAGAGTGTTCAGCAACTGTCTCTTTCTTAAAGGCATAGCATCAACCGGTCACACACATCCAATCCCCTCTTGAACACCTCCAGGGACGGTGACTCCACCACCTCCCTGGGCAGCACATTCCAATGGTGAATGACTCTCTCAGTGAAAAGCTTTCTCCTCACCTTGAGCCTAAACTTCCTCCTTACTTTCAGAAAGGTATTTTTAATCCTTTAATCAGCTCCCAGTAGTATCCCTCATGGTTCTGAAAACCAAAAGTGTTAGCATGAGTCAGAGGGGATGTTCATTATGTTACTCACCAGCTACCTTCTAGCCAACAAGGGATCTCTGATGTCCATGCCTCTTCTGCTCTTCTGCTGCTCTACTACTCTTTCAGCCTTCACCTGTTCTTGTTAGGCCACTGGAAATTACTAATGCTTATTTAATGCAGTCTTTCAATCTTCTGCTGTTTCTCCCATACCTTGTCTATGAAAAAAAACCCAAAATGTTGACAAAAGGTTATATTTCTCTTTATTTTTATCAACTTCCTTTTTATGTGCTGATGCTTTTGATTCCATCAAAATTCTTTCTTCTCTCTTTATCCTTGCCATGTTTACAGAGCTTGCCTGCAGGCTGTCCATCCTGCCTCCTTCTGTCACAAACTAAAACAGAATTCAGAGAACAGCAACACGAATTGTGCTTTTCTAGGAGACTGGCAGGATAAGACCAGGACTTGCTTTGGTGGCAATAGGCCAAGCATACCCCGAAGGCAATATTCAATGCCTTTGCCTGTTGCCACCTCAGGGATGTCCATGGGTGGGAGGCAAGTTGCAGAAAAGCAACCAGAAAGATTAAGTGACTAGAGGGATCTGATTTATAAGGCAACATCAGGAATGCAATATATTTAAACTGGATATGCAAATAGAGAAGAGGGCATGATAACTTTCTTGAAACACTTGTTCAGTAAAAGCCAATGGAGGTGAAGAATTGCTGTGAAGAGGAACAGAGGGGTGTAACCGAGAATAATGGGTTGGAAATTAAGAAAAATAAGAAGTGTTCTGAATGCCATGATGAAGCTTCATTCACTAAATTCAGAATGTAGAAGAGAGAGAATAAGTAGTAGTGAAAGACCCATCACTTAAGACAGTTTCAAATTAGATGTGAAAAAATAGTGGAAAGTGTACTCTAGAGGGCAATCCTTCACTGGCATGGGGAGAGAGTGATAGATCCTTTCAATCTCTAATTTCTGTGATTCAGCAGTGCTGTGATTAGGTGATAATTTTTTTTCCCCCCTTGTGCAGACCCAAGATGCTATTTAATATTTTAAGGGAGCTTTTAAAATAATCTCTAGTAGCTTTGAGAGTTAGCTTTATCAAATAAATTGAAATACAGCATTATGAACCCCAGGGCTGTCAGGACTAAAAAAAATTAAGCAAGAAAAAAAGAAATTATATGACAAAATACTTTGTGTGGCTTCCTCCCAGACATTCTGAAGACTCATGTCAGCTGTAAAGAAATGGTCTAAGCTCTGTTGACATCTCTTTCTCTGGGAGCTCTAGTGAAGTTAACTGACTGCCCTTCATTCCATCACCAGAGGAGCAAATGTCAAAAATATGTTAAATGGAAACTCGAGTCCGTACAATTGTTCTCTCTCTTGTGCACCATTCAAAAGAAGCAAAGAAGAAAGTTGAACAGATTTTAGAAATGGTCCTTTTTTGACCTTTACAAAAGTACTGAATTTAATCCCTTTAGCCCAAAAGATCCTGCTGGTGAAAGGGATTAGGAAGAGGAAAAATATTTCCTGTGTGTCAGAACTGGTCAAGTTTTTTTGTGACCTAGCGCTTGCAGCACATTTGTTCAGTCTCCTTTCTCCAGATGGTTTCATTTTGAGATATGTTTTGGGCTGATATCTGACAATTGCAGGTCATTATTTTCTGTAAGAACCAAAAAACAAACAACCCCAAAGCAAAAGAAAAAAAATAAATAAATCAAACTTCCCACCACTGTCTGTTCCCCTTTTGATCTGCCTGAACTTGATCAGCGAGAATACGTAGGCATGATTTAATAACCCTTTTCTCCATACCACTTAAGCAAAAAGGTAGCAAGCTGCAGGTTTTGGCAATGGAAATGTTTGTCCATAGGAACTCAATGAAAGCAAAAATATTTTTACAAAGGGGCAGACATTAGATATATAACAAAAATGTTTTTCATCAGGAGTTGTCAGCAATCAAATAGAGATACGCAGCTGATCCAGTTCGCAGTGCTCTACTCAAATTATATCCCACTATTAGGAAGGCTGATTAGTGAGTCTGAGCCCTAATGCTACTGTCTTGCTTCTGGTTCCCAAATGGGATTTTCAGAGCAATCTCAGGCAATCTCTTGGCCTCACACAGGTGTACCCCCAAAGAAACCACACCAGTGTTTAAGATTAGTTGATGGTTTCTCACCTGTTTTATAAAAACACGTTTTTTTTTTCCAGATAGGCCTAGAGCTTAGAATTTCAACTCTGAGGACAGGATCTAATGATTTGATGCTATTGTGAGAATGCAAACTATTTCTGAGATGTTTCAGAACAATGAAAATTCTAGTGATGTTAATGTTTACTGAGAACAACTGTGGGACAAATAGAATCCTCTTGACACTGCTGAAATCAATGACGGCTTTGCCTTAAAGTTCACTTTAGATTAATGTAAGCCATAAGAAATAACATATTGTCCTGCATTTATAGCATCCTGGCCTTTTTCAGGAATAGTGTGGCCAGCAGGAGCAGGGAGGTCATTCTGCCCCTGTACTCAGCACTGGTTAGACCACACCTTGAGTACTCTGTGCAGTTCTGGGCCCCTCAGTTTAGGAGAGATGTTGGGCTGCTGGAATGAGTCCAGAGAAGGGCAACAAGTCTTGTGAGGGGTTTGGAGCACAAGCTCTGTGAGGAGAGGCTGAGGGAACTGGGATTGTTTAGCCTGGAGAAGAGGAGGCTCAGGGCAGACCTTATTGCTCTCTCCAACTCCTGAAGGGAGGTGTAGCCAGGTAGGGATTGGTCTCTTCTCCCGGGCAACCAGCACCAGAACAAGAGGATACAGTCTCAAGCTGTGCCAGGGGATGTTTAGGCTGGATGTTAGGAAGAAGTTCTTATAGAAAGCGTTATATGCCATAGGAATGGCTGCCTGGGGAGGTGGTGGAGTCACCATCACTGGCAGTGTTTAGGAAGAGATTTGATTGGGCACTTGGTGCCATGGTTTAGTTGATTAGATTGTGTTGAATAAGAAGTTGGACTCAATGATCTCAACCTGGTTAATTCATTCTATTCTATTCTATTCTATTCTATTCTATTCTATTCTATTCTATTCTATTCATTATTTAACTAAGACAACACAGAGCAAAATGAGGTAGAAAGAAGAGGGGATTTGAGGGTAAATTAAAAAATGGGAGGGGTTGGGAATAATTTACGTCTGTTTGCATGTCTGTGGCAGCTGTGGAGATAGATCTGTGATTTAATAACCCTGCAACTGGCTGTGTGTCCTTTTCTGTATTGCATGGGGATGTGACAGCACAGAGGGAGGCTGAATTATTGTAATGTCGTCTGTTGTAAGAAAGAGCTGCTCAGAAGTAAACGGCTGAAAAGTGTCTTGATAACAAATCGTGAGGCAAGTAGGAAGGAAATACAGCACAAAGAAATTGCTACTGTCCCATTGTCTCTGGTACCTGATATATGTTATTCTGAGCAACTCCACTGCAGAATGTGGTGTCTGGAGTAATGACAACGTGCAGTTCAATTGTGTCCTGTTATCCGTAATGGTCTGCTATAAACCACAACACTATGCTGTGATTCATGAAAATGAACAATGGGGTAATGTTATGCTCTGAGATTGTTTTAAATAGGTTCAAAATTATTTGATTGAGGCTGCAAAGTGGCCAAATTTGCATAACAGTTTTATCTATTTGAAATGCAATTTGGGCTGTTAAAAATGCCCACAGTCACCTTTAATGTCTAATTCATTTCCTACTGGGTCATCACTAAATCTGGCCTGATCATATTTGTTTCACAGTGACATCTGCAGCTGCACAGCCACCTGCCCCTCTGAATGTTTGAATTTATCTGTTCAAGATGATGGCTGCAAATAAAAGAGTTAGAAGTTCAAGCATGCATATCTCATGTAGCAGCCTATGAGGGAACTGCTGCTTTATACAATCAAAAATTTTCAACTGGCAATTCCAGTCCCATTTGTTGTATGAGGTAGAGCTAGCTCCTCATTTATTTTTATTTCTATTGGATCCTAGTGCCACATGGTTTATACAACACCCAAACTAAGAAAATAAATGAACAAAACAATCCCAGAACCCACAAGAAGAAAAACACCTAAAAAAAACCCCAAACCTGTAGACTCAAATTCACAGCAACACAAGTTTACAATGTTGAGTGAAAAGAAGGTAACAAAAACACTGCAAGGGATAATTTTGGCATGCTGAAGTTCTTGAGTCCAGCTAGAAGCTTGGATGCTGGTTGCCTTTGAGATGCAAAGTGGTTCACATTCAAAATTTATCTAGAAGTTAATAGGCAGATCCAAAGATGGAATGAGTTTAACTGCAAGACTCCTCTTCCCCCCACCCTTCTATTTTTCCTTACTTTTCTTCTATTTTTTCCTTCATTTTCCCCCTTCCTTTTTCCCCTTCTCTTCCCTCCCCCCTTTTTCATTTTCCTTCATTTTTCCTTTTCTGTGTTTTTTTGTTTCCTTTTCTCCCCCTTCTTTTCTATGTCAAGATGAAGTGAGTGCTCACTGCTGCTCAGAGGAGACCTTATTGCTCTCTACAACTACCTGAAGGGAGGTTGTAGCCAGGTGGGGGCTGGTCTCTTCTCCCAGGCAACCAGCACCCGAACAAGAGGACACAGCCTCAAACTGTGCCAGGGGAGGTTTAAGCTGGATGTTAGGGAGAAGTTCTTCATAGAAAGAGTGATTTGCCATTGGAATGGGCTGCCCGGGAGGTGGTGAAGTCACCATCCCTCGAAGTGTTCAAGAGGGACTGGATGTGGCACTTGGTGCCATGGTTTAGTCCTGAGGTCTGTGGTGACAGGTTGGACTTGATGATCTTTGAGGTCTCTTCCAACCTTGGTGATTCTGTGATTCTGTGAATATTTACCATATGATGAGATCAGTGGTACCTGATTCTGGGTTTATGCTTTTAGAGTGCTAGGTTCAAATAATGTTAATGACACGCCTGCCTAACCACTGATTTACACTGTTAATCACTTTTAGATACGTGGCAGTTAATGTCTCTGACCAAGTTCATTTAAGGGTATCTGATGTACTTAACATTCTTACAAATATCAGCTTCACCTTCTCAAACTTATTTGGGTCATGAGTTTATCAAAGTCACAGTATAAGAATAAAATAATAATTAAAAAAATTAGTTATTTTTAGTTGTATTACTTTGTCTAGTATTATTGGGCAGGCAAGTGGAAAAAAACCCATGTATCCTGCCTATATATTTGTACCTGATATTTGCCTGCTTGTCGTCTCATTTATAGTATTTTTGATTCTGATGGGTATTTTTTTTCCCTGGTTTTACTTTTAATTTTTTAACCTAGTGAAACTTCTCCAGTGCTCTAGTTCTAGGAATATAGTAACCAAAAGCAGACACCAATTCACTATCTTAGTGCACTTGAAATCTAGGTAAAAATTCTGGTTTTTTTATATCTGTCTTCATTTTTAATAGATCTTCACATGTCTAGCTGTTTGCTTGTCATTGAATATCAAACAGTCATTTTAGTTTGGTTGTCTATAATGGTGTATGAGCTCATTCACTTCTGTACGTCAAGAAACCTTTCTCGTTAGGATGAAGTCAAGAAATAGTTAAAAAAGTACTTTCCTGGGTCATGATTCTATTATCTATTTGATGAATTTGATGCAGTCTATTTGATGTGCCTCATAATGTTTGTGAGACGTCACCTATCAGAGAAGGGCCACGAGGATGATTAGAGGGCTGGAGCACCTCTCCTGTGAGGACAGACTGAGGGAGTTGGGGCTGTTCAGTCTGGAGAAGAGAAGGCTCCGAGGAGGCCTCATTGTGGCCTCCCAGTATCTTAAGGGGGCCTTCAAGAAAGTTGGTGAGGGACTTTTTAGAGTGTCAGGTAATGATAAGACTAGGGAGAATGGAGAAAAAATAGAAATGGGTAGATTCACATTGGATGTTGGGAAAAAGTTCTTCCCCATAAGGTTGGTGAGACACTGGAACAGGTTGCCCAGGGTGTCATGTAATGATAAGACTAGGGAGACTGGAACAAAATCAGAAATGGATAGATTCAGATTGGATGTTAGGAAGAAGTTCTTCCCCATGAGGGTGATGAGACACTGGAACAGGTTGCCCTGGGAGGTGGTAGAAGCCTCATCCCTAGAGGTTTTTAAGGACAGGCTGGATATAGCTCTGACCATCCTGATGTAGTGTGAGGTGTCCCTGCCCATAGCAGGGGGTTTGGAATTAGATGATCATTGAGGTCCTTTCTGACCCTAACAATTCTATGATTCTATCTCAAGAATCTGCAGTTAGGAACAGTTACTGTACACATCTTCAGTTTTATAAAGTTGTACTTGTTCTTCATTACCTATTTTCCTCTGATTGTTTAATTCACACCAGATTTTAAAGCAAGATCCTCTATGAACTGAAAACCAGACTGTAATTTGTATTTCTTGTTTACTTTTGAACCAATGGCTGATCATTGATAGAATTTTATCTTTGGTATTAATTTATTATCTCATTTTCTGCATGAAAAGCTCACTTGTCTATATTTTATTAAGATAAAGTGCTTAATTATAGTTATCTTTGTAATCAACACTGTAAGCTTGTGTATAAAGGGAGTTGTTATTCATAGTATATGCTAGAGGCTTTCATAGTTGAGGGATGCAAGTTAGGAATTCGCTAGGTAATACCAATTAACTTTGTACACAGGTACTGCTGGTGTATTAAAAGCAACTGAGCAGAAGTCAGTCTATTCCCAGTATCCTGGTCTTGGCATCTGTCTCATAGAGGATAATAATTTCAAAACATCTGAGAGTCTTATGTTCCTTATTTAATTTTGTAACAACTGAAGAAGATCTCACAAATGAGGCATTGTGGTTGCCGATGCATATGATATGTGATGTTTGATACTAATGATTCAGTGAGTGCATTCTGAAACAGGGTGAGTGTTGTATGCTTTTGAGAGTCTGGTTTATTAAATGTTATATAGTTAGGTGGAAACCTTTCCAGTATAATTTTAGGTAGTATCTTTCAGTGCAATGTATTTTTAGCTATCTCGAGATGGCTGTGTCTGCAGTGATATTGACTTGGTTCAGATACAAGATGTGGGATGAAATATATCATTGAAAAAGTCCAAAACCAACAACCCCCTAAAAACCCAACCAAACAAAAACCCCAACTGAACCAAACCAACCCCCTAGAAACCCAAGCAAACAAAAACCCCAACCGAACCAATCCAATCCCCTAAAACCCCAACCAAACAAAAACCCCAACCGAACCAAACCAACCCCCTAGAAACCCAAGCAAACAAAAACCCCAACCAACCCAACGCCCTAGAAACCCAACCAAACAAAAACCCCAACTAAACCAACCCAACCCCCTAAAACCCAACCAAACAAAAACCCAACCAAACCAAACCAACCCCCTAGAAACCCAAGCAAACAAAACCCCAAGCAAACCAAACCAAGCCCCTAAAACCCCAACCAAACAAAAACCCCAACCAAACCAACCCAGCTGCCTGTGGAAGTGGTGGAGTCACCTTCATTGGAGGTGTTCAAGAAGAGGCTTGATGGGGTGCTTGGTGCCAGGGTTTAGTTTTTTGGTTGTTTAGGTGGGTTGTATTGTACTGTATTGTACTGTATTGTACTCTTTTGTACTGTATTGTACTGTATGGTACTGTGTTGTGTTTTGGGTGGGTTGGATTGGTTGATGGGTTGGGCGTGATGATCTTGAAGGTCTCTTCCAACCTGTTGTATTGTATTGTATTGTATTGTAAACCCAACCAAACAAAAACCCCAACCGAACCAATCCAATCCCCTAAAACCCCAACCAAACAAAAACCCCAACCGAACCAAACCAACCCCCTAGAAACCCAAGCAAACAAAAACCCCAGCCAACCCAAACCAACCCCCTAAAAACCCAACCAAACAAAAACCCCAAACTAAACCAAGCCAACCCCCTAAAACCCCAACCAAACAAAAACCCCAACCGAACCAAACCAACCCCCTAGAAACCCAAGCAAACAAAAACCCCAACCAAACCAACCCCCTAAAAACACCAACCAAACAAAAACCCCAACTGAACCAAACCAACCCCCTAAAACCCCAAACAAAAACCCAACCGAACCAAACCAACCCCTAGAAACCCAACCAAACAAAAACCCCAAGCAAACCAAACCAACCCCCTAAAACCCCAACCAAAAACCCCAACCGAACCAAACCAACCCCCTAAAAACCCAACCAAACGAAACCCCCAAACAAACCAAACCAAACCAACCCACCAACCAAACTAAAAACCAAATAACCAACCAACCAAAACCCCACAAATAAACAAACAAAAAAACAACCAATCAAATAAAAAACAACCAACCCCACCTTTCCCTCACCCCCAACAAAACCAGAACACAAACCCCATGACAAACTGAAGAGAAATAGGGACAGTGTATTCCAGCAAAGAGAAAAAAAATCCAGAGAGCATGACAAGGAGACAGTGATTTCATAAAAGTCTTACTTAACAAGAAGCTTTGACCCTAGATAACAAGTTAGAGAAGAAGAATGTTTCAGACTCTTAAGGAAATGGATTTAGCTGACATAAAAAATGGAAATCAGATTTGCCATTTTTATGAGGATGATCAAAAGGAGAATTGGCTAAAAGGTTGTCACAGAGGTGTTGACAAATGAGAGAACACGTAATTTTTCAAATGTTGGTGCTGATAAATGAGCAAAATGAGCAGTCTGGATAGAAAATCTGTAGAAAACTCTATGATTGGATTATTTAATCAAGTTGCTTCACTACCCTTATTTTCATGCTAGCACTTCTGTATGGCTGCTCAAAACTTAAGAGACCAGTAGCACAGGGATCACCTGTGCTTGGCACCCAGGACTCCTGCTAAGCTCAGCAAGATGCAGCAAAAGGTATAGTAACCAGTGAAGACCATTTTGATAAATGCAGTATATTTTACATTTTTAACAGTGAACACCTTCACCTTGTTCAGTTTTTATAAAACAAATAAACAAATGAAACTAAACCAACAGCACAAAAAAAATCAGCTCCCAGAATTGCCAAAGAAGTCTTCATTTTTCAGAACATGTGAAATAAGCATGCAGTAACTCTGATGCTGGGTGGAGCATCCTAAACCACTGTATGATATTAGGGGCATGAGGAAGCACTGAGTGCTGCTGCTGAAGTCCAAATACATGGTATTTCAGCTACCACTACTTGCCAGTGCTAGCATTCTTGGCAGTGGCCAGGGAATGGGGCACCACATTAAGGTATCTGAAATGATACAACCAACCCAAAAACCCACAAATAAACAAACGAAACACCAACCAATCAAATAAAAAACAACCAACCCCACCTTCCCCTCACCCTGCCCCCTCACCCCCAACAAAACCAGAACACAAACCCCATGACAAACTGAAGAGAAATAGGGACAAAATATATCTGAAATGATACCTTAATGCTTAGTTAGACAGCTGGATACTCTTCTGCATGCATAGACTGCAGTACAGAATACAGAATACAGAATACAGAATTAGCCAGTTTGGAAAAGACCTGCAAGATCATCAGATTCAACCTATCACCCAACACCATCTAATCAACTAAACCATGGCACCAACTGCCTCATCCAGTCTCATTTAAAACACTTCCATTGATAATGACTCCACCACCTCCCTAGGCAGCCCATTCCAATGGCAAATCACTCTTTCTATGAAGAACTTCTTCCTAACATCCAGCCTAAACCTCCCCTGGCACAACTTTGAGACTGTGTCCTCTTGTTCTGGTGCTGGCTGCCTTGAGGGAACAGACCATCCCCCACCTGGCTACAACCTCCCTTCAGGGAGTTGTAGAGGGCAATAAGGTCTCCCCCAAGCCTCCTCTTCTCCAGGCTAAGCAACCCCAGCTCCCTTAGCCTCTCCTCACAGGGCTTGTGCTCCTAACCCCTCGTAGTCACATAACTACAAGATATTGACATAGCATCAAACACTTCACTGTAAAGCCGGGCCCTTTATTCCCCATGTCCTTCATTATATGCATGCCTACATATGCAAAAGGCTGGATTTTGAATTTTTTCAATTTTCTTTTTTCTTTGAGTGCTCATTGCTGTGGTGGTGCCTGGCAGCATGAGGCTCTTTATGTAACCTGTCCTTGAAACTACAGCCTTCTTTCAACTCCAATTTTATTCATAGAATGGCTATAATTAAAGTGTTCAGAAGGCTTTAAAGAGGTAACACAAAAGTTTAGATCTGCTTAGGGCTTAACAATAAATTACCTCTGTGGCCGCCTGGCCCACTTGCCAGCGCAGCAGTGGAGTTTAATCTTCATTCTTTAAGACAGCTTGGAAACATCTCCTTTCTGTATGTGATGTGGGACTGGTTTTTTTGTTTGTTGGTTGTTTGTTTTTCTCTTTTCTTTTAAGCTGTCTGGTTTTTCAAGAGCAGTTTGAAATAAATCTCTATATAATCACAGTTAATGAATCATGAATTAGGATGGGAATCCTGTTAACACCGTTATTGGTTGAGGCTAGGAACCCAAGTTTTATAGCAAAGAGACAAAAAAGCAATGGGATGCTAGCAAAAATGGGGGAAGCTAATGTTCTTTCAAAACAAAAGTGGAAACACTTTAAAAGGGACATATACATGCTTTTCTAACTAGAATAGAATAGAATAGAATAGAATAGAATAGAATAGAATAGAATAGAATAGAATAGAATAGAATAGAATAGAATAAACCAGGTTGGAAGAGATCTTTGAGATCATCGAGTCCAACCTATCATCCAACACCACCTAATCAACTAAACCATGGCACTGAGCACCCCATCCAGTCTCCTGTCTAATCAACTAAACCATTATTAATGAGGAAAATTAATCTGCATAGCTTTTCCTCTTGGTAATCTTTCAACAACTTGAAAGCTTTCAGAAAGTGGTTTTCTTTCCTTCTATTAAAAGAAATTTTTTATGTCAGTAAAAATGCTTTCCCAACAGCAAGCAGGCAAAGTCACAAGCAAAACACATTACACGAGAAAAGATCATGTGGAAAAAAAGATGGAAGGGTGCCCTTGAGTATATTTTGAATGTACTCCCTTTCCTCATTCAGAAACCATCAATAGCAGACATCAATAGAAGAATAAGGATCTTTGTTATGTGTTTGAACTGAACATTATCTCTATAAATCTAAAACCTTCAGAACTGTAGCTTTACTGCAAATGATTGTTCTAAAGTGTGTTTTTTTCGTACAAACAAGAGGAATAATAATGCTATGAGATTTTTAAGATGCCTTTGCAATTATTGTAAATATGAAAAAAAAAAATTAAGGGAAGTAATATTTTTTCTTTTTCTGTGATAAAAGGTGTTTTATTTACCTGAAAGTAACAGGAAATTATGGTAAGTATAAAACTAAAATTGCCTAGTTTAATGAACTCACTTAGTAATGGATATAAGCAGAATATTAAGATTATAGGAGAAAAGAAAAAGTTCAATAAAATGACATAGAAACTATTTTAAGAAATACCTGGAACTCCAAATTGCTTCCTACAATTATTGGTTTTAAATTAATGGGGTTTTTAAGGAAAAAGGAGGGGAAGGTAATTGTCATTTCAAAAAATAGGAAATACATTTTAAAATGTATTTATAAAGTGGAAGACTATAGACTTGAAGCAGTATTTAGGAGGGAAGGGAAAAAATATCTTGTAAAATGTTTTCAAAATTACATTACTATGGAGCAGGAATAACTTGCACCAGCCATTCTTTGTTTCTCCCTTCTCTCAACTGTACATCCCCCTGTATGCTGCACTGATTAGGCCACACCTTGAGTCCTGTGTCCAGTTCTGGGCCCCTCAGTTTAGGAAGGATGTTGACTTGCTGGAACGTGTCCAAAGAAGGGCAATGAAGTTGGTGAGGGGTTTGGAACACAAACCCTGTGAGGAGAAGCTGAGGGAGCTGGGGTTGCTTAGCCTGGAGAGGAGGAGACTCAGGGGGGATCTTATTGCCCTCTACAACTACCTGAAGGGAGGTTGTAGCCAGGCGGAGGTTGGTCTCTTCTCCCAGGCAACCAGCACCAGAAGAGGACACAGTCTCAAGCTGTGCCAGGGGAGGTTTAGGCTGGATGTTAGGAATAAGTTCTATACAGAGAGAGTGATTGCCCATTGGAATGGGCTGTCCGTGGAGGTTCTGGAGTCACCTTCATTGGAGGTGTTCAGGAGGAGACTTGATGTGGTGCTTGGTGCCATGGTCTAGTTGTTTAGGTGGGTTGGATTGGTTGATAGGCTGGACGCGATGATCTTGAAGGTCTCTTCCAACCTGGTCTATTCTATTCTATTCTATTCTATTCTATTCTATTCTATTCTATTCTATTCTATTCTATTCTAATTCTACTCTACCCTCTGCTCCCTGCCACATCTTGAGGCCTTACCCTACCACATTCTTTGTCTGTATGTATAGATTTGCTGCTTAAAGTGAGATATGATCCTCTCACATCAATAGATTGAATAATATGAGCCCAAATAAGAATTATTTGATGTCTGTCATAAATCAGTACAACATATGTGCATATAATTTACTTGTGAAAGGTTGGATTACACACACCATAGGATAATAATTTCAGTGATAATAAATAATGGAATGAACTGGGAAGTTGTACCAAAGTTTAACTGTTACATCACTGATGCAAAGCATTGCTAGAAAAAGACTGATTTTACAATACAATACAATACAATACAATACAATACAATACAATACACCAGGTTGGAAGAGACCTTCAAGATCATCACGTCCAACCCATCAACCAATCCAACCCACCTAAATACAATACAGTGCAATACAGTACAATACAGTACAATACAACCCACCTAAACAACTAAAAAACTAAACTGTGGCACCAAGCACCCATCAAGCCTCTTCTTGAACACCTCCAATGAAGGTGACTCCACCACTTCCACAGGCAGCTGATTCCAGTGGGCAATCACTCTCTCGGTATAGAACTTCTTCCTAAGATTCAGTCTAAACCTGCCCTGGCGCAGCCTGAGACTGTGTCCTCTTGTTCTGGTACTGGCTGCCTGGGAGAAGAGACCAACCTCTGCCTGGCTACAACCTCCCTTCAGGTAGTTGTAGAGAGCAATAAGGTCACCCCTGAGTCTCCTCCTCTCCAGGCTAAGCAACCCCAGCTCCCTCAGCCTTTTCTCATAGGGCTTGTCTTCCAAACCCCTCACCAACTTTGTTGCCCTTCTCTGGACACGCTCCAGCAAGACAACATCTTTCCTAAACTGAGGATTTTCAGGGATTTAAAGCTAAAAAATTATTTCCATGTGCACTTGTTCAGTTCTGAGATCCAAGTGCTATGCAACTTTAGAAATTATTATAAAAAAATTAATTGGTTTGTATCTATTTCCACTGGTTTAGCATTGAATGTGATACTTCTGTGTAAAGTGGGAAGGAAGTTGCTGGAACTGGAACTTGGGTAATCGACTTAGATACACAAATGATCTCATGTATTCAGGTGATGAAGGCCAGTCTTGTCTATTCAGAACTCAGATTTTCCCTATTGTTTGTTTACACAGCACTCAGTGTGTCACACAATACCTGTGTTCTGCTTTGCTTATGAAGGGACATGCTTCTGGGAGATTTGGTAGCTCTTGCTCTGAGCTGGCAGCCAGGAGCACTGAAGTGGTCTCAGGCTGTGCAGGTACATACACACGTGCAGTTCTGCACAGCCTTATCTCTTCCAGACAGGCAATCATTTGCTGAAGGAAACCAAAAGCTTAATGCTGGATATTTGAGATAAAGGGGAACCAAAAGCCTAAGCGCTTTTGCAGGCCGGGATTGGTCTGACCTGAACTTCCCTTATGTCCTTGGATTATCATTTCCTATGTGCTTCTGAAGGCCTTATACTATTTAGGAGGAAAGCCAGTGTGTGAGGAGTTTGAGGGAATGAAGGTGGCATAGAATCATAGAATGGTTTGGGTCAGAAGAGACCTCCAAAGGTCATCTAGTC
This sequence comes from Colaptes auratus, assembly GCA_015227895.2. Lineage (NCBI taxonomy): Eukaryota > Metazoa > Chordata > Aves > Piciformes > Picidae > Colaptes > Colaptes auratus. The sequence continues at coordinate 39,568,098 of CM026887.1, read as the reverse complement.
CAACTGCCCTGCAGTAAAGCAGGGACATCCTCCACTAGATCAGACTGCCCAGAGCCGTGTCAAGCCTGACCTTGAATATCTCCAAGGATGGTGCCTCAACTACCTCCCTTGGCAACCTGTTCCATTGTTCCACTACCCTCATGGTAAAAAACTTTCTAACGTCCAACCTAAATCTACTCTTCTCAAGCTGCACCAAGGGAGGTTTAGGCTGGATGTTAGGAAGAAGTTCTTCATAGAAAGAGTGATTGGCCATTGGAATGGGCTGCCCAGGGAAGTGGTGGAGTCACCATCACTGGAGGTGTTTAGGAAGAAACTGGATGGAGCTCTTGGTGCCATGGTTTAGTTGGTTAGATAGTGTTGGATGATAGGTTGGACTTGATGACCTCAAAGGTCTCTTCCAATCTGGTTAATTCTATTCTATTCTATTCTATTCTATTCTATTCTATTCTATTCTATTCTATTCTATTCTACTCCTACTCCTATTCTATTCTATTCTATTCTATTCTATTCTATTTTAAAACCATTGTCCTATCACTACAGGCCTTTGTAAACAGTCCCTCTCCAGCCTGCTTGTAGGCCCTCTTCAGGTATTGGAAGGCCGATATTAGGTCTCCCCAGATTCTTCTCTCCAGGCTGAAAAACATTCAACGTTAAATGCCACTTTGTGCAAGAGTTCCCATCCTGTGAAAAGCTGCCTTGTCAGACAGAGATCAGATATGAGAAGCAGAGCCCGAAGGGCAGAATTGTATATGTTTATAATGAGCTCCTTGAATAACCTTTGTTTACCAACCTCTTTGATATGTTCCTTGCAAAGAAGGTGAAAAACCTTTAATTGCTTTTCATTGCTGTTCTTAGCAGAGGACCTCTACTGTCTCTGGAGCACATTTGAGTGTTACTGAACTTGGTTTTGTTACAGAGCTAAAAGCTGATTTGAAAGAATAGTCACCATGAGAAAAATAGAATAGCAAGGCCAGATGTAATGTAGTAATTGACAAAAAAACCTGAACTGGCTCACAGGACACATTTTCCTGGGTTTGTTTCAGTGATACTGTTCCACTATCTAGTGTGAGGTGTCCCTGCCCGTGGCAGGGGGGTTGGAACTAGATGATCCTTGTGGTCCCTTCCAACCCTGACTGATTCTATGATATTAGTCTTAGGCTCCATAACTTTTTCTTCTTCTCTTTTATTTATTTATTTACTTATTTATCTATCTATTTATTTATTTATGTTCCTTCTGGGTGCACCAGAGTTGGGTTGATCAAGGGGCACTTTGCATCGTAGCACAAGATACCTACTCCTACTTTGAATGCCTTTTAACACTAATCTATGAAATCTACCTTCTTGCTGTTATTTGTTACTGAGATTTGCTTTTTTCCTTGAGAACTTTTCTTTCTTCCTTTCTTTTGGAGAGGCTATTGAACTTTCACCCTCTAGTCCTTTCTATTTGGATCACTTTTTCTTCTCTCTGCTGAACTTTCTTCTCACCTTTTATTTTCCTTAGGTATTCCATTCTGTAGGCGCTTTTCTCATTTGTAGCCTATCACTTCATTTTATTATCTTCTTTCAGCCTCCTGTTCATGGTTGTTTTTTCCCTCTAGCCCTTCAATAAACAACAAAAGAAAAAGATACATGAGAATTTATTTGTTTTTTAAATGTGGAAATGAAACCCTCAGCTCAACTCACTCCATCTATCTCTCATTTCTTCTTCATTATCAAAGTGCAGTGGCAAGTAATGCCTCAAATATGCTAGTCAGCCTCTGGAGACAAGGAGCATGGTGCAACCCATGTTTCTTATATTAGCACCAGTCCCCTTAATCCCTTGCTTATATCAACCTTTTAAAGGAAATTAATTTCACACAATTATGTTAATATTTTCTTAATGAATTAAAACAGAAACCTGTGCAGGCCATTAATGAATCATTATAACCATCCCCGCTGTGAGATTTCGCGATCATTCTTTCTGTAAAAGTCTATGAATATTAATATGCACCCTGGTAATTGGTACAAAGTTAATTACTGTAATTCTGCTATAGTAATAATAAAAAAAAAAAAAGAGAAGAAGAAAAATCTATGTAATATGCAATAATAGCTAGTTATAAAGATGGAAGCCTTGAAGTTAAAATATTGACCTATACATGTGAATTGAGGTAAGAAACAATTTTGAAGTAATTGCCAGATATCTTAAAGACATATAATTTGGTTATTAATTTAATGTGTAGACACTGCACTTCATCACATGGTGTGATGGCCATGGTGGTGTTAGGTCAGAAGTTGGTCTCCGTGATCTTAGAGGTTTTTTGAAACTGAAGCAGTTCTATGATTCTGGGATTTACTTCATGTAAAGAATAGAATAGAATAGAATAGAATAGAATAGAATAGAATAGAATAGAATAGAATAGACCAAGTTGGAAGAGACCTTCAAGATCATCGTGTCCAACCTATCATCCAACACCACCTAGTCAACTAAACCATGCAACCAAGCACCCCATCAAGTCTCCTCCTAAACACCTCCAGTGACGGTGACTCTACATGAGTTAAAATGCCATTTTATTTTGCTATGTAGTTATCACAGAAAATAAGTGGACATATGTCATTTTTCCTTCAAACAAAGAAAATAACTAGCTGAGCACTGGAATGCTTAATTCATGGAAATGGCTTTTTGTGTGTGTGTGTGTGCAGGTATGCCATCTTCTTCTAGTGCACTATTTGTACTGTGTGTATGCTTTCTTTTTTAGAATAGACTAGACTGGACTAGACTGGACTAGACTAGACTAGACTAGACTAGACTAGAATAGAATAGACCAGCTTGGAAGAGACCTTCAAGATCATCACATCCAACCTATCATCCAACACCACCTAATCAACTAAACCAGGGCACTGAGCACCCCATCCAGTCTCCTTCTAAACACCCCCAGTGATGGCCACTCTACCACGTCCCCGGGCAGCCCATTCCAATGGTCAATCACTCTCTCTATGAAGAATTTCTTCCTATCAGCCAATCTAAACTTCCCCTGGCCCAGCTTGAGACTGTGTCCTAAAATAAATAAATATTCTAGATAATTTAGTTGTTATCTTTACTTCAGTGTGGTAGTGTGATGGTTTAATCCTCCCACCACATAAAGCACAGCTAAATTCAGTCAGAGAAGTGAATGAAAAGCAGTATTTTACAAGCAGAAAATGAATATATACAAAATGTGCAGTATTTACAGTATATGCAAAAATATACAGGAAAGAACATAACACAGAATAGCCCTCCCAAGGAGAATCCCCCCCTGGGTTCCCGTCAAAATCCTTCTCTTCCCCCCCACTTTATTGTCCAAGCTAACTGGATGGAAAAAGGAGAATAAAGAGTAATGGATCTTAAGGGAAAAATCGTTAGTTCAAAGCAGTTGTTAAGAAAGTTAGTTTTCTTATCTCATATGTTTCAGTCCAAGGTCAGTTGCATGCAGGCTGGCCAGGAACAGAAAGAAAAGCTGAAGACAGACTGTAAATTCTTAAAGCTACCTTCTACTGATCTACCAATGAAATTAGTTTAGAATTATCTTTGTTTTCCTTTTTACACCTAAACATTCAGCTGGAGAATTCTGTAGCTGTTCCTTTCTTTAAAGGCACAGCCTGAAACTGTCACATTCAGTGGGTTTTTCATCAGGTTTGAAGTCAGTAAGAGTGGGATCTATCTTGTCTAATGTCTGGTGGAATAAAGGGTGAACACATGATGGAAACTGACAGTGGAAATTAGAACTAGCAAAATGAATACAGTAAAATTTAAATGCAAGTTTCTGTGTTATAAATTGTTATTTGATAGTATAACAACTTGCTTAGGAAAGGATAAGTAGTCAAAGGGTTCTAATGACACTAAAAGAGCTGCTTACTATCCATATGAACAAATACTTATTTTAACTGATAAGTTACTTTTTCTGTCATTCCTAGAATAATAATGACTTTTTCTCTCAGTGGAATAATAGTGCCAATAGTAATTTCTGTTCGCCCAGTTGCACTCCACCTTCCCAGTATGGGAAAGGGAGGAACTGTTAACCTAGCTGAACCCTGATACCCCTGTCAGAAGCTCCAGGGCAGGGCTATGAAACCCCAGTCACATGGCTGCATACAGTACCTGCTTTTCATTCCCATGTGTTTCAGGTGCACCTTCTCTGCCCACGTGCTTCAGTTATTTTCATACCATCTACCATGTATGAAAAATGGTATTTTTAAGGAACATTTTTATCCAAGATGAGAAGAAATGCAAAGTGTTTGACAACTGATGTTAGGAGCCCTAATGGTTGTTCAGATGGCTGTTCTTCAGTGTGTTGTTACTTGACATGAGAGTGTTACTTGACAAGAGAGTGATTGCCCATTGGAATGGTCTGCCCAGGGAGGTGGTGGAGTCACCATCATTGGAGGTATTCAGGAGGAAACTTGATGGGGTACTGGGTGCCATGATTTAGTTGTTTAGGTGGATTGGATTGGTTGATAGGTTGGATGTGATGATCTTGAAGGTCTCTTCCAACCTGGATTTATTGTATTGTATTGTATTATTGTATTGTATTGACATAAACTTTCTGTGTATCTCACAAAACCTACAATCCTTATGATAATATAACTATACAATCATCTCATTTTACTTACAGCTACAAGAGTTAGTAACATACTTCTAGTGAAATGGGAGCAACATGCAGTCATCCACACAGAAATTTTTATTTACCAAATCATTATCTAGGCTTGTAAGCTGTTTGTTTTTTTCCAGTGTTTATTATGTTGCTGTCTAACCGAATATTGGTGCAGACCTTCAGTGGGAATTTCTGTCTTGAGGATGCATTAAGACATGTAATTATTAACCAATGCAAATTGATTAAGATGCTTCGTTTTCATCTAAAGGCTGTGTGTTATCTACTCCCACTATTGCACCACTTAGCTCTCTTTTACTGCAAGCTTTTAAGCTGTGGCAAGCCTACAATTTTCATGTTACCATATAGACTATAATTGAAAAGTAATAATCCTTTATTAATTTTCTATTTGAGAAAGCTCAACACATAAGAAAATAAGTAGATAAGAATGTGAATACCAACAGGGAAATAAAAGCTTTTGTAAAAAAGTGTATTCAGTACACTGAGTACAAATTTGAATAATACACCCTAAGCAATCTAATATTAAATTGTCAGGTGGAAATAAAATGGTGACTTAAGGGATTTAAAATGTCATTTTATTTTGCTATGTAGTTATCACAGAAAATAAGTGGACATGTGTCATTTTTCCTTCGAACAAAGAAAATAACTAGCTGAGCACTGGAAAGCTTAATTCATGGAAATGGCCTCTGTGTGTGTGTGTGTGTGTGTGTTTGTGTGCAGGTATGCCATCTTCTTCTAGTGCACTATTTGTAGTGTGTGTATGCTTTCTTTTTGATTATAGGATAGGATAGGATAGGATAGGATAGAATAGAATAGAATAGAATAGAATAGAATAGAATAGAATAGAATAGAATAGAATAGAATAGACCAGGTTGGAAGAGACCTTCAAGATCATCGCATCCAACCTATCATCCAACACCACCTAATCAACTAAACCAGGGCACCGAGCACCCCATCAAGTCTCCTCCTAAACACTCCCAGTGATGGCGACTCCACCACCTCCCCAGGCAGCCCATTCCAATGAGCAATCACTCTCTCTATGAAGAATTTCTTCCTAACATCCAGTCTAAACCTCCCCTGGTGCATCTTGAGACTGTGTCCTCTTGTCTCCCCTGAGCCTCCTCTTCTCCAGGCTAAGCATCCCCAGCTCCCTCAGCATCTCATCATAAGGGCTTGTGCTCCAAACCCCTCACCAGCTTTGTTGCTCTTCTCTGGACATGTTCCAGCAAGCCAACATCTTTCCTTAACTGAGGGGCCCAGAACTGGACACAGTACTCAAGGTGTGGCCTAATCTTCAGCCATGCAATTTAAAACATGGGACAATAAGATATAAAATCTAGACAATTTTAATTCTGATATCTAGTTTTTCTTAATTTTTTACAGCTTCCTAAGACATGACTGACTTGATCATCCCCCTCCTGAATGTGACCATTGAACTCTCATCCATTTTTGTTGCAGGGGCAAGAATCTCAGAGACAGGTAAGTTCCCCCAAGTGTTGGCAATTCAGTGGCAGAGTTTGAAAAGATTGCTCCCCATGACATAGCTGTGGTCAGGCTCTGTTTGTGCCTGCGTTAAGTAATGTCTCTTACACAGCCCTGAGGCATCTTTGTCCTCATCCTGATGTGAAATCGAGTCTGGTGAAACTGGAGGATACTTCATAGGTAGAAAGGGTGTTTGGGGGAGGCATGTGGGCTAGAGATGGGGAAATAGGGCACTACTGTGACTGACTGCTGTGATTGGGAGAGAGTATGGAGCCTCATGTTCTGGGGTTGTCTAACGATGAGGAATATAAATATATGTGAAACTGGATTTCAGTATTTCTGCTGGTATTAGATGGTATCATTATGGTAATGTAGAGGTATTGTTTTATGTAGGAGCCTCACTGTATTGCTCATTAAATCTAATTCTCCATCTTCATCATCCTTGTACAATCTGAAAAATTATTCATGAGTAGCTTCTGTTTTTATGGGCTCCCCAGCCTGTCAAAAAGCACATGCAAGAAATGGTTTCAGACATCAGTGGCTTTAAAGGGATTTATGTGGAAGTAAAAGCTCTCTTTCTTCTCTGCTGTATCTCCTCTGAACTGCAAAAATTCAGTGGGACTAATTGTGAGTTAGACCTAATTGTCTTCCCCTTGGGTTTCTGCTATATGTCTTTTAGTTAAATTAAAAACCAGGCTGACACATGCCTGTTCTAACAGGTCAGGATCCTGCTAGTTAAAACTCTTACCACAAATAAAATGCTGCAGGAGTTAGCTGTGTAGTTGTCTTCTGAGGATTCATCTTTTATTCCCAAAATAGGGGATGATGATGATGTCTTACATTCAAAGAAGCTATTGGAGGGATGTCTGCAGAGGTATATGTAATGCTGCAGATGTTGAGGTGTAAGCTGGCCTTATGGGACAAATGAGGAAGGTTTTTGGCAAACAGATTGTGGCTTCAATGGGATTTAAAAATATTTAGGCAATGTATAAATTAATTAATTCTGGAGCTGTTTGTCTAATTAGAAATCAAGATGTGACTAAAACTAGGCTATTTCTGCCTGAGATAAGCTGCACTTGCATGAAACTTAACAGTAGGGACATGATGGGGTGAGTCTCTGGGTGTTTGAAGAAACCTAGCTAAAACTAGAGTGGAAGAGCACAAAGGCAGCTTGAAGCCACTGCTGCTTTTGTATCTGTGACTGTGAGGAGTGAGAGGAAAGCAAAAATCACTTTGCCTTTTATAAGAAGAATAGTAATTATGTCTTATTCTACAATAACACCTATGTCTTATGCTACAATAGCACTTTGGGTGTGGGAAACTGGGATGAATCTGTTGACCCTTTGATGGGCCAAGAATAGACTAGAATAGAATAGAATTAACCAGGTTGGAAAAGACCTTTTAGATCAAGTCCAGCTTATCACCCAACACCATCTTATCAACTAAACGATGGCACCAAGTGCCTCATCCAGTCTTCTCCTAAACACCTCCAGTGCCAGTGACTCCACCACTTCCCTGGGCAGCCCATTCCAATGGCCAATCACTCTATGAAGAATTTCTTCCTAACATCCAGCCTAAACCTCCCCTGGTGCAGCTTGAAAGTGTGTCCTCTTGTTCTAGTGCTGGTTGCCTGGGAGAAGACACCAAGCCCCTCCAGGCTATAACCTCCCTTTAGGTAGTTGTAGAGAGCAATATGGTCTCCCCTGAGCCTCCTCTTCTCCAGGCTAAACAACCCCAGCTCCCTCAGCCTCTCCACACAGGGCTTGTGCTTGAGGCCCCTCACCAGCCTCTTTGCCCTTCTCTGGACATGTTCGAGTCTCAATGTCCTTCTTAAATTGAAGGGCCCAGAACTGGACACAGGACTCAGGACTCAGGACTCAAGGTGTGGCCGAACCAGTGCTGAGAACAGGGGCAGAATGACTTCCCTCCTCCTGCTGGCCACACTATTCCTGATGCAGGCCAGGATGCCATTGGCCTCCTTGGCCACCTGGGCACACTGCTGGCTCATGTTCAGGCTACTATCAACCAGTACCCCCAAGTCCCTTTCTGCCTGGCTGCTCTCCAGCCACTTGGACCCCAGACTGTAGCACAGTGTGGGGTTGTTGTGGCCCATGTGTAGAACCCGGCACTTAGATGTGTTAACCAGTTAGATGTAGCCGCACTGACATAACAAATATACACATCTGGGTTGCTTGAAGAAATAAACAGCGCTCAGGACTCTGTATTCTACTACCACAAGTGTGTGTTATTGTCGCTTCTGTCTGTCACCTAAACAGTGACATTTGGGCTCTGAATATTTTAGCTATTTTTTTTTGCTTGAGTATTATGAAAAATCCTGGCTTTTTTTGGAGAGCAAATCACTGAAAATAACGTCATTTAAAACAATTTAATTACAAAAATCACCGATTTTAACAATCATAGAATCGACAAGGTTGGAAAAGACCTCAAAGATCATCAAGTCCAACCTGTGACCCAAGACCTGTCACTAGACCATGGCACTGTGGACTGAATGATTGAGGATGAGAAACTGCAAGGCAAGTTGAGATAAGAACCACCTGAGGTAGCTTAACAAGTAATTCTAATAGATGAGATAGGAGTCAGCTGTGCTACCCTAATAAGTATCACTAGCTAGTAAGAAGAAAAGTTTATTAACCAATCCCATGCAGACATATCATTAACCAATCCCACACAGCCACACTAAGAGCAGAGCTACAAATATGCATTGCTTGGGGGCAGTCTTTAGTCTCATGGGCTTCCTGCCTCGGGCAGGGGCTCCCGATCTGGGCTCTCCCTATACTCTGCTTGAATTGCTGTGGGGGCCACCCTGAACCCTTACAGAGACATGGCACCAAGTGCCACTTCCAATCCCCTCTTGAACACTTGAGGTATGTGACAAAAAAAACTTTTCTGATTTTAGCAAACAGTGCTAAGATATTAGTTTGGAAATACCAAACTGAGTCAAAACATAGTTTGAAATCTTTACAAGGATTTGGAAAGAAATTTGACATCTTCATTAAACATCCAGGAGGAAGAAAAGCAGCTTAATGCCACGAATTACATATAAATCACATGCTTGCTTAGTTGTTGGGAACAAAAGTGAAAGGTAGCACAGGCTAGAAATAAAAACAATGCATCTGAACTTTAAGATGACTTTGCCCTTGCTACAATCCTGTAATTTTAGGTGGTGTTGTCTTTAATAGACAGCATGGAAATGTTGCAACATGAAAATTAGCACAGATACATATTAGTCTCAGATACTGCAGTATGGTCTGAAATGGGGAGAGAATTCCAGTTCTGAGCTGTGGATTTTAATTTTAATGTTCAAGCACATAATTCAGAAGTGATTCTCCCGGCTAGATGTGTAGTTTTCACGTTAGATGATGAGTCTGCAATACATGTGAGACCAGATAAATGAGCAGAAGCAGTGAGTTTTAGCTTTTAAAAATAACCAGCAGAGTAGGGCATGTGCACCAACTTCACACAAAGTATTTATGAGCAGCTTGCAAATCCCATTAATTATCCTTATGAAAAATTGCTAATGTATTTGAATGATAAATATGTTGGAGGCTTCTGCAATTTGCTCACAGGCAATTTGTGAACAGAAAAAGAGCTGAAATCCCATTGGTGCAATTTTCATTATAAATGACTCATTCAATCCTGCTGTAGAAAAAATAAATAACACAGGACGCACTAAAATGTTTGGAAATTTGTGCAAGAAGCTATGAGAAGATTCAGTGAAGAGAAACTTGTGCCAAGCTTTGGAACAAGATGAACAGTAGCTGATATGAGAACACATAGAGCCTGCCCCTGACTTCCAGCCAAAATCAGTTTCTCATCTGGGGCAAGCTCTAGCTGACATGATCAGACAGAAAATACCTGGGATGAGTTTTGCATTCAGTGACATTTCCCTCCCTTTTTGAAGATCAAACCATACACTAAATAAACCAAATGATAGCAAACCCACAGTCTCTGGATATAGCTCATCCTCTCTGCAGAGAATAAAAAGTATAAAGCACAAAACTATGTGAAAATTTGTTTTATGTGTAAGCTGTGGTTAATCTTGAAACTGGAGAGGTGATTTCTGGTTGTTGCCAGAGTTGTTCTTGTTGGTCTTAAACTGGTGGTTATACCTAACATCAAAGCCATGTCTTGTTAGGTCATCCTTCTGTGGACCACAGCTACTCTCAGTTGTCACTTTGGCTGGTTTAGATGTGTATGCTCTCAGGCTCTAACAGTAAAAATAACCAACAAGACCAAACCCACAAATAAACAAAAACCCCCAAACCAACACAAACCAAACCAAATAAAAGAAACAAATGAAATCAAACCAAAACCCCAATGATGAGTGTAAATCTTAGAGGCAGAATGAATAACTAACTCTCAAAAGAAAGGCAGACAGCCCAAGCAAGGAAGACTGGTAATAGGAACTGTAGCAAAGATAAGTAATCAACTGAGACAAATATTGTTGCAGTCTGCCAGCTCACACAAAGATAGTTATGATTAGTGTTTTGGTTACTCATAAGCACAGAGAATGAAATCAGACACAGGATTTTTTTCCTGTCACAGACAGATGCTTTTCATATGCTGGACTGATGCTTTGGTTGCATAAGCACAAAACTATCCCAATTTAATTTCTTTCAGATACACAGGACTCTCAGGAGCCCTGTTTTGAGTGGAACTAGATGCTTCTTAATAGAATTTACTCTAGAAGACAACTAATATCTTCTTCTTAGAAGGAAAGTCGATGAAAAGGATATGAAATGTGTTTACCTTGATAGTCCTGTGGCTTGAAGCTTAATAGCGTTGTAGATATCTTTGGTTGCCAGGGCAAAGATTGTCTCTCTGTACAAAATCACTTTGTAAGGGAGGAGAGCTCTCTACCAGGATTCATTTGTAAAAAGGGAAGAAACAAAAGAGTAGAGAGGACAAATGGGAAGGGTCTTGGATCTAGATGACTTAGGGTATTTCAAGTTTTAAAAAGTCTAATCTACTTTAAAAGACATGACTAAGAATATCACATTTATTTGCCTCCCATATGGCTCATCCTGTCTACTATGGCAGGTTGAGATGATAGAACAAAAGGTAAAAGAAAAAGAGTGAAAGAGAATCTTTGAAAGGTTGAGGTCAGTCTCTCACAGAGATACTGATCTCTGGGATGAATTAAAGTCTTCTCTAGTTTACTGATGTGAGGAGGAAGTTCTTCACCATGAGGGTGGTGAGGCCCTGGAATGGGTTGTCGAGGGAGGTGGTTGAGGCCCCATCCCTTGAGGTGTTTAAGACCAGGCAGGATGAGGCTCTGGCCAGCCTGATCTAGTGTAGAGAGTCCCTGCCCATGGCAGGGGGGTTGGAACTAGATGATCCTTGTGGTCCCTTCCAACCCTAACTGAAACTATGAAACTATGAAACTAGTATGTCCTTGGGCAGCCTAAGAGCACAGAGTACTATATCCTGATTTTCACCAGCAATCTGTGATGGAACTTTAGGATGTGATAAGCAGTAAAGAGGAAATTAGTCTACAACTATCATACAGCATAAAGCTGGGAGTGAAGAAATCCATGCTCTGTCCTACTTCTGCAAATAATTTCTGTGCAATGGTTCTTATAGCTTCTGCTTTCCTTACTGTCTTGTCATTGGTAGGTGAAAAGTGCAGTGTAAGTAGAGGAGGAAAGAGCTTGGCAGGAAAACAGGGAACATTCAAATTTCCTCTAAACACCATTGTACTTTACTTATGCTGGGCCTTTAACTAATAATAGCAAGGAAAATGTCTCTATTCCATGGGATCTCTTGGTATAAATTATTAATAATATTTGTATAAAGTAAAAAAAAGTCTTAAAACAATAAGGACCATGAGGGCATAGTTATTTTTGTGGTATTCAATGGTAAATACAGTAAGATCAAAATGATCACAGAAAGATTCAAATGTACCTTACTTGTGGCATCTGCCCAAAGCACAATGTGAGTATTAGTGTGTGTTATGTGTAATTCAGGAAGAATATTCTCTTTGATAGGCTGGCAGTCAAAGAGATTTACTCTTCCAAAACCTATTCTTTGTTTCGGGATTATCTCTGAAAAGCCATGATAGCAAATAAAAACATTCTGTGTTTGCAATGAGCATTATCTATGAAAGATCTTGGCCTGCAGTAAGGCTTTTCAGAAGGAAAAAAACATGGGATGAAAAATGCTAAATGAGGAATCCCCTGAGGTAACAGAGATTTCTTTGCCAGGGGAATAGCTTTTAGATGTGTACAGCGTAAGCTCTCCCTACTAGAAGCCCTAGAAATGTTACCATAAGATTGAGTGAAAGGAAGGTAATACTGATACTGTGGGTGTTTGGAAATGCCAGCAAATAGGCAGGAAATTTGAGTCACACTGACTTAAATGTTGAATAATTTTAGCTTTTATTAAGTTTGGAAATATTTGTAGGATTTTTGCATTATTATTGTAATATTTTTTTTATATTAGACTGGACTAGACAAGACTAGACTAGACTAGAATAGAATTAACCAGGTTGGAAAAGACCTTCAAGATCATCAAGTCAAACTGATCACCCAACACCATCTAATCAACTAAACCAAAGCACCAAACACCCCATCCAGTCTCTTCTTAAACACCTCCAGAGATGGTGACTCCACCACCTCCCTGGGCAGCACATTCCAGTGGCCAATCACTCTTTCTGTGAAGAATTTATTCCTAACATCTGGCCTAAACCTCCCCTGGCACAGCTTGAGACTGTGTCCTCTTGTTCTGGTGCTGGTTGCCTGGGAGAAGAGACCAACTCCCACCTAGCTGCAACCTCCCTTCAGGTAGTTCTTTACTGTATTTTTATTTCTTCCCTCTCCTCTCTGTAGTGTCATCATATTGTAACTAAACAGTATTTGTCAGCAGTCAAAGAAGTACATCTGGAATTTTTCTTTCCTCAATTCTATTCAAATATTTTTGTTTTCCACCCTTGTGGTAGTGTGACCCATCCTAACAGCTTGTCCTTCCTTTTTAAGAACTGACACTCCTTAATGGAGCCCTTTATGGGCCAAAATTATCCTCAATTAGCAAGAATTAGCAAAGTTACTTTTAAAGCCAATGGACACCATCTAATGATCTACCTTGGTTTCTTTTCACCTTTTAAATGATTCTAATTTTTCTTTTTACTTCTTAAATAAATCTTTCATGTTAGGCCAATCCAGCATTTTCATTTCCCCCCAGTAAGAAAGCATCTAGCTCCTTTAAATAGCTTCCACATTCTGCATTCTTCAGAGGCTGTACATTTTTGATGTCATGTGGAGCTAAGTCAGTAATAGTGGTGTGTTCAGGCGGCCATGGAGCTGACAGCTGTGCCTCACTTCTGCTGTTAAAAACTCCACTAACGTCAATAAAACTGCAATAGGGTGTTTGACTACCAGTTGTTACTATTTTCTCACAAGACCTTTCAAAGCCTTTTTGATTAGTGTATAGAGAGATTGGTGAGATTGGTTGTTTGCTTCTAAATTAATTTCCACTAAACTTCATTCTCCTTCTGTTCAGCCATTTGCCCAGATACTTACAATCTGTTTGGAACTTAGTGTTTTGTCTCTAGCACTCAGTAGTTCATGCAGGTTTGGGACGAGCTCTCCCACAGTGAGGCTTATGCTTTCTTACCTCTGTTGTGATAACTTTTATCTGTCTTTGTTAACTTCAGTCATGTTTATAGTCTTGAATTATGTTAAAGGAGTCATAGAGGTCTTAGCTAACCACTGTGCCACAAACACAAATCCAAACATGAGCCTGCAGTGTGCCCCAGCAGCCAAGAAAGCCAATGGCATCCTGGCCTGCATCAGGAACAGTGTGGCCAGCAGGAGCAGGGAGGACATTCTGCCCCTGTACACTGCACTGGTTAGGCTGCACCTCGAGTCCTGTGTCCAGTTCTGGGCCCCTCAGTTTAGGAAGGATGTTAACATGCTGGAACATATCCAAAGAAGGACAATGAAGTTGGTGAGGGGTTTGGAACACAAACCCTGTGAGGAGAGGCTGAGGGAGCTGGGGTTGCTTATCCTAGAGAAGAGGAGGCTCAGAGGAGACCTTATTGCTCTCTACAACTTCCTGAAGGGAGGTTGTAGCCAGGTGGGGATTGGTCTCTTCTCCCGGGCAGCCAGCACCAGAACAAGAGGACACAGTCTCAAGCTGCACCAGGGGAGGTTTAGGCTGGATGTTAGGAAGAAGTTCTTCACAGAAAGAGTGATTGGCCATTGGAATGGGCTGCCTGGGGAGGTGGTGGAGTCACCTTCATTGGAGGTGTTTAGGAAGAGACTGGATTGGGTGCTTGGTGCCATGGTTTAGTTGATTAGGTGGTGTTCGGTGATAGGTTGGACTCGATAATCTTGAAGGTCTTTTCCAACCTGGTTAATTCAATTCAATTCAATTCAATTCAATTCAATTCAATTCAATTCAATTCAATTCAATTCAATTCAATTCAATTCTATTCTACATTTGGGTATTTCTTTCAGGTGAGTTTGCTGGATAGGGGGTGCGGTGACTAATGCACCCTGCTACTCTTAATGTCGCTACTTCTGTTATTTGAGAGGCAGGTAGCTGGGGCAATGCTTTGCTGTTTGCCACAGGAGAGGCCATCTGTTCTGCTTCACCAGTTGTGAACCTACACAATTTCTCTATCTCTGTGTCTTTACACCCTATAATAGGAAAAAAACAACCCCCAAACTTAAACACTTCTTTGACTCTTTTCTCTTGACAAGTTGGTATGACCTGATATGTAATTATTTCTTGTTGCTTTCTAGACGTTTTCGAGTGATTCCTGTACTTTCCAGTGTTTGCTGAATTGCTAACACAAGACTTCCTGCTCTTGAGCTATTGCCTATCGAGCCAAATGTCCTAATTAACCTGGTGGTTCCCAATTTACTGAGCAATCTTGAATGTGAAATCTCATCAAGTACCCTTTGGAAATCTGAATATGCTTACATTTTCACTTAATTTCTCTTAGTTAAAGTGGTAGTAGTATAAAAAATAGCAGATTGCTTCATTAAGTATAACCTCTAGTGCTCTAAGATGCTCTCCAACTCCATATTTATTAAAAAGCTCCAACAGATGTAATATAGTTCTAGCATCCTTTTAGGACTGAGGAAATCTTAAATGACAGTTTCTTACTAAACCACTAACTTTTCTCTCATTTTAAGTAATTTAATTACCTAATTGCCTCAATGCCTTATTTTTTTCTTTCTTCTTTTGTTTTGGTAATTTGAAGTAAGAGCACTTGCTCCTGTCTCTTTTATTTGCTCTCCTCTGTTCCAGCTTTAAGGACGAAGAACTTGGTTTGCTAAAGCATTTCAAATGTGAATAAAAGGGAAAGTCTGTCTCAAGCAGATTGAAGTGTGTTTTTACTTTTAAACATTTTTAATTTATAGAGCTCTATTTTTCCTATTAACTTCCTTAAATCACACTCTTAAGAGATAGTTACAGATAATTCTGTTTAAAGAATCATTCCTGCAGTTGGAACTTTCTATAGCAAAAGGTTGCTGCCTTGCTAGGACAGCTTTTCTGGCCTGCTCAGGTGTGGTATAGATGCCCCACTATTGCTACTTTACTTAATCTTTGGCCAGAATATTTGCATTTTTTGTTGAATGGTGGAAGGACTTCAGCAGCAGGATCACATTCTTCCTAAGAACAAGAAATTGAGAGTTACTACAACTGGGTTACAGACTGTCTTACAACTCTGTGCTCAGGTTTCAGTTAATCTAAGGGGCTGATGTCCTGCTTTGGACAGAAATGAAAATACCTCTTGTAGTATTAGGGAGGAGCCTCATGTGAATGCAGACAATACTGGCAGGGGTTGTACAAACATAGAAGACACAGTGTCTCTCAAGCTTCACTCTCAGTGGTGGTTGTAAGGCCACATAGTGATAGAGGCTAAACTTTTGTTACGTTTCAACATAGCAGTTGGCTCAGGATAAAGTGCATGCTGGGACAGCACATAGAATCATAGAATTTTTAGGGTTGGAAGGGACCTCAAGGATCAGCTAGTTCCAATCCCCCTGCCATGGGCAGGGACACCTCACACTACATCAGGTTGCTCAGAGCCACATCCAGCCTGGCCTTAAAAACCTCCAGGGATGGGGCTTTCACCACCTCCCTGGGCAACCTGTGCCAGTGTCTCACCACCCTCATGGTGAAGAACTTCTTCCTAACATCCAATCTGAATCTACTCACTTCTAGTTTTGCTCCATTCCTATCATGAGTTAAAAGGAGCCCAACTGAACTAAATGATTGTTGCAGGACTATTCCAGCTGAACTATTCTATTCTATATCAATCCTGTAATTGGATTGTGTTCAGCCTAGAAGGGTAAGCAGTTAGAGGGAAAGACTGTGCACATCCTGTGTACATTATCAATATCCAACAGAAACACTCTATGGAATTCCTATTGTTATCATTACATGGATAACAGAAAAGGCAGCAAACACCCTAGAACTTGATGCTTTTGAGCAACCAGAGTTGCCAACCTTGAGATAGAGTATTTTCAGCTGCTTTAAATGAATTTCAAAATAACCTTGAAGAAACATTCTGGTGTGTGCTCCAGTGTTGTGTGGGTTTTGCTGTAATATCTGCTTAACAAAACCTGCTGTTTTCAAAGTAATGACCTTAATGCGATTTCCAGTTAAGAGTCTTTCTGCAACTCAGTTCCTTCTATTGAGCAGAAGAAATCAATAATAATAGGTTTTAGGACTTATGCTGCATAGGCACAAAATACATTTTCATGCAATGCTATATTTGACTTTTCACTGTGGGGATTAGATTGGAAAACTAGACTGAAAATACATTTGTTTTAGCAAGCAGATTTCATAGGAGTTTGAACTGTAGAACTCAATGCATTTTTCTGGTGGAGCTAAGACTTCCAGTGATGATGATTATCAAATCTGAAATGCAAAGAGTAAGTACTGTCTTGAGTGCTTATTCATACTGCATAGTAATCTTTACATGGTGAGTTCCCTTGGGATGATTTACAATTCAGGACAATATATAAGAGCTTGTAGCTTTTCTCATCAGCTACTCTATCTGCTTATAAATGATATGTAGGCCTTATAACCACAGGAGCACATCTTTATTAGAACAAGCTAAAAGATAAATAAGTATTCCAGCTGCAGTCACAAATACATGTGCCATTAAACACACTGGAAATGCTGAACACACTGCAGCTGTGTGTCAGTGTGCTCTGTATGGGTTTGATTTATGTTAACGTCAGTAATACTCTGGCATGAATGTATGAAACTAGGCTATGCAATATTATGGTAATAGATGGAGTATTTTTCTGAACTCTGTTCTCATATCTAGATTCTTCATTTAAAACTAGTCCCTGAGGTGCTCCCTGTTGGACATGAGTGATGTGAGTGTCTGTGGTGAAAGTGTGAGAAGACCACAGTTTCTTTCTGCAGGGACTAGCTGGAAGGTACTCTGTCCTCTTTCTTGATCCACTCTATCTGCTATGTGGGTCTCAGATCTGATGGGTGTTTTGTACAATTCTCACATCTGTGACATTTCCCATAGATGTAAGCTTAGGTCAGAAATGCTTTTAGAGAGAGCATGCCTTGTAGGAGACCACTAGTTTTCAGAAACAACTCCCATCTTGAGAGGATAAGGGGGAGAAACAAAGAATCCATCACTTTTCATGCCTTCCATTTGGCGAAACTGCATTTCAGACCTCTCTGGATTAACATTTCGCAGTGTTTTTCTGCCACCTTCTACTTTCATCAAATGTTCAATATTTTGTCATCATTTGTGCCCATGTGAGTTCAGATCTCAGTGCCACGACTAAGCATACTTTATATCAGAAGGTGGCTGCATATAGAGCTAGTACTAGATGGATTCATTTAAATGTCAATCCTTAGACATAGCTTTCAATAACTCACACAAATTTTAAACTATGAAGCACAAGTAACTTTTGTCAGGCACCTTACACTGAAACACCGGTGCTGGGGTTGTTTAGCCTGGAGAGGAGGAGACTCAGGGATGACCTTATTGCTCTCTACAACTACCTGAAGGGAGGTTGTAGCCAGGCAGAGTTGGTCTCTTCTCCCAGGCAGCCAGCACCAGAACAAGAGGACACAGTCTCAGGCTGCACCAGGGCAGGTTTAGACTGGATCTTAGGAAGAAGTTCTATACAGAGAGAGTGATTGCCCATTGGAATCGTCTGCCCGTGGAGGTGGTGGAGTCACCTTCATTGGAGGTGTTCAAGAAGAGGCTTGATGGGATGCTTGGTGCCACTGTTTAGTTGTTTAGTTGTTTAGGTGGGTTGTATTGTATTGTATTGTATTGTATTGTATTGTATTGTATTGTATTGTATTTAGGTGGGTTGGATTGGTTGATAGGTTGGACGCGATGATCTTGAAGGTCTCTTCCAACCTGGTGTATTGTATTATTGTATTATTGTAAGGACATATTCTTCTGCATGTTGTAGGTAGATGCTTGTCCTGTTCTCCAGCCTCATTTCCTACATCAATGCCTTTCAGGAGGTTGCTGCTGAAAACACTGCTACATATTCATTCCAGACACTCTTCTCCACAGTAATCAATAACTGTAAAACAAGTAGTGATGTCTTTAATATACACTTCCACCTCTATCACCCATTCTGCCCTTAAGCAGGCTATAAAACAGAATTTTTAGCATTTCAGTGATGGTGTGAATCATCCCATCTGGCATCATTAATGCTAATTGTATGAAATTTCTTCCCACTGGTGAGTCTTCAACTCTTCTTTCTTTGTTTTTGCAGGTTCCTGTCATCGGTAACTGAAGTGTTCCTTGTCTTTCCTTCCTACTTCAGCTGAACTAATTCAAGAAATCTTGGACTTCTCAGTGCTTCATTTGTTTCCTTTATCAGCTTGACTTTATACTGTTAGTTTAAGGTCTCCCTTGTTGCTCACCTGAAAAAATGAGCTTGATAATCCATGGCCAAAATTTTCAGCTTTCAGTCCAGAAACTCCAAGGTTTTTTTGATGATAGCAATTCATCATTCATCTTCAGGAAAGATTTCAAATTTATTGTGCTGCCATTTCTTCTGCTAACTGAAGACCCCTGAAGTCTTCTGTGACCTGCCTGGGTGATGTCCTGCAGGTCATTCCCCTGTGCACCACTGCTGGTCAAGATCTGAAAAATGACTGCATATTCCCCTCCACACTATATCCAAGCACTGTATGGAGGAAACATAGTGGGTTTTATTCTTTGCTGAACTATATGGATGGTTTCTTACAGCTCTTGCAGAATCATAGAATCAATAATGTTGGAAGAGACCTCAAAGATCATCAAGTCCAACCTGTCATCTATGACCTCATGACTGCTAAACCATGGCACCAAGTGCCATGTCCAAGCCCTATATGAACACCTCCAGGGATGGTGACTCCACCACCTCCCTGGACAGCACATTCCAATGGATAACAACTCTCTCTGTGAAGAACTTTCTCCTCACCTCCCCTGGCACAGCTTGAGACTGTGTCCTCTTGTTCTGGTGCTGGCTGCCTGGGAGAAGAGACCAACCCCCACCTGGCTACAACCTCCCTTCAGGTAGTTGTAGAGAGCAATAATGTCTCTCAATAGCCTCCTCTTCTCCAGGCTAAACAATCCCAGTTCCCTCAGCCTCTCCTCATAGGCCTTGTGCTCAAGGCCTCTCCCCAGCCTCATTGTCCTTCTCTGGACACGTTCAAGAGTCTCAATGTCCTTAAATTGAGGGTCCCAGAACTGGACACAGTACTCAAGAATTGCTGCAGTACCTGGATCCTATTTTGAATGCCAGTCAGTTCCTTTACCTTCTCAGTCCCTAATCACATGATTTCCCTTTGCTGTTTCTAGTTGCTGCTCTCTCCAGGTCTGATTTTCACAGAATCACAGAATCTTTTCAGTTGGAAAAAGACCTCTGAGAATGAGTCAAATCTTCCCTGTTGCAATTTAAGGCTGTTTCCCTCTTCTTCTGTCACTTGATACTAGGGAGAGCAGACCAATACCCACCTTACTACAGCTTCCTATTGGGTGGTTGTAAAGAGCAAGAAGATCTCCCTTCAGCCTCTTTTCCAGACTAAACAATCCTAGTTCTCTTGGCTCCTCTTAAGGCTTGTTGTCCAGATACTTTTGGTTTGGTGCAGCTAACATTTTACACTCCAAGAACCCCTAAATCCTTCTGCTCTTTCTCAGAAGAGAACAAAATTAAAATGTGTTGTTTTCAAAATGCCCAGTGTGGACCCAGCTGTACAGACCCTTGCACACTATTACAAGTCCTTTGGCAATGCTAACTCAGATATTTTACCTCGAAGGCTAACATGAACTACCTTCTAAGTGCTGCTCAAGTTAATTCAAACAAATAAATACATAAGGCTGTGCAAAAAAAACCCCAAAACCAAACCACCCAAAAAACCCAGCCACCACCAAAACAACAACCAACCAAACCCTGCATTGTATATGCACGTGGTAATTTAAAGCTGGTATTTATTTTACCTGTGAGTGCACACTGTCACAGGTCAGCAAGTCTGATCTCTCTTTATAGTTGTAACTGCAGTTGCTGACTCTTTTATTAAGGATGAACAGAATCCTTGATGGCAGAAATTATTTTAATACATAAGCAATAGTGGAGAGGACATCAGAAACACAAGGTAAAGATAAGCACATTCAAAGCAGTGTAAGTTATGGGCAACAGCAAATAAATAGCCTGATATTATAGATGTTGAATTTAGCTAGCATATAAATATCATACTCTCTGCAGACATAAGTATTCAAATGTGACTGAATGTCTGCTGTGTGGCACAGAAATATTTCAGAACCAGGGCTGGAGCCTCTTGAAGGCTTTTGGAAAAATGGTGAACAATGGATGCACAGGCTTTGAATGACTTGATTAAAGAGAAGATGTATATTCTAGCACAAATTGAAAATGTGCTTCATGAGCCATACCCTCAGATTTATTTTATTTTTTTTTAAAGAGGTTTGAGTCAGCTGTTCTCCTACAGAAGCAGTCTTGTTCAAATGCCAGGGCAGGTTTGACATGTCTCTGGCTGAACTTCGTGGCCACCGTTCACAACCAGGTCTCATAACTGCTCTGTTTTGCTTTTATCTTCTTAAAGATTTAAATGTCTTTAATCTTCTGTCTTCTTTGGAGGGATGCTGTGGGACTTAAACACCCAGCCATGTCCTGATAAATCTTTACTTGCTCAAGGATGATGTCTAGTCACCTCCAATGCAACCTCAAGATTTATTCTTCTGTACGCTAAGATGAGCAGATGGATTTTTCATCGTTTGCTGGATGCTTGCTGTACTGAAGTAAATAGACTAAAGAGGGGAAGGAGAGGGAAAGGTAGCTGCTGTGCTCCAGGTCTTGGCTCTCTTCTGGATGTTAAGCCAACAGGGAAACTGGGACATCAGCCTGTCCTGAATACATAAACTCAAAATTGCTCAGCTCTGTGGAAAACACACATCTATTAAAAAAATGTTATAACCTGAAATTTTACCATCTCTGTTTTAGTAATGGCAGATCATGTAAAGAAATAATATTATAAAAAATAGCTATTCATAGTTTGAGAGTTCAGACATCTTTTACCCCTCAAAAGTAATATTTGCTTTATTTCAGCCTGTTATTAATAGAATAGAATAGAATAGAACAGGATAGAATTAACCAGATTGGAAGAGACCTTCAAGATCATCGAGTCCAACCTATCATCCAATACCATCTAATCAACTAAACCATGGCACCAAGCACCCCATCCAGTCTCTTCCTAAACACTGCCAGTGATGGTGACTCCACCACCTCCCCATGCAGCCCATTCCAATGGCAAATCACTCTTTCTGTGAAGAACTTCTTCCTAACATCCAGCCTAAACTTCCCCTGGCACAGCTTGAGACTGTGTCCTCTTGTTCTGCTGCTGGTTGCCTGGAAGAAGAGACCAACCCCCACCTGGCTACAACCTCCCTTCAGGTAGCTGTAGAGAGCAATAAGGTCTTCCCTGAGCCTCCTCTTCTCCAGGCTAAACAACCCCAGCTCTCTCAGCCTCTCCTCACAGGGCTGTGCTCCAAACACCTCCCCAGCTTTGTTGCCCTTCTCTGGACACCTTCCAGCAGCTCAACATCTTTCCAAAACTGAGGGGCCCAGAACTGGACACAGGACTCGAGATGTGGCCTAACCAGTGCTGAGTACAGGTGCAGGATGACTTCCCTGCTCCTGCTGGCCACACTGTTCCTGATACAGGCCAGGATGCCACAGGCCTTCTTGGCTGCCTGGGCACACTGCTGGCTCATGTTCAGCCTACTATCAGCCAGTACCCCCAGGTCCCTTTCTGCCTGGCCGCTCTCCAGCCACTCTGACCCCAGCCTGTAGCACTGCATGGGGTTGTTGTGGCCAATGTGCAGAACCCGGCACTTGGATGTGTTCAATCTCATGCCGTTGGACTCTGCCCATCTGTCCAGCCTGTCAAGGTCCCTCTGCAGAGCTCTCCTACCCTCTAACAGATCAACACCTGCGAAATAGCTTATTGTTTTAAAACACAAAACCGATGGAATATCTTTTTCTCTTAGAAAATCCATTTGAATAAAATCTGCTGTCTCTGCTGATTTACTGAAAAAAAACCACACATGTTAATTTTGGGTGGGAATACCCCCTCAAATCTAAAGCAGCTAACAAAGCAAAAAACCCTCAACCAAACAATCAAACAACCCCAAACCCTAAGGTTAAATACCAAGGAAAGAAATTTTCTAATGTATGTAAGAGGAATTTTGCTCATGCAGCCTGTCTCATTAAAGCTGTTGAAGTGGAACTTCTAAAAGGAAGGCTACTCGAGTGTGTAATTGTTTGCAGGGCAAACTCCTAGTCTCTAGCCCACTGGATTTTGTTAGCGTACTGTAAAAATGCCTGGTGATATAAGCATACAATAATTCTGTAATTAGAATTACATCAGGCATAATGCTTTTTCATTAGAAAGAACACTGGCTGGTTATAATAATGATTTTCAACTGTGCTTCTGTGTTCTCTCAAGCTGGCTAATGAGTGTCTTCAAGCCTTGCACGCCAAAGGAATCAAATCTTCAGTCCTATAAATGACTTAGAGAACCGTCACATCAATTTGATACAGTAATTAACATTTAATATCATTTTCACCTCTGATCAGCCTGCTCCTCATTTAAATCAAAACTTGTCTAATTCCCACTTCTCAGCAAATAGATTAGCAGATGATTCAATTCACCTTAGAAATTTAAGTGTCTGATAAATATTGGCTGTGAATCAGACTAATAAATGAACTTTGTCAATTTATAGCTGTGTAGCCATATTAATTAACTAAAGAAACTAGCATGCATGTTCATAAGCAGTTGATAAAGATCTCTAATATATCTTTTAAAAGCAAGAATTATGTCCTTGTATAAACATACCTCCATTACAGAGTAAGTTGAGCACAGTAATTGAGCATGAGCACTGTGGCTGTGAGGCCTTGGCTCTCCTTCTACTGCTGCTGGTTTGCTGTCCCAGCGTGCAGCCTATTCTGCACTAGATCTAATGTATGACCATAACCTATTTATTTCATGAATTCATCTTCCATTTTACCTCTCTAAGAATTTCAGAAATTCAAGTGAACGTCCTTGGTGTAAACTTTCCTGACTACAAGCTTTAAGTTTGTAATTTTCTGTTAGCAGTATTTCTGTAAGGCTCCCAGAGAAATCCTTTAAATTCTTTTAATTCTACCAGGGATTATTATTTTAGCTGGAATGTACTGGGGGGAGGGAATAAAAAAAAAAGCAGTACTTTTCATCAGAAACATGCTGAGAACACACACTATAATGTTCCAAGAGTGTCACTAAAGCATAGGAGGGCCAGAGCATGAAGAATGGAATTGGGCAGGATATGCCCCTGTGCTCAGCAGTGCTTAGGCCACACCTTGAGTACTGTGTGCCCATCCCGTGGCACTTGGTGCCATGGTCTAGTCATGGGGGCTGTGGTGACAGGTTGGACTTGATGATCTTCGAGGCCTCTTCCAACCTTAGTGATACTGTGATACTGTGATACTGTGTCCAGTTCTGGGCCCCTCAGTTTAGGAAAGATGTTGAGTTGCTGGAATGTGTCCAGAGAAGGGCACCAAAGCTGGGGAGGGGTTTGGAGCACAAGCCCTATGAGGAGAGGCTGCAGGAGCTGGGGCTGCTTAGCCTGGAGAAGAGGATGCTCAGGGCAGACCTTATAGCTCTCTGCAACTACCTGAAGGGAGGTTGTAGCCAGGTGGGGGTTGGTCTCTTCTCCCAGTCAACCAGCACCGGAACAAGAGGACACAATCTCAAGCTGTACCAGGGGATGTTTAGGCTGGATGTTAGGAAGAAGTTCTTCACAGAAAGAGTGATTTGCCATTGGAATGGGCTGCATGGGGAGGTGGTGGAGTCACCATCACTGGAGGTGTTTAGGAAGAGACTGGATGGGGTGCTTGGTGCCATGGTTTAGTTGGTTAGATGGTGTTGGATGATAGGTTGGACTCGATGATCTCAAACGTATTTTCCAACCTGGTTAATTCTATTCTATTCTATTCTATTCTATTCTATTCTATTCTATTCTATTCTATTCTATTCTATTCTATTAACAAAACAACAAAGAAGGGGAAATGGAGGCTCTCTTATTTAAATCATTAGTTCAAAATGCAAAACTCTGCATTTTCCAATAGCTGTCAGCCTTTTTTCTTTAATTATCTTAGCAGTATTGATTATTTAGTTACAGTTAGAGACAGAAATGAAGCATACTGAAGCCATCTTTATATCTATTTTGGAGACCCAATTCTCCTGTGTTGAGAACTATTTTGCAAAACCAGGACAGCATGTAGAGGGACATATTTTACTGATGGCCAGGTTTGATATTTCATTGGTTTATGTTACCCTTTGCAATTGTTTGTTTTGAATAAATCAGACAGCTAACTTCAAAGGCCAGAAGGAAATATCTGTCCATACAAACATAAACAGAACTTTTGTTTAAGGCTTGAGATCAGTTTTGAGGTGGTTGTAATAGGAGCAAGAGGAAGCTGCTCACCTGACCATCATAATCAATGCCTTTGTTGTGTACCTACTGAAAACCTCCAGCACTGCATACTGGTACACACCAGAATGCATTGAACACACCATGCCCCAGTTTGCATTGTATTCTGGGATTAAAGTAATACTTCCTACTTCAGTGAGTTTGTGAAATGCAT
Source organism: Colaptes auratus (assembly GCA_015227895.2). Classification (NCBI taxonomy): domain Eukaryota; kingdom Metazoa; phylum Chordata; class Aves; order Piciformes; family Picidae; genus Colaptes; species Colaptes auratus. The sequence goes on along the minus strand of CM026887.1, from coordinate 39,542,831 downwards.
ACTATTAACTTAATATTAATTACAGTAAATTTCATTCTGTGTCTCCTTTCCTCACCCTTGGTTGAGTTGCTCTAACGCTGTAATTGCTCGATGATACCATTAAAGACTGGATGTCTCATGGGTAATGCCCACAAAATCTTGTTTTCTATTGTAGTCTATTAAGAAGATGATAATACCAACCCGAGAGTCTGAGGTCAGTGTACTGGCTACAAATTTGTCTAAGCACACTTGTTTGTCATAAATGCAAATTGTTTGGCTGCAAAAGTCTCAATTGTCTATCCTCAGAGTAATTCAACCTTCCTAAATCTTACATGCAAGCATAGAGGGCGTTGGAAATTACTAACCCAATATGGTGTGCATGGCTTAAGCATTTTGGAAAACAAAAAAGGCTACCCATTTTATGATTCCTAAGGTAAGCTAGGAAGATAAAAAAATGCAAATTCAGTTGAGAAATCAATACAACTCTCAGTATGTTTAATTGTTTACCCCAGTACAAACCAATCAGAATTGCTATTGGTTATAGTGAAAATATGAGAAAGAAAATAATGTATTAGTGGCCTCACTGCCTTTGTGTTTTGTGTTAAAAATTTTGCAACCCTTTTTAGTAGTCAAATGGGAAACAACAGTTCTGTTACTTCTGCTGGAAACAGACCATGAACGTGTGAAAAGCACATTCAGTTTCCCCATTCCCTCACCCTCTTGAATAACAACAACTAGAATTTTTAGTCTGGATGTTAGGAAGAAATTCTTCAAAGGAAGAGTGATTGGTCATTGGAATGGGCTGCCCAGGGAGGTGGTGGAGTCAGCATCACAGGAGGTGTTTAGGAAGAGACTGGATGGGGCACTTGGTGCCATAGTTTAGTTGATTAGATAGTGTTGGATGATAGGTTGGTCTCAATGAGTTCAAAGGTCTCTTCTAACCATGTTAATTCTATTCTATTCTAATGTCAAGGTGTTGGTTTGATCCCATGGCCCTTGGTTCAATGCTTTTTGTGAAATCACACCTGAAAAACACACAGAATCAATTCACATGCCTTAAGGTATTAGTGCAAATTCACTCTTGGTGCAAGCACATTTACTGAAGAGTCCTCAAACGAAGAACGAGTTTGGTTCCCTTCTGTTGACCGGAATGAATTTGCAGGATTTGGGATGGCATTCAACAAGTCCAAGTGCCGGGTGCTACACTTTGGCCACAGCAACCCCATGCAGAGCTACAGGCTGGGGTCGGAGTGGCTGGAGAGCTGCCAAACAGAGAGGAACCTGGGGGTGCTGATCGACAGCTGCCTGAACATGAGCCAGCAGTGTGCCCAGGTGGCCAAGAAGGCCAACGGCATCCTGGCCTGCATTAGGAATAGTGTGGCCAGCAGGAGCAGGGAGGTCATTGTGCCCCTGTACTCAGCACAGGTTAGGCCACACCTCAAGTCCTGTGTCCAGTTCTGGGCCCCTCAGTTTAAGAAGGACATCAAGACACTTGAACGTGGCCAGAGAAGGGCAGCAAGGCTGGTGAGAGGCCTTGAGCACACACCCTATGAAGAAAGACTGAGGGAGCTGGGGTTGTTTAGCCTGGAGAAGAGGAGGCTCAGGGGAGACCTCATTGCTCTCTACAACTACCTGAAAGGTGGTTGTAGCCAAGGAGGGGTTGATCTCTTCTCTCTAGCAACCAGCACCAGAACAAGAGGACACAGTCTCAAGCTGAACCAGGGGAAGTTTAGGCTCAAGATGAGGAGAAAGTTCTTCACCGAGAGAGTCATTCACCATTGGAATGGGCTGCCCGGGGAGGTGGTAGAGTCACCGTCCCTGCAGGTGTTCAAGAGGGGATTGGACGTGGCACTTGGTGCCATGGTCTAGTGATGAGGTCTGTGGTGACAGGTTGGACCCGATGATCTTCGAGGTCTCTTCCAACCTTAGCGATACTGTGATACTGTGATACTGTGACTCAAAAGGCACTATTCAGATTTGTCCATGAGTCTGCCTGCTATTAGATTTACTTAAATGTTTTGACCTGTTCAGAGAGATAATAAATAGTGTGGAATCAATGTGAGCAATCATAACTAAGCTCATCACAGAGTGTTCTGGCTACTGGACAACATCACCTGCTTTACTAAGTCAGTAGCAGAAATTCTGAGCTGAGAGAGTGTATTTGAAAGTGGATTCTGACAGCTACTTGCTCAAATGTGGCATTCCTGATTTACGTGTCGCTGAAAGCGTAGTTCCTATTCTAATTTGCCAGTAATGCTGCTGTAACTGTTAATGGCATCGTGGATTCACGGGGGAATCATAACCTTGAACATGTCTTCATGGACAAATTCAGAGTAGAAGTATTGCAATGGAATTTTTCTGTCTGCCTTTGTTCAGGTCGCTTGGCAGGACTTGATTTTATCTCTGACTCTTCAAAGTGCTTTTGCTGTTTAGTTGAGTGTATTTACAGAGATTTGTAAGAGCAACGTCAGATGAAAAAATAGCAATGTCATCTTTGTTTAATGACAGTCTAATTACAAGTTGTACAGCATCTTGTTGGGACTGATTCTGCCCTTTATGATATCCAAATGTCATGTACTTTGTTTTATACTTCATCTTTCATTGCTTTGTAATTTATTTTTTAAACACTGGGTATGTAAAAGATTTTTTAAATTACTTTTTTTAGAATAGAATAGAACAGAACAGAACAGAATAGAATAGAATAGAATAGAATAGAATAGAATAGAATAGAATTAACCAGGTTGAAAGAGACCTTTGAGATCATTGAGTCCAACCTACCATCCAACAATATCTAATCAACTAAACCATGGCACCAAGCACCCCATCCAGTCTCTTCCTAAACACCTCCAGTGATGGTGACTACACCACCTCCCTGGGCAGCACATTCCAATGGCCAACAATTCTCTCTGTGAAGAACTTTCTCCTTACCTTGAGCCTAAACCTCCCCTGGCACAGCTTGAGTCTGTGTCCTCTTGTTCTGGTGCTGGTTGACTGGGAGAAGAGACCAAGCCCCGCCTGGCTACAACCTCCCTTCAGGTCGTTGTAGAGAGCAGTAAGGTCTCCCCTGAGCCTCCTCCTCTCCAGGCTAAGCAACCCCAGCTCCCTCAGCCTCTCCTCATAGGGCTTGTGCTCCAAACCCCTCCCCAGCTTTGCTGCCCTTCTCTGGACACATTCCAGCAACTCAACATCTTTCCTAAACTGAGGGGCCCAGAAGAATGCTGTCTCTAAACCCACAGTTTCCTTAAAATAGAAAAGCATGTGGCCATACATTTGGTCTAGGGACATGATCTAGGAATGGCCTCATTTTGTCCCACTTGTCTGATACAATGCCTATTGATCCTCATGATCCCTTGGTTAAGAAATACCATATAATTTTCTCAACCAGGTGTAAGCATCATGAAACGACTACTCAAAATATTTGTAGAGCAGAGAATACGCATAAACTGACTTATATATGTGTGTGTGTGTATGCATGTGTATAAAATTTATTCGGCCAGTGGTTACCTTTGGAAACAGGTAGCAGAAAAAGTGACTGTTGTGAATCTGCAGGGATGGTTGTGAGTTAGGAAGCAGCTTCCAACACTGTGAAAATAACTTAAGAACTGACGAATGCAGTGTCACTCTCCATTTCTCTCTTTTGTGTCAGCAACTTATTTTGTAAGAACTTCCAGCAAGAAAGCTCTTCCCCTTGTGTTTGAAGAGAGCCTCATCTGTCAGTGCCCTGGTAGGGGGCCTTACATGCTGCCATAATAGGAAGAATAATTGGATTGTGTTTGTTTTCAGTTTGAGTGCTTAAAAATGAATAGTAATGAGGATGAATATTCCCTCATAAAAGTCGAGTGTGCGTTTGTTCTACTGAAAGGGAACATTTTGAGCAGCCTGGTATTATTGTGGGATTAGAAGCATAAACTTGGTGTTGTTATTCATACTCTTCCTCCTCACTTTACTGGCATTAGGCTCATTGATACAAGTTTGGGTTTTCTCTATATTTGTGACCAAAGCTTTAGCAAAGCTTCTCATTTGACCCCAACCAGTTCATGGCAAAAAATTCTTTAACACATTGATGGCTCTCTATTGTACCCAGCTGAATTTGTGTGCCCTTGGGACCTGGTTCCAGTATTTTTAGCTTTCATGTTGACCTCTCAGGAAATGGAATTTAAATTCTTACACCAAGGTAACTGCAGTAATTTCAGGCACCTGGAGAAGCACTTCAGGTTACTGCAGGCTATCTTCTTCCACCTTTGACTAGATGATAGATCAAGAAGGTGGCAGACACACAGACTATAAACACTACTGGGGCATGAATTTATAATTGGAAGGACAGAAAATGAAACTATTAAGTTACAGATGCAGAACTGGTAACAAGTAGTAATTTTTTTTTCCCTTGAAAAAGATTATAATTAGATTCTTAAGCTTACTACCACAAGGTGCTCTCAAAGTCAGAATTACAGTTACATTTAACAAGAGGTCTGCATAAATTCATGAGGGAAAAGTCCATTAATGGTTATTTAAAATGATGGGTCTTATTTACATTTCTAATTCAGCAAATCTATTAACTGCCTTTTGGCAGAGGATGTGAGCAGGATGCTGACATTATCCATGCTCTCTTGCTTCTACTCTTTCCCTAAGCAGTTTCTGTTCACTATTTGTCAGAAACATGGGTCTGAATTGTAGTCACTTGTGTCTTAGCCAGGATAGCAGTTCTTACTCTCCTACAGGTCAAGTGCAGAGTCTCTGTGGGTTTGCCCAGCCTGCTATTAGAGAGTCTAACTCACATTAGCCTTCAGCTGGCATGTAATTTTATTCTATTTCTTTTATAACCTAACAGAAGAGACATCTTGGGGTTCAGCACCTGCAGAACACGTGCCCATGTGCTATTAGGCATTGTGCTGTTCCATGCAAAAGCAGTCTAATCTGTTTCGGCTTGCAGCATCTGGTAACAGCTATGTGCTGCCTGACCCACTCAAGCCACCCTGTCTGTGTGCCCCCTACTCCACCACAGCACTCCAGCTGCAGTCTCCCTGATCACAATGACTTAGTATATCTTTCTGACCCAGTTCTCCTCTTTGCACTTTATGTATTTGTGCTACACTCCCATTTTTTCATTGTCCTTAATGAATCAAAAGTAAAGTCATTCAGCTTGATCTGGCAGATAAACAGAAGACCTGATTTTTGGTGGCTTAAGGAATGATTTAGCCATGGTAGAAGAAAAAAGTCCACAGCTTGTCTTATTTCAATGTAATGTTGGAATATGCAAACCATTTGGCATGTTTAAAAGCAAACAGTACTCCTGCTCTAATTTGTAGATGTAATTAGCTAAAAATAATAATATATTTTGAAAGCAAGACTTTTCTTGCCTTCTGATCTGTTTAATCAATGCGTAGCCAAGAAACAATGATTCTGATCCCATACATTCTTCATGGTGTGAGAGAAATAGAAATAACATAGGTGTGAAAACTATTACCCATGAGAGGACTCTGTTTGTGTCAGATTGATTACTATTTGTTAAAAGAAACCAGCTCTCGCTCCTCTGGGACATGTTAGCCCAACCTTGAAGGAGCTGGCATTAGAAGCCAGTAAGCAGAAAGAAGAGGAAGGGCAACCACAGCTGATGTGAATGGTTTCTCATGTAAAGCCAGCTGGAGCTCAGGGGAATTGATGACGGGGAGCATATAGCTGTTGTTTGCTGGGAACTGGAGACGTATGTAGGGGAGGATAGGTGGTGGGATAAACTGCCCTGGTAGTCAGCAGGGGTATTTTTTTGTTGGAGCAGCCATTCCTGAGCTGCTGGGTTCCAGGAAGGCTATCAGATTTGTTGAAGCCTAGACAAAGAAGAAGCAGCCATCTACTTTGAGGAAACTACAGCCAAAGGCAACTGAGAAGAGGAGAGAATGAAAGCAGGTCATCCATTTTGCTGTCTTCTTCAGAGGTGGATTGGTGACACAAGGTGAGAAAGAGATGTTGAATTTTCTGCTCATTTATTGGCTTTCCTAAAGTTTTCTGAAAACAAAGAGGGAGAGAGGGATTTACTGTAGAAGAATCTGTGGTTGAGGGTTCTTCTGGAGTTAGCACAAAAGTTGTGAGGGAATGCTTAGAGGGGAGAGACAGCAGCAAAAGGCAGCAGTCTAGGAGTGCTTCTGTTGAGACTGTTGTGACTTGTGCATGAAGGAATGTTTTTATCTGTGGGAAGCTCTGCTCTGGAGTTTTGTAGAACCTGATATTCTGCTTCTTATTGCCACATATTGCTTTAAGGATTTTAGTATTGTCTTGTGCAGGGTAGAAAAATGGGAAAATATATTGGTAGTGTCTGAGAAGTTGTTTCTTTGTGAGTATTTTGTGGTAATATTTTTTGAAAGAAGAAATTATAATTAAACCTTTATGCATAGCCACCTTTATGGTCTGCATCTCTTAATGCAGTAATTACTTGGAGTCCAGATTTGCCTCTTAATGCAGTAATTGCGATTCCCAAATATCTCTTGAAGCTCTATGGATCTAATAATGTGCTGCCCTAGACTATGGAATGAAGAAATTACTCCATTTTAATTTCAGAAGCTAATGATGGTTTTAATCCATCTTTGCCTCATGTTAAAAGCAGTTTGTTGTTAATAAACTTGTGGGTGAGTGAGAAATCATTTTGTTCCTGTGACTAATATGGAAATGTCTTTCTGTCCTCTGAAATGTATAGTCTGTGTAAAAATGAAAATGAATTTTCAGCTTGCAAACCTCTTTACTGATGCTTTAAAATAGAGTGAGAATGGCAAGGTTCCTTAAATTGAACCTGGAGAAACAGAGATGAGCTATTAGTTTTAATAAGTAATTTCATTGTCAGCAGCTTAATAATTACTGTAAATACTATATGTAACAATAATCCCTGAGTGTTACTCATTATAAGCAGTTAGTGATGTGATAAACTAAAAGCATAAGGTGATAAGGAATGTGATTAACTTCAGCAGTGACTGATTTCCCATGAAGTACAGTATCATAATTTATATACTATGCAGCAGATAAAGTGTCAACAACTTTTCAGATGCTGTCTGCATCCAGTGCCTCTTTCACTAATGGGGAAGGTACAGATATGCACAAATCCAAAGTGCTATTTTCCATTTGAAAAATACTTTGTCTCAAAACCATCAGTGTTTATTAATAAATGAAAAAGCACCCATGGTCAAGAACACAGTGAGATGAAATAGTGTAGCACTGCTAACACAGACTATCAGAAATCACTTCTTGGTCTGTACATTGTGTTCTTCAGTTTCCCAGAATAGCTAACCTGTTACAGATAAGGCTTGAATGTGCACAGCTGCAAGCTCAACATATTGGTTGGATTTGTTGTTTTTATTTTGGTAAGTCCTAGGTGTTCCTTCAAATATGACTTACTCTGAATTTATGTGCCCTAGGAATTAATATTTCCCGTACTTCAGAACTACATGGGGTTGTGTATTGAGTCCCCTGTGCAACATTCTTTCCTCGTTAGTTTTCTTGATTGTAGTCTGTGGTAAATCAGTCAGCAATAATGGCTGGTAGGATTTGGTTCTGTTTGCCTCTGCAGTACTTGGATCAGCAGGTGAAAGAGATCCTGCTTAATTCTCCACTGTGGCAAGCCAGTGCTATTCATGTGTCCATGCCAGATGACTGGAAATTCAGTAGGTCACCCCAGAATGCAATTCGCAAATTGGGACCCTCAAAGGTCATCTTGCCCAACTCTCCTGCTGGGAGCAGGGACGCTTCTAACTAGATCAGGCTATGCAGGGCTGCATTGAGTCTGGTTTTGAATGTCTCCAGGGATGGGCCTCAACCATATCGCTGTGCAATCTGTTCCAGTATTTTACCTCTCATTGTGAAGAACTTTGTGTCCAGCCTAAATCTACCTTGCTCCAGTTTCAAACCATTGCCCCTTGTCCTATCTCTACAAGCCCTTCTAAACAGCCCTTTCCCAGCCTTCCTGTTGGTCCTCTTCAGAGACTGAAAGGTAGCTACAAGGTCTCTGTAGAGCCTTTTATCTCCAGGCTGAACAACCCCAATTCCCTCAGTCTTTCCCCATATGAGAGGTGCTCCAGTCCTCTGATCAATGTTTTGGGCCTCCTCTGGACCTGCTCTGTGAGATCCATGTCTTTCTTTTGTTGGGGACCCAAAGCTGGAATGAGCACTCTGCACTATAGTGTGAAACCAGCTCAGGAGCAGCTTTGGCTGCAAGTGGTTGTGCCTGGGAGTGGACAAATATCTGTCTCAGTGACACACGATAGTCAGTTACATTCTCCTGGGGAGGGTCTTTGGTCCCTTGTCACAAGCAGACTATATACATTACACTCTGGGTTCTGTAATCACAGTGCAGGGACAGATCCTTTTCATCCTTTTGTCCCCTGTATCGTTCTTCAAACCTATTCAGGAAGAACAGAGGAATAGGAATAATACTTGCCAACTCTCTTGGTCCATTCCTTGGATATCCATAAGCTCCCAGCCTAGCCCAGGCATTCTGATTTAATGCCCTAACTAGGTGTAATTAAATTTAAGTGTCATATATAGAAGCTACTGTCTGAACTTTGTCAAAAGATTTATCATCTTAATAAGATTATAATAACAATTGCGTTGGGTTTGTTTTAGCTGAGAATGTTTTTGGTAATCAGAATGCAGTTTGCCAACTCAGTAAATTATCTTCTATTTGTGTTAAATGGAAAAATTATGTAAACTAAAAGCACTGGGTTATAACTGTAAAGAACAATCATTTCAGTGGCTTGAATAGAGATGGCCAATTTCTTAATAGCCTCTTCATATGGAGAGAGACTCTTTTGCAAGGGACCTGTTCATGTCCTCAGATTCAACTGGTCCATAATCAGTAAATTTGCAGACGACACCAAGCTGGGGGCTGGAGGGCAGAGAGGCTTTGCAGAGGGACCTCGACAGGCTGGACAGATGGGCAGAATCCAACGGCATGAGATTGAACACATCCAAGTGTCGGGTTCTGCACATTGGCCACAACAACCCCACACTGTGCTACAGGCTGGGGTCAGAGTGGCTGGAGAGCGGCCAGGCGGAGAGGAACCTGGGGGTACTGGTTGATGGTGGGCTGAACATGAGCCAGCAGTGTGCCCAGGCAGCCAAGAAGGCCAATGGCATCCTGGCCTGCATCAGGAACAGTGTGGCCAGCAGGAGCAGGGAGGTCATTGTGCCCCTGTACACTGCACTGGTTAGGACCCACCTTGTGTTTGGAACACAAGCCCTATGAGGAAAGGCTGAGGGAGCTGAGGTTGCGTAGCCTGGAGAAGAGGAAACTCGGGAGTGACGTTACTGCTCTCTACAACTCCCTGAAGGGAGGTTGTAGACAGGCAGATGTTGGTCTCTTCTCCCAGGCAGCCAGTACCAGAACAAGAGGACACAGTCTCAGGCTGTGCCAGGGGAGGTTTAGGCTGGATGTTAGGAAGAAGTTCTATACAGAGAGAGTGATTGCCCATTGGAATCGGCTACCCATGGAGGTGGTGGAGTCACCTTCATTGGAGGTGTTCAGGAGGAGACTTGATGGGGTGCTTGGTGCCATGGTTTAGTTGTTTAGGTGGGTTGGATTGGTTGATGGGTAGGACACGATGATCTTGAAGGTCTCTTCCAACCTGGTGCATTGTATTGTGTTGATTGGTAGTCTTGAAGTAAGACATAGAAAATTAATGAATGAAAATCATGTTTAGGAAATAATGTATATAATAACTCTCTCAGTGGAATGCTCTGAAACTTGAGGCTGAAGCTGTCTTTGTCGGGGCATTAAACTGTGTGCGCTTAAGCGAGCAAGCGAAAATTGTCAGTGGAAGTCTTTTGTTCAAAGAAAAATGGCCTTTTTCATCAAAATAGAGAACTTGGCAGGAGCTTGATTACAACAGGATCGTTTGATGAAGACACCAATCTTTTTTCTTTTTTTTTTTTTTTTATCAAGGGTTAGAACAAGGGTAAAATTTTCAAATGTGCCCAAGTGACTTAAAGAACTGAATTGAGTTTCTAAAGCTAACGCAGTAATTTTACACGCTTCCAAAGATGTAGGCTTCTGGGGCACCTGAATAATAGTTCATTTAAAAACACACAACACCTACACGTTTATTTTTGTATGAAATAGAAAAATGTCAGGAAAAATCTCATAGATCAGGTATTTAACCTAATCTTGTATCTGTCACTAGTCACAAAATGTAAACTTGTAAAGAATTAAGGAAAGTGGCTTCTGTTTGTTTGTTTGTTTTTCCTTAAATCCATTTGAAGCACTAATTTAGGGTAAGAATGTGAATCTGACAAGACCAGATGGAAGAGCAAGGTCCCGGTATTATACACAGTATCAATTCCTGCAGGGCCCTGGGAGATGAAGTGCTGTCTTCTCCCTGGTCCAGAGGTTGAAGTGTGAAGATAAGGATTATATCCTGACGGCCTCAGGTTTTTTCCTGTCTCTTCCCACACTAATTTGCAGCGGACCCATGGTGTTTTTAGCTGCTAATCAGCAACGTGAGAAACCTCTGCATGATTGTGTACACCATCAGCAGTGATAGTTTGATTCCTGACAAGTGTTTGAACTGCTATGGGATTACAAGGATGGGTTTCTGCAGTTCTTTGCAGCAGTGGAAAAATACTTCATTGAACATTGGAGTGGTTGATGGGTTGGACGCGATGATCTTGAAGGTCTCTTCCAACCTGGTGTTTTGTATTGTATGGGCTTGTTTAAAGAATTCCTGAGAGAAACACATACAAGAATTTCTCAAGACTGTCAGAAGTTATACAACCAAAGGGGTGAGGGGTTGGGGGTGAGGCGAAGAGGAATATTTACTACTTTCTCTCTCTCCTTAGGATGGGAAATGGAAAGACACAATAACATGTGATTATAATCATGGTGTTATATGATGAAGCATCTAAACTTCATGAGAAGCAGCAAGGTGGGGGGGAAAGGAAGGCAAAAAGGAATATGAAGAGGTAGGGCCAGATATCTGTTTGATAAGGTGGAGTCTCTGAAGGGCCTCAGAAAGGACAACAGTTTGAGCTTTCCATTGTGCAATGTTTGCAAGTCTGGCTTCTGGTTTCACACAGCTTTGTATTAAGAATTCAGGACATGCCCCTTTAATTCTTCCTGGGGGGCAGCTGCATACCAGGCTGGTGGAAGTTTGGTGCCTCTGTATCTCTTGGTTGCACATAGGATAATTTTAATGTAAATTAAGTAGCTTATATTCATTATAAAGAAATAATATGACTCCTGAACATTTTAATTATCTATAACTGTATAAAAAAACCCGAAGTGCTGCATTTGGGTACTGATGGCATACTTCACATTTCTGAGAGCCTGACTTTAATGTCCTTGTGCCTGCTGAGATATTGCCTGTGGTACTTTACATTTAGAGATAGGACAGGATGGATTAGGGTTGAGCACATAGTCTCTAAATGATAATAATGTATCAGAGGAAGATCTTGTGGGAGGAAGGGCAGAAGCAAGAAACATTGATGTTAGGACAGCTGAACATTTAAGTGTGTCTTAGCAAGATGTGGCAATATTGCAGCTACACAGAGGAATGATAGAGATTGTTACAATAAGGTAGAAACAAGATAAGCTATCTAGACATCAATAACATTTACTGCATGAAACATCTATCAAAGAAATACAGTAGACTAAGAATAAAAAGCAAGGATGTTTTTAGGTTTTCATGGTATTTTTTGTTAGTGGTGGTGTTTGTTTTCCTCCTTCCCTTCTTTTGCAGAGCTTGTACTCAGTGACCCTCTACATCTCTCTGTGGTAGGAATCTCATCTGAAACATGAGAAATTCAGTTTAAACTTTTGTCCTCCATTTGCAAATGGAATAATTTCCATGGAAATACTAGGAGCTGCCTTTAGAGAAAGGCACAAAAAGTAGATCAATTATTGAGGAGGAGTTGCTGAAATCGAGATCATAACTCTTGTGGATTAATGTAAATGTATTAAATAGCAGTGCCACCCACGTGCAATGTCATCAGGAGTATTGCAATTAAAGATCTTGGTTTTAATGCACAATGTAACTGTAAATTGGTGGAATGATAATTAATATACCTTTTAGTCTAATGCACACATAGAAGTTAATCAGCTGTGCATATGAAAGGGATAAAGTAGTCACTGGTAGAGAACCTTTAATTAACATGATGTTATTAGACAGTTAACACTATAACATTAGACATACTTAACAAGCAAAAGTACCTCATCAGAAAAAGCTCAGGAAGCAGAAAACACAACATAATAGAACTGATTGCCAGTGCAAGGTTTTCTTTGGAGGTGAATGCCCTCCAAAGCCAGGTAATCGTAGAATGGTCTGGGCTGGAAGGGACCTCTGAAGGTCATCTAGCCCAACCTCCCCCTGCAGTCAGCTGGGGCATCCTCAACTAGATCAGGCTGCTCAAAGCCATGTTGAGCCTTGCTTTGAATACCTCTGGGAATGGGGGTCCAACCACCACTCTGGGTAACCTGTGTCAGTGTTCCACCACCCTCATAGTAAAGAACCTGTTCTTAACATCTGATCTACATCTACTCTTCAGCTTGAAGCCATTGTCCCTTGTCCTATCACCACAGGCCTTTGTAAACAGTCTCTCTACGTTCTTCTTGTAGGCCCCCTTCAGGTAGTGGAAAGCTGCTATTAGGTCTCCCCAGGTCTCTTTTCCAGGCTGAACAACCCCAGCTCCCTCAGCTCCCTTTGTTCTTTTCCCTCTGTACAAGCACCTGCTTTTTAAACACTATGCTGCATACTAATCTTGGATAATTTTCAGTAAATCTATGCTTCACATGGAGTTTTAAAGGAGCATGAAATTCTTTTTGCATTTGCAGGAGTTCTTAAGTTAGATGAAAATAGTTTATTATGACATCTCCTCATGTTTAAAAGTTTTCATTTTTCTGCCAACTGTTTAGAAATATTTTGAATGGTATGGAAGGAGCATGTTCTTTCCTGTGTCTGAACTTTCACTTACTGGCACTCATGGGGGAAAAAAAAAGACAAAACTCCATCCTGGCATGATACTAAAAAAGTTCAAAGACTCTAAGGATGAATCAAACAGTTTGTTCTTGTAAGCTGCTTTGGAAATGCAAACCAAATGCAAAGGTAGTAAAAAAATAATCAGAAGCACACAGCTGCAGCAGATAGGCATAGCATGTGAGAAAGATTTGTCATATTACTGGTTGAGAGGCCTGGAATATAGTTTTCAGCTGTGTCTGCCCTTGCCTTCCCATTCTCATTCTCAGAGTACCTTAATGCAGAATCCTGACCTCAGCCTAAGGGCAGCAGAGGTAGAAAAGCTGTGGCTCAGATGAGCATGGCACACAGGTGTCCTTGGGATCTCATGCTCACCTTTTACTTTTCTTCCAATTCTAATTTCAGAGATGATTTTGAAACCACATCACTCTTTTCTTTAAGTTACTGTAATAAATTTAATGTTCGTACAAGATGTTAGATTGACAGCCCCAGAGAAGAAAATTATTCATGAGGCAGGTAGTTATAGCTGAGGTGGGAATCAATCTTGTAATTATCATGCTCTTGACTTTGAGGACTTCTCACTCTGAATGACACAACTGGAAACCAATCTGACTACTTCTATCTGTTCATAAGTTAAAAAAAAAAAAGAGTAAGAGACTTCAAGATACATCAGACAGAACACCCCTCTGTCAAGTGTAAGCAGAGCTACTGCTGAAGTGGGGGACCATGTTGACCTAATGCCCTTGGCCTGGAACAGAGCAGCCCAAGAGCTGCTCTACCTTAAAATGAGCTAAAATGCCACCTGAAGGGTGAAATTGCACTTAATAGTGGAAACTTCAGGGGACCCTGGGTGTGCTAAAACCTCCCATAGCTACACTTAACTTTTTTCACTCCACTGAGCAAAGTGAAGGAGTGCTCTGAGACCACTTGGCCTCTGTCTTCACCTTTGCTAGGGGCAGCTTTAACACAATTATTCTTTTCCTGGCTGGGTAAGCTGTTATAAGGAACAGACTAAAGCACAGTATGTTCTTGAGTTTGCTTTGGGTGATCCATCCTGATACCCAAGCCACTCACTTTGATGCTTGAAGGAGACTGAGAGAAGAGCTCATGCTTTTGTTCTGCCTTCATTGCCATTGTTTTCACATGAGCTGCTAATAAGAATTTATGACACTGTAAACTGAAATGACTTCTGGATATGCTGCCTCTCAGAGTTGTGTGTGTGGCTCTTTATTTATTTATTTATTAGATTTTTCTTTAAAGCAATTGAGACTTTTCAGATTTCAGATTAAACTAGCTTCACAGTGAATTCAGGCATTGAATTCAGCTGTCTCTTTGCATAACATGAGGTAGTGTAGCTCATGCCTTTGCTTTGTTGGTGGAATAATCTGGAGAGCACAGAACAAAATTAAATTAGAGGTCAAGTCAGTTTTCACCACACAGTCTGAGCTGGCCTTCTCAGCACACAATTTTGCAAAGTGTTTGTTCAGTGGTACATCAAGAAGCATATCTGTGCGTTACTCACTTACTGCATGAAGCTTGCTACAGCCATCTGCTCAAATCCTCTTTTTGGTGTAGCCAATCTGAGCCTAAAATACTGATAAACAATCTCTGCTTCTAAATTAAGACTAAAAGAGTAAGCAGGGGAATGAAAGTAAGCAATACATTTCTCAGACAGACGTGCTATGTGTGCTCCTGTTAATATCATGGTGATAAGGAACAAATATGACACATGTAATCATTGTATTCAAGTGATATGGAGGATAAAAATTTTAGGTAGAGTAGCATAGATGATGAAAAGATACTCCCAAACAATTCATCTATACCTGCAGACAGCTTAGTGGCCATGTGTTGTGGTAATTTCTGTAGCTGTAAATAAAAACATCCTGCAGTGTGTTACTCAACTTTGTGTTGCCGAAGATCTTATTTCCAAGGGTAAAGTGGAAACCATTTTTGCTGATTTCTGTGGTTAAACCTCCACCACTTCTACATAGCTCCCATCTAATGCATCCATGATCAGAAGCCATGATCTTTGGCAAGAATGGGGGGTTAAGGAAAAGAATGATTCCCCTGCCCTTACAGTCTGCTCTTCATTATCTCTCTAGTCCATCTGCAAAAAAAAAAGGTAGAGCTTTGTGAACTCCAGTGGCTTACAGAAGAGGTACTTATTGGCAATTGGCTTCTGAACTGATGTCAGGGCCAACTCAGCTACACAGGGACGGGAATAATGCATCCATCTTTTCACCATGGTTGAGGGCCAGACTGCCAGACATGGGGCACTGTGAATCTGTCCATGATCATCATAGTATCAGTCAGGGTTGGAAGGGACCACAAGGATCATCTAGTTCCAACCCCCCTGCCATGGGCAGGGACACCCCGCACTAGATCAGGCTGGCCAGAGCCTCATCCAGCCTGGTCTTAATGATGCAGCAGAAGGGCAGCACATGACAGCAGCATTTAAAGCAGATTGTTCAGTGTTAGTAAGCACTGAGCACAGAAGTGAGAAGTTGAGGAAAAGCTGGAGAAACCCGTGTGGGTTAAAGTGTATACTCTAAGCATCTAGCCAGAACAAGATGTATGTTTCTGTGGGTATGTTGCTATCCATATCCAAGTTGGGTGTTTTAATGATACTTGGAAGAGTTTTAGTTCTCTTTGGCTCCAGGGTAGGCATATGAAGAGGCAACAGCTCCAACCTCATATATCTTACTGTTTTTAAATAAACATATGGTAGAAATGGGAAAAGGATTTCTTAGAGCTGGAACAATTTATCCAGCTTGTTAAGAGTATTTGGTGAAGATTCATGTGCAGTCCTCCTTGGTACATGTACTAGGTTGGCTTTAGACACAAACAGCTCAAATCCTGTGTGGGAGAGTACTCCAGTGTCAATGAAGTACCTGAAGGGTGCATGTGGCACATGAAAACATCACATCTGTTGATTTACATCAGGAGGAAGCTATCAGCTTGTCTACTTAACTCCATAATCTGCTGCTGTGAGCGAGCTGAGCTGGTTAATGCTCTCTTGAGAACTCAGTGGCAACTGGGACAGGACAAAAATTATATGAAGTTAAAATAGAAGGGAAGTAAGCTATGAGAAAAATACAGCTTGAATATGGCCAGAGTATAATCCAAGTCTTTAAAAAGAGGTAGAGCACATGAAGCCTGTGGTAAGGTATATAGGAAACAGTAGACTTTTCTACTGTGATTTTTTTCCTGTTTATAGACAGTGAAGGAATGTAGATGTAATCAGAGTAAATAAAAGATGGTGTGTCAGAGAGATGACTGCTGAGGAGACCACCTGCCATCACAGCCACGATAATAAAAGGATTTGCAAAGCCATTTTACTCCCTGCTGCTAAAAATTTCAGCTGCCTTGCCTTGTTGTGCTGTGGCTTCCAGGTTCCCAGAGGCTGCTCTTTGACCTTCCCATGCCTGCCCATACCAGCTGCTGTTTCTCTCCAATACAACAGGAGTCAGCAGATTGTTTATTCATCAGCTGTTTGGTGTTAAAACAGTAGAACCCTTCTTTGCACTGTATGTCTGATAGTCACTTCCAGCTCCTTCCTGCTCTGAGACTTCTTTACGTCCTCAATTGTTAATTTCATTCTTTTATCTCTGCTTTGCTTTCTCATCTCCTTGAGGGCTCTCTCACCAGATGATCTTCAATGCATTGACTTTTCTGACTTACAGGGAAGTTAATTGAACTCTCAGCCTTAATGTTACTTTGATATTTGCTGGTTTGAGTTGTTTTTTATGTAGATAGTGGTCTCCATCAAAATGCCAACATTTGCTGTAATTTAAGCACAGTAGTCTTTGCTTAGATTACCAAATGACTGCAGCATCATAGATGCTACACTATCACATAGTGACAAGGAGTGCTTTGGTCCTTGAGTCATGTGAACAGTATTTCATATAACTGTGAAGGCAAGGAACTGCATCTTCTAACCATACATGAAACTAGGTAGCAAATACAAGAGCAAACAAATATTAGGTTTTGGCCAGTCACAAGTTGCACTTTGGTTTGTAGATCTCAAAACACTCCTCTGAGACTGATGCTATGTACTGAGTACTGATCTGAGATACTTGTGCCTTGTATAATGTTGTAGAGATAGAAATGTATATTTCTGATACCTTATTTGCAGGGAAACATCTAATTGGAAACTGTAAAATGTGTCCAAAGTATTTCTTGCATACTGCCTGGCAGTGGGTTTTGTCGTCTTATTAAATGCTGTTTCAGCATATTCCTGGCTAATAAGGGCAGGTGTTTTACATCATTTTAGCAAAGTGGAACATAGGAACTGTATGACTGAAAATCCATATTGCCATTTTTCATTTTCATTATTGCTCTTTCATAATTAAGCAATAAATATAAGCTGTGCTGATCTGAATGATTATGGCAAGCTTTCCTGCATACTGCGAAGAATGAGAATGTAGGTAGAAAAAGGTTCCAGCTGCCCTTGGGAAAATGTAAAATCAATCTTCCAGTACGTTGTCTGCTTATCTTGAACTTGTACTGAGCTGTAGTGGAAACAGTGTCACAGTGCTGGATGCTTTGACTTGATATAGGAGGTACTTTTTTTTTTCCCCCAGCCAGTGTAACATCAGCTTGAAGATGTTCCTGTGATAAGCAACTGCAAAGACAAGCAGTTTAAGTACTGCTTCTTCCAAGGATGAAAATGATTTGCCCAACTTCTGTGAATATACTAAAGTCTCCCTAACCTTATGCAAATTAGTGTTAGCACAGGTGGGTGAGGCCAAATAAAGCCTTACTCAGCTCTGGTGAGACCCCACCTGGAGTACTGTGTCCAGTTCTGGAGCCCCTGTTACAAAAGGGATATGGACATGCTGGAATGTGCCCAGAGAAGGGCCACAAGGATGATCAGAGGGCTGGAGCACCTCTCCTATGAGGACGGACTGAGAGTTGGGGCCGTTCAATCTGGAGAAGAGAAGGCTCTGAGGTGACCTCATTGTGGCCTTCCAGTATCTGAAGGGGGCCTACAAGAAGGCTGGGGAGGCAAAGGTACTAATTATTGTTTATTTCAAAAGGTACCTTGTGGAGTCAACTGTACACTTAAACCAAACATTGTGTCCTCTGTGTGACCAATCAGATGAGGGTGGTGGTGGAATGCAGTGAGGCGGTGACCCCATTTGAGATGTGGGAGTGAGCTGAAAATACTGTAGGTAGGAGCTAAGGTGAGGGGGGAGCATGTATCCTTTTTGTGTGTTGTGCAGATCCTTGCTAAATTGTGCAGGGAAGAGCTGAAGGGATGGAAGTGGGTGGAATGTAAGGGGAGAGAGTGACACAGGTGACACTGGGGTTAAGGCTCTTAGCCTGCTGGAAACAGATGCTAGAAGTATCTGGAGAATCAGCCCGTATCACATTGTGAGTCTTGTTTAGTTGGCATCTTGGGACAGTTGCTGTCACCTTGGTAATTTAGCACATCTGTCTTTGTTTGCTAAATGTGATCTTGGTCCTTAGTCCCTATTGTTATCTTTTGCTGCTCCTTTCCTTTTTTTGGTTGCTTCCTGTATGTGTGGTGGTGTCCTGCCTGAAGTCAGGGATTCATTTTCAGTTTTACCATTACCACAGTTTCATTAACCTTTATAAAGATGCTGACCTCAGGTTTGAAATTGCTTCAGGTCAAGAGCATGTTTGGGGCATATGAAAAAAAGAAACATAAACCACCACCATCAAAGCAACAACCAGAGAAAGCCAAAACCAAAAGCCGATTGTCTCCAAGACACTTCTGTAAGCTTCTGAGGTAAATTAGAGATGAACACAGGTCTTTGGCATTTACCTTTTCAACATCAATGCAATGATTGAATTCTCTTGATTATCTAAACCCTGTGACCATTTAATGAACACACTTTCAGGTATTTGTCTAAGGAACAGACAATAAAACATATGCATTTTCTTCTGCATATAGTTTCTTACAACTTGGTAAAAAGGAAAGGATAAAATCCTGTAAGGAGGGCTAGGTCAAATCCTTGCTGTTCATTCTATGGGAAGAGGGAAGAAGAGGAAACAACAAAAGTAGTGATCAGAAACATGAAATAACCCACTTGGTTATTTAAAAGACATTGTGAGAGTCACAGGGAGCCACAACTTTGTAAACATCTGCAGTGATTTCTGTAATGCAGAGACCTAATGAGGAGCAGTGAGCCTAGCTTGGTTAGAACAACAACATTGCACTGCAACACGCTGTGCTGTGTGCTCTGCAAGTACAAAGCAATGGTCTGGAGATCCAGGAAGTCTGTCTCCTAGACAATGTCTGGCAAATCATTTTACTTCATACTGCTTCTGTTTCACCCTCTAATAACAGGGAAGATGACTATTTTTAAGTGCATTGGAAGCTACTGATGAGAGTTAGGTGGCAGCATTGTTTATCACATTAAATGTGACCAAGATTGCACAGAACATACAATTATGAATGGAACTTGTTGTCAAAGACTGCAGAAGGCCTTTTGGTACTCCTGTATAGATTCTGTGCCAACTTTCTGGTCATTATCGTTAGGATAGGGAGACAAATCTTCCCATTAATCTTTATATATAAAGTCTGCCACCATGTTCAGAACTAAAGTCAGACTTTTATGGTTATTCTTATGTTTCATGTATTTCTCTTTGTTGATGTTCTTTTCCATCACGGTCATGATTTCTCCATTTCATAAACTGTTTAAATCTACAGATAGCTATCTACTGAGTCGCCTCTAAGTTCACTGATACATGTGTTCAGAAGATGTAAGAATGAGTAAAGCAGTTTCTTAAACACCTTATGCCTCTCCTATAAAAAGTTCTAGCTTTCTGCCTACATTTTGATTAGTAGGATTTAGAGTTCCATTTGTAATTGAGGAAAAAAATATGTCATAGAATCAATAAGGTTGGAAAAGACCTCAAAGATCATCAAGTCCAACCTGTCACTCAAGACCTCATGACTACTAAACCATGACTTCAAGCGCCATGTCCAATCCCTTTTTGAACACATCCAGGGACAGTGACTCCACCACCTCCCGGGGCAGCACATTCCAATGGCTAACAACTCTCTCTGTGAAGAACTTTCTCCTCACCTCGAGCCTAAACTTCCCCTGTCAGATTATACTTTCTTCCTTCCTTTTTCTTTTCAAGCTAATGTAATTTTAACTTCATTTGCTAAAATAGAGGTCTGGTGGTCTTTCATGCTATCAAATTGTTTTGATGAAACATCTAAACCTGACCAGATACTCTTCTGATAATCACTTTTCTAATAAATCCATCAGTAACTGGAGGTGTTTAGGAAGAGACTGGATGGGGTGCTTGGTGCCATGGTTCAGTTGATTAGATAATGTTGGATGATAGGTTGGACTCGACAATCTCAAAGGTCTCTTCCAACCTGGTTAATTCTATTCTAATTGTGTACTCTTGCCAGCAACAAAGATGGATTTAAGTGTGGTGTGGGTTTCTCCTCCCCCAACCTCCCTGAATATTTGTTATAGGACCTTTCCTCCATTTTTTTCTAGATGGAAAGAATGGATAATAATGGAAATCACAATCTTCAAGCAGCAGAGCATACAATGACTATGCTAATTGTGTGATGAAGTTTCTTAGTGTCTCTCTAAATTTTATTGGGGGGGGGGGACACCCAAACCCTCCATATTTCACACACCCACCCACCCCCCCCCACCCCCGAGTTATGGAAATTGCAAATAAGGTATCGGAAATACACATTTCTATCTCTACAACATTATAGAAGGCACAAGTATCTCAGATCGTCAGTCTGAGTAGTGTTTTGGGACCTACAAACCAAAGTGCAACTTGTGACTGGCCAAAACCTAATATTTGTTTGCTCTTGTATTTGCTACCTAGTTTCATGTATGGTTAGAAGATGCAGTTCCTTGCCTTCACAGTTATATGAAATACTGTTCACACGAGTCAAGGACCAAAGCACTCCTTGTCACTATGTGATAGTGTAGCATCTATGATGCTGCAGTCATTTGGTAATCTAAGCAAAGACACTACTGTGCTTAAATTACAGCAAGTGTTGGCATTTTGATGGAGACAACTTTCTACATAAAAATCAACTCAAACCAGCAAATATTAGAGTAACCTTAAGGCTGAGAGTTCAATTAACTTCCCTGTAAGTCAGAAAAGTCAATGCATTGAAGATCATCTGGTGAGAGAGCCCTCAAGGAGAAGACAAAGCAAAGCAGAGATAAAAGAAAGGGGCATGCTTAACTTATGCCCAGTATCCTTAAGGTGGGCATCTGTCTCAGGGTTTGCAACCATTAGATCTTATTTTTATCAGTTTGATATAAACATAAATCCCTTCCCTCTCCCAGGACAAGGCATAGTTTGCTTAACTTTCAAGAGTCTGCATCATTTTTGAGGTGAAAAAAGGGATTTCTGGCCTGCGCAGAGCATTATAAGGGATTTGTTTCCCTACAGACTCTGCCTACTATGAAATTGCAGAGGTGTGCTTATTAGGCAGTGTGTTTTGCAGAATACATCTGCATCATAAACCCTCTGATTAATGGGCTGTGAAGTCCTGAGTCAGCTTCTTAAAGGTATTTTTGAGTCGCTCGTAAGTGTTGCAACACACAAAGAATTGGGACAGTAGCTGGTCGATCCTTTTCTTCAGGATATTGCAACTTCCCCAGAAATTCAATCCTCATCCTAGTTCACTACCCAAAATATGGAGTTCAGTGTGATTCCATGAAATAGCTAGGTATGAGCAAACTCACCATCTTCTGATGGAAAGCTCTTTAAACAGAAACACTTGTAGCTTTTGGACTGCTTCACATTTCCTGGGACTATACTGTTACTATTGCTTTTTACATGTTTGCTAGTACAGACAAAAACACACTTGCCAAAATGCATGATTTGTTTTGTAGACAATTGCAATTAAAGAAACTTTTGATCCCTCTAGTAGGTTGTTACTCTCCAAGATTTTTCTCTTGCTTTTGAAAGCCTTCCAGATGTGTATCACTCTCTCTTCCTCTCTGGATGTGACAATTTCTGTTTTCTGATCTTTGTAATCTTCTTCAATTAAATTTGGAAAATGCAGAGGCCCCTCCAAAGGAGCAGACCTTTAACTGCAATGCTGAAATGCCAGACAGCAGTTGGAGATGCTCAGTCCCAACCTTTCATTTAACAGGAGTTTTCCTGACGTGCTCAGATTGATGAGGTAACAGCTTGAGACAATGAGTTTTCTTACAGTCCTGTCTTGCTCTGTCTCTCCTGTTTATTGGAAAGGTGGTTAAAACCTGACACAGCATGTTGTATTATATGTGAATAAATAATCTGGATTTGCATTTAAAGCACCCCATCATTCTGTGGCATAGTTTGATTGGTTTGCATATTGTGCTATAGATTTTGGGGTTTGACTGTGTTAACATAGCTGGGTTGATGAGAAGGTATTGCTCACATTTATTCATACCTATCTGAACCGTAAACCTGAAAGCCTCACCTCAATGGCAACTCTGGGAGCTCTGTTGAATTAACTACAGCAAGCCTGACTCCATTCTCTCATTGGCTGCGGCCTTTCAAATGCACTGATCCCAACAGCTATCTCTCAGGTAGAATTTGTAGCTATAACAGTTTGTATTTGATCAAAGACATCATAGGCACGTTACAAAGAAGATACGGGCATGGAGTTAAGCACAGGTGACCTGCTGGTAAACAGTAACTCCTCTTCAGAGTCCTGTGGCCTCTGGACAAACAACAGATCAAGTTCCAAGAGCTGGAGAAGGCAAAAAAGGGAAAGACCCTCAAGTAAACTGTACATTATAACTGCCTTTTTCATGGTGAATGGGGCATGTGGCTACATGCTTTCAACCACCTGTAAAACACTCAAGGTCCAAGTCTGCAGAAACTTTGAACAAAGACTCTTTGTAGAGCCTTTTTTTTGTGCTTTGGTTAGTTTCAGTGTCAGATGAGCAGTAGTGAACCTGTGGATGAGACTGCACTCCTATATAAATGTGTATGGTGATGGGGTAGAAGGAATTATCTAAAGGCATCTTTACTAACCCAAAAAGAAGGCAAGGGAAAGTCACTACCTTTTAAGCTCTCCTTGCATATGTACAGAAAGTTTCAAGTAGAGCTTGCTCTATCAGTCCCATACCTCTGATTGGAAGAGTTTTGTTACCCAGACCTAAAGAACAAATAACTTCAGCAGTTAAAATATATGGCACGGTAGGACTGAACCTTAGATCTGATGCAGGCACAGCATACTGTGTTACTATACCCTCTGAAGCTGACCTCATAACTGATCACCTCCAAGCTTTACTGCTTCTGAGACATTCCAGGAACTTAAACTTGCTCTGCTGACTTTGAACACAGGAATCCAGGATCAGCTATCTCACTGTCTTTTTCCTGACCTCTGCCCCTGGTACTCTGAAGCCCATAAGGAGGAAAAGACAGTGGTCTCAAAACTGATTACTTCAGGGATTTTGTCACAAGACACAAGAAATATGTGCCTTGTGACAGGAGCCATCTCTGAGTCAGACTGAGGAAGTGAGCACACACAGATAGCTGAATTGGAGCTTCTAGATTTTATTAAATCATAACTTTCTTTTAGTATTATATTATAGAAGGGAGGAGCAGCTTATGTGCTTTAGACTAATTTAAGGCAACTTCATGGCCAGCTCTTACTCTGGTTGGACATAAATATTTTAACAACACAAAAGGCTATGCTCTGTATTTTTCCCCTCTGTTGCCCAGTCTTGCTCCATAGCTCTGGTATTCAATATTCTACAATGCACTTCTCTATTCTAGTTAGGAAAAAAAACAAAACACTTATGGCTCCATTTCTTGAGTCTGCAGCAAATACTGAACTTCTACTTTGAAAACAAGCCAGAGCAGCCCTTCTGTGTCTACTAAACTCAGAAATATGCTCACAGTGTTTCTTCCATGCTTTGAATAAAACAACCATAAATGATTTCCTTATAGACCCTTTCTCCCCCTCCTGTGGCAGTGAAGTGTCACTGGATATTTATTGTTTCTCCGTCTAACTCAACTTTGAATTCACCTGATCACAGGAACTTTACAGCTCTGGCTGCTGTTCCAGCATGAACTCCTGTTTGCTTGGAGAAAAGGTCAGGAAAAAAATTGCAATGAAATGCTTTATTCTTGTGAGAATTTGTCTATTTGTCAACACACACAGAGGCCTGACTGATGTGGTGCCACGGCAACATAGGTCCTGCCCTTAGGTAAATTCATTCTGGAAACTTGATAAATGTCATCCTTTCCTCCTACCTCATAAATATCCCTCATTTTGAGTTCTCTGTAACATACACGTACCAGGGAATGCAATTCAACTTACCTGACTTTTGGATTTCATGTGGACTATGGACAATGAGAAAATAAATAGGTAATGTGAAAAATAAACACTTGAGTCCTTTGCAGGGCAAGATAAACCATGGCATACAAGAACCCATTTCTCTTTGTTATATGGTGGGGAAACACTTAAATTCAGCCATGTGTGCTGCTAATATCTAAATTAGGTGATTGCACCTCAGTCCTTTAGTCAGCTCTTATCTCCCTCCCTGATTTGTAATTTGTAAAACAGCCATCAGCAAATTTGCAGATGACACCAAGTTGGGAGCGGATGCTGATCGGTTGGAGGGAGGAAGGGCCCTGCAGAGGGACCTCGACCGACTGGACAGATGGGCAGAATCCAATATGATGACATTCAACAAATCCAAGTGTTGGGTGCTGCACTTTGGCCACAGCAACCCCATGCAGAGCTGCAGGCTGGGGTCAGAGTGGCTGGAGAGCTCCCAAACAGAGAGGGACCTGGGGGTGCTGATTGACAGCTGCCTAAACATGAGCCAGCAGTGTGCCCAGGTGGCCAAGAAGGCCACCCTGGCCTGCATTAGGAATAGTGTGGCCAGCAGGAGCAGGGAGGTCATTCTGCCCCTGTACTCAGCACTGGTTAGGCCACACCCTGAGTCCTGTGTCCAGTTCTGGGCCCCTCAGTTTAAGAAGGACATCGAGACACTTGAAGTTGCCCTTCTCTGGACATGAAGGCTGGTGAGAGGCCTTGAGCACAAGCCCTGTGAGGAGAGGCTGAGGGAGCTGGGATTGTTTAGCCTGGAGAAGAGGAGGTTCAGGGGAGACCTCATTGTTCTCTACAACTACCTGAAAGGTGGTTGTGGCCAGGAAGGGGTTGGTCTCTTCACTCTAGCAACCAGCACCAGAACAAGAGGACACAGTCTCAAGCTGCACCAGGGGTAGTTTAGGCACGAGGTTAGGAGGAAGTTGTTTGAGAGAGTCGTTCGTCATCGGAATGTGCTGCCCAGGGAGGTGGTGGAGTCACCATCCCTGGAGGTGTTCAAGAGGGGATTGGATGTGGCACTTGGTGCCATGGTCTAGTCATGAGGTCTGTGGTGACACATTGGACTCAATCTCTTCCAACCTTGGTGATACTGTAATTAAAGTCTGGCTACAGTTTTCAATTTTCCCTGGTATTATTACCTCCTTCTAAATCTTTAATTTTTTTTGTCAGAAAGTGCATGGTTTTCATGCAGAAATTCCTCACACACCAGGGAAGGAAGCAATGCATAAACCACACTGGATATGTTATAAACCAGAAAGAGCTGGTATGTGTTAATTCTCTCTCTCTGTGTCAGAAAATGGCCAGTTGGATTGAATTGATGCATTTCCTGAGTCTTCTGAGATCTTAAATCAGCAGAACAAGGACAGGCAGCAAAACCAACCACTACAGAAATAAATGTGGAGGAGCAATTACACTTGGTTGCAGTTTTGTAATGCAAGTTCTCTATTTAGTCTTTGGATTGTGATAGCTTAACACACACACAAAAAAAGTTATGAATTGTCAGGGGACTCCATCCTCACCACAAGAGCTCTGCATGTCAATCAAACTCTGCACTTTTTCAGTAACTCCACAGAGTTTATCATACATTTAAGAACTGCAGGGCTGTGGAGGCTTGTTTAGACCCTGGATCCAACTGTAGAGAAGGTTGGAAGGGTCTGAAGCTGAGAAATGATTGGAATGGAAATCCTTTCATTGGAGTTTGTCATATAACACTTGCAGCAGGCATCTTTAGGGACTTGAGCCTTGTGCAGTGACTCAGTCACCGCTGCAGCTACTTGAATGCAATCTTTCACGTAGGAGATGATTTGACTTGTGAAATTGTTTCTTGAAGTTAGTTTGGTACTTAGCATTTAATGCTCTCTTTTGCTCTGCAATTAGCTTTTACTAATGCAGTTTAATGTATTTGTAACATTTCTTGAAAATCATAGACGTGATTTGAACTGCAGCTAAATCTCTTGAACTTTTCCTTATGTTAATTTGAAATGCCAACAGGGCACCAACTGCTGTGAAAATTAATGAATGAGCTACACCAGACTGTCTTTCATTTCATTTGAATGACTTTGCACTCAGGGAGCATATGTGACAAGCAAGCTATTCTCCCATGTTACAGATGATGCCGGAGCAGTAAGAATTCTGCTGCTAGATGTCTGCACAGACAGACTGGATCCTGATTTCTTTGCAGACACATTATGGCTTACAGCTCAAAGGAGAGGCAACACCCCTCAGAAGGATGTTTTTTGTCTTTAAAGTGTGGAAATATTATTGAACTTAAAATATATTCCACTGAAGTAGCATTTTTAATTATCAAGGCAATGCTTTGCTTCCCATTAAAATAACCCCTCTCTTTACGTGACACTCAGCTTGCTTAAGACTGTGAGCAGTTTTGCTGTGTTGCTGCTTTTGCTCTCTATAACTACCGGAAGGGAACTGTAGCCAGGAGGGGGTTGGTCTTATCTCCCAGGCAATCAGAACAAGAGGACACAGTCTCAAACTGCACCAGGGGAAGTTTAGGCTCAAGGTGAGGAGAAAGTTCTTCACAGAGAGAGTTATTAGCCATTGGAATGTGCTGCCCAGGGAGGTGGTGGAGTCACCATCCTTGGAGATGTTCAAGAGGGGATGGGATACGGTGCTTGGAGCCATGGTTTAGTTAGTCATGAGGTGTTGGGTGACAGGTTGGCCTTGGTTATCTCTGAGGTCTCTTCCAACCTTATTAATGGCTAAGAATCATAGAATCAAGTGGCTAAACCTATATAATGCTATTGCAGCTCTGAGGTGAATTAACATAAGACACACCATAAATTTGCTCAGAGAGGCAGATTGCACTTTTTCTTGTCTTGAATAGCAGAGGAAATGGTTGGCCTTACCCCTTAAGGTAGACTTCCTGCACAACAAAATGAATATCCCAGGAGAATGAGACTTCTTGACTTGATACAGAAGTGAAAAGAGTCAGATAAGGATGAAGGTTGGGTTTGTGGTGCATAAAAGTGGAGAGAGTGGGGAAGGAATTGCATCATGGGGTGGACAACAGCTGGTGCCTACCCCATCAGTGGAAGAAGTGAGGGAACTAGGGGGGTGGGAGCATGAGCAGTGCCCTGGTTGTCCCAGTATGCTGCTGCAACATCATCTGGGTCAGTTTTCTGTATCAAAAACAGTGTGTCCAGCAGGAGTAGGGAAGTGATTATGCCCTTCTACTCTGCCCTGGTGAGGCTACAGCTTGAGTACTGTCTTCAATTCTGGGCACCACAGTATGGGAAAGATATTGAGAACTTGGAGCGTGTCCAGAGAAGAGCAATGAGGCTGGTGAGGGGTTTGGAGGGCATCTCATATGAGGAGCAGCTGATGAAGCTGAGTTGTTCGGTCTGGAGGAGAGAAGGCTCCCTACAACTACCTGAAAGGAGGATATAGTAAGGCTGGTATTGATCTCTTCTCCCTAGTATCTAGTGAAAGGATGAGAGGCAATGGGTTTCAGTTGTGCCAGGGGAGGTTTAGATTGAACATTAGGAAAACCTTTATTGAGAGTTGAAAGAAACTGTCTAGGGAGGTGGTATACAACATCTCTGGAGGTGCTGAAGAAGGGTGTAGATGGGGCACTTCAGGATATAGCTTAGTGGTCATGGTAGTTGGCTTATGGTTGGACATGATCTTAACATCAGGATTCAGTGACTTCTAATGAACATTTGTGAGTCAGGAAAAAACAAACACATGCAGCTTGTTTCCTCAGACTGTGTTAATTATGTCATAGCTATTAAAGCACAACTGCAGGATCTGGATGTTTTTGTGTGGTAAGTGCCATACTGAGTTCTCAGGCAACAACTCTGCTGTCATTCTCTGCTGAAGTTCTGGAACTTAGCTTTTTTCCTGTCAGACACAAGTGTGCTTGCTTGATTGTGTTCCTGCTAACAAAGTTTTAATCTTTCTGTTTAATCACACATGCTAATACTCCACTGTAGTCTTGACACCAATGCATGCAGAAGTTCACTGTTTCCTGGGGGTGGCTTCACTCAAAGTTCAGTTCTTCAGTTTTAACTGGAAGTAGTAAATGTACTCTGTTGCTCTTGTTCCACCACTTGGAGTCTCTAATAACAAATGAAAAACAAAATCAAATTATGTGATCAGTAAAACCGTGACACAACGTTCATGCCTAGATAAATTATCAAATAAACAATTTAATTTACACCCAGATTAGATAACTGGCACCAAACCCAATATGTTAGCTTTTATACTCCGCATTGCAGTCAGAT
The DNA here is from genome assembly GCA_015227895.2 of Colaptes auratus. Classification (NCBI taxonomy): domain Eukaryota; kingdom Metazoa; phylum Chordata; class Aves; order Piciformes; family Picidae; genus Colaptes; species Colaptes auratus. The sequence goes on along the minus strand of CM026887.1, from coordinate 39,514,365 downwards.
AATGAAAAGACTAATTGGATTTGGGCTTGGGAAAATGCCACTGCTGTGCTCCAAAAATTGCAACATTGACTAAACTAAGAAACCAAAGTATGGGGCAGTTGTGTCCTGGCTATTGCAATGCAAAGGATAAACAATTTCATTTCTGACTTAAGCTTCATATTAAAAGGGTGTAATGGCAATGCTGTGTCAGTAGATACAAGCTGTGAATTGTGTTAGTCCATGAATTGCAGCATGCTGAGCCCAGCAGTATAATACAACACAATACACCAGGTTGGAAGAGACCTTCAAGATCATCGCGTCCAACCTATCAACCAATCCAACCCACCTAAATGCAATACAATACAACCCACCCAAACAACTAAAAAACTAAACCGTGGCACCAAGCACCCCATCAAGCCTCTTCTTGAACACCTCCAATGAAGGTGACTCAACCACCTCCACGGGCAGCCGATTCCAGTGGGCAATCACTCTCTCAGTATAGAACTTCTTCCTAAGATCCAGTCTAAACCTGCCCTGATGCAGCCTGAGACTGTGTCCTCTTGTTCTGGTACTTAATGAAAACAATAGAATAGGATTTTTGAAGGTATCATTTACAAATGGGCTGTGAAGAGCCTTGTCAACAGCAAACCCGTGAAGGAGTGAGAATGGGCGATGGACTTAGCTGGACACAGAGCTCTTCTGACTTGGTAGACACATGTATTTATTTTACATCCCACAGGGCACTCATCTCTGAGTGCGCCTGTGCTACTTTCAAGGACACACAAGGTCATCTTTATGTCATTTTTCATCCTTTTTTTCTAGATAAGTGGCATCCTGATTCTCTGCCTGTTGTCAGATACGAAAGTGGTTTCAGACATAATTTATGGGTCTGATTTATACGCCAAAACACCTGTCATGCTGAATGCTGGAAAAGTGAATTTTAGAAGTCTTGAGAGGGATGTACAAACAGCACATATTATGGTGAGATTTCAGGACTGTTTGTTCACAGAGGTTTTCAACGTATGTGACTTGTGCCTCCTGGAAGCAACGACTCTGATAGTTTCACAGCGCAACCTTTGTGTGCTTGAGTGCAGCTGTTAGGACTGCCCAGCTGCAGGGAAAGATGTGTGGCTTTATGAATCAAAAGAAGTGCTTTAGTAGTTTAAAACTCTTACACTGTAGGGTACATGGGTTGTCAGTTAGTATCATAGTATCAGTCAGGGTTGGAAGGGATAACAAGGATTATCTAGTTCCAACCCCCCCTGCCATGGCCAGGGACACCCCACACTAGATCAGGCTGGCCAGAGCCTCATTCAGCCTCATCTTAAACAATTCCAGGGACAGGGTCTCAACCACCTCCCTGGACAACCCATTCCAGGGCTTCACCACTCTCTCATGGTGAAGAACTTCCTCCTCACATCTAGCCTGACTCTCCCCACCTCCAGCTTCATTCCATTCCCCCTAGTCCTATCACTACCTGATAGCCTGAGAAGTCCCTCCCCAGCCTTCTTGTAGGCCCCCTTCAGATACTGGAAGGCCACAATGAGGTCACCTCGGAGCATTCTCTTCTCCAGAATGAACAGCCCCAACTCTCTCCATCTGTCCTCAGGAGAGGTGCTCCAGCCCTCTGATCATCCTCCTGGCCCTTCTCTGGACATGTTCCAGCACCTCCAGATCCCTCTTGTAATAGGGGCTCCAGAACTGGAGGCAGTACTCCAGGTGGGGTCTGACCAGGGCTGAGTAGAGGGGGAGAATCACCTCCCTTGACCTGCTGGCCACACTTCTCTTGATGCAGCCCAGGATCTGATTGGCTTTCCGGGCTGCAAGTGCACATTGAGAGCTCACGTTGAGCTTCTCATCCATCAGCACCCCCAAGTCTCTCTTCTTCCATCAGGTCTACTTACTATTACTGGATCAACTAATGGATAATTTAAATATCTTACAAGTGTTGTGAAAGAGATTTTTTTATGATATTCATGATGGAAATAGGCAAAAAATGGGACTGGATTTAAAATTGGGTTAGACAGTTTCACAATTTGGGGATTTCTGCAGAACATCCAGGTCTATTTTTGCACCATCTGGCTCAGGGAAGTCCTTGATCTTGGATCACAGCCCAAGTGAATGCTATGGTTAGGTTTGCTATGTTCATACTGTTTCACTTGCTTTTTTTTTATTCAGTGTCTGCAGTCTTATGCTAACCCTCTTGTTTTTTTGCTGTGGCTCTCCCAGTGAATCATTTGGGGTTGATACAATTATTATTATTAAATCTTTTTGCCACCTCCGAAATGAAATAAATTTGGTCCTACTTTTTCTTTTTTTTAAGGATAAACATTTAAATATTATATGTGAAAAGGTCAGAATTAACTATTTCAACATTCAGCACCTTCTCCCTGAAGGTTTGTTTTCAACTGCATGCCATAGTCTCTCTGTGAATTTCTGAATAATATGCTTGATCTGAAACTAAATTTATAAGCAATAGATCAATATATATTTAACAAACATCTACTGCTTTGTAGTGTTTAAGAAGAATATAAACTGATAAATATCACTAATAGAAACAGTATTTCACTATAGTCTGTATTGAAATCTACTTTGTACTGTGTATTGAAAACCAAACCAAACAAACCATCAAACCAAGCAGTACCAACAACAATAGAATAGAATAAACCAGGTTGGAAGAGACCTTCCAGATCATCATGTCCAACCTATCAACCAATCCAACCCACCTAAACAACTAGACCATGGCACCAAGCACCCCATCAAGTCTCCTCCTGAACACCTCCAATGAAGGTGACTCCACCACCTCCATGGGTAGCTGATTCCAATGGGCAATCACTCTATGAAGAATTTCTTCCTCACATCCAGTCTAAACCTCCCCTGGCGCAGCCTGAGACTGTCCTCTTGTTCTGGTGCTGGCTGCCTGGGCGAAGAGACCAACCTCCAGCTGTCCACTACCTCCCTTCAGGTAGTTGTAGAGAGCAATAAGGTCACCCCTCAGTCTCTTCTTCTCCAGGCTAAGCAACCCCAGCTCCTTCAGCCTTTCCTCATAGGGCTTGTGTTCCAAACCCCTCACCAACTTTGTTGCCCTTCTCTGGACACGCTCCAGCAAGCCAACATCCTTCCTAAACTGAGGGGCCCAGAACTGCACACAGGACTCAAGGTGCGGCCTAACCAGTGCAGGGTACAGGGGCAGAATGACCTCCCTGCTCCTGCTGGCCACACTGTTCCTGATGCAGGCCAGGATGCCATTGGCCCTCTTGGCTGCCTGGGCACACTGCAGGCTCATGTTCAGCCTCCCATCAACCAGCACCCCCAGGTCCCTCTCTGCCTGACCGCTCTCCAACCACTCTGACCCCAGCCTGTAGCACTGCATGGGGTTGTTGTGGCCAATGTGCAGAACCCAGCACTTGGATGTGTTCAATTTCATGCTGTTGGATTCTGCCCATCTGTCCAGCCTGTTGAGGTCCCTCTGCAAAGTTTCTCTACCCTCCAGCAGGTCAACTCCTGCCCCCAGCTTTGTGTTGTCTGCAAATTTACTGATGATGGACTCAACCCCACAACCCACAAAATCAAAACACAACAGAAAAGGTACTAAGGGAAATGTCATCTCTTCAGTTGGTTGTGAGGTGTAAGCTGGGCAAACATGACATTTTGATTGGTATCATGGCATGTTTTAGGTAGGGATCTGTCAACACTTATTTGTTAACCTTGGTGTTAGGCAGTCACAGCTACCAGGCTGGAATTTCATCTTCAAACTATGCTTGTTGTTTAAGTTCTCAAAGCTCACAAAAGTAGTTTAAGGTAGTTTGTTTCCAAAGGTATAGCTGCCAGAGGTGAAAGAACAATATAGGCAATAGTAGGTTTCTGGCTTCTGCACATACTGCTTTTTAGTCCTGCTTGAATGTATCAACCTGCTATTTTATGTAATGCTTTTTTTCCACCTATTGTGTTCAACACATGATATTTTGCATGAGAAAAGGGGCTGTGGTGGTGGTTTTTTCCCTGGGATTATTAGAGTACTCGGAAATGCTGTTAAGACTATCAATATGCAATATAATTAAGTCTCATTCTCTGATTTTTCTGTCTCACATGAACCTAACTAAGAGCAGAATAAACATCTCTCTTGTAAAAGACTCTCTCTTTATCTCAAATTATGAATTCGTAAGTGTGAAGCAAGGAATTACTTTGGTCTTGGATAACATGAATAATGCATGTAGCACCCTTGTACACATCTTGCGTTTTGTGGAACCAGAATGTGCTGTTGTGTTAATAAGCATTCATAATGCTCACCATAACCCTTCTGAATGTTTTATTGCCAAAAGAAATTGTGATTCCAAGGACACTTGGAGATATTGCTCTTATTACTATATCCAATTATTAAAACTTTAACTTACAGTTGTATTATCTTCCCTCTTCGTTTGACATGGGCAATTACTCAAAATCCCTGGGTTTTATAGCTTGTTTCTGTTATGTTGGCACGGGAGTTGGTTGTTTCTTATGCACAATCTTATTTAATTTAAAAAAACTCAGAGCCCCTTGTTTTTCTGAGCAATTAAATTAAACAATTAAAGGATAGGAGGCACACTGAATCCCTTGCAATTCTTGGCTTTCAAACTGTATTGAACCTCAAACCTTCCTCTCTCACTTCAGCAGTGTTTCTAAAGCTTCCAAAACTGTTTAAGTTTCCAAGCTGCTGTCTTCACTTCTTCATTTTCTCTGTCTCCAGTTCCCATCAGTCCCACTGAAAGTTTGTTTTCAATCTAGTTTCTTGCTGTGCTGACACTTGGGAAAAGGCATGAAGCCTCATGGTTATTTGTTCCATCTCACCTTGTTCTCAGTGGTTCTCCCCCGTTGCTTGCTTAAGCAAGCCTATGAAAGCTGAAGCTGGTAGAGGAGCTCTGGCCCATGTGGTACCATATGGTTAGCTTTGAGAAGTATATGGATGTTAGCTTGCTGATTTGCCTAACTGGGGATAAAGAACAGTTAGCTTGTGGATTTATATGGCTTGGAGGCTGTCTCACTCTTTACAGATGGATGAACTGGAGAGTGAAGAAAATTCAGGTGTTTTCAATTGCAGCTTAAGAGGGTCAGAGAGGAGTTCTGCTGTCAGCAATCCATTTGATAGGAAAAGATGCTGTGGCATGAAAAAATGTTTATCCTTTTCCTTTGCCATGTGAGGAAAATAAAAGGTGTTGCAGGCTTTCTCCTTAAAAGAAATGGTTTATGATATTTTACTATACTCACCAAATAATCTATAACCACTTTTAAAAGAGTCACTTCCTTTTCCATTGGGGTTTCTATTGTGGATGTGCTATGTGTGGATTAAGATGATACTTTCATTTATAAATTAATTAACTACTTGCATTCACAAGGAGGTATTGCAACAAGTATTTTCCTTCATAGGGAGCATGAGAATCGTTAACTACCCAGTTATTGTAGGAACACATTTAATAATGTTGCTGGTTTGTTTTAAACCATTAGTTCTGGAATGTTTATTCTTAATGTTTAATTGTTACTTTGTCAAGAGAAGTGTAGCCAGCAGGTCAAGGAAGGTGATTCTCCCCCTCTACTCAGCCCTGGTGAGACCCCACCTGGAGTACTGCATCCAGTTCTGGAGCCCCTATTACAAGAGGGATCTGGAGGTGTTGGAAGGTGTCCAGAGAAGGGCCACGAGGATGATCAGAGGGCTGGAGCACCTCTCCTGAGGACAGATGGAGAGAGTTGGGGCTGTTCAGTCTGGAGAAGAGAAGGCTCAGAAGTGACCTAATTGTGGCCTTCCACTATCTGAAGGGGGCTTACAAGAAGGCTGGGGAGGGACTTCTCAGGATATCAGGTAGTGATAGGACTAGGGGGAATGGAATGAAGCTGGAGGTGGGGAGATTCAGGCTGGACATGAGGAGGAAGTTCTTCACCATGAGAGTGGTGAAGCCCTGGAATGGGTTGTCCAGGGAGGTGGTTGAGACCCTGTCCCTGGAATTATTTAAGATGAGGCTCTGGCCAGCCTGATCTAGTGTGGGGTGTCCCTAGCCATGGCATGGGGGTTGGAACTAGATGATCCTTGTGGTCCCTTCCAACCCTGGCTGATACTATGATACTATTGAGACAATGGTTGACGTTAAAGGAGCCATTTGTGTTGATTCAATGGTTAGTTTAAAAGATAAATGTCTTTGGGTACAGGAAGCAGAAAAGCAGTCTTTTACCCTCTTCAATGGAGGAAAATTTTATGTATTTCTTCACATTGCTTAAAAATTAATCCTGCTCTGGAATCATAGCTTTTAAGGATGAACTGGGACATTTGATCATTCTTTGACCTCATGTAAGGGAGGCCATGGAATTTTATCTTGTTGAACCTAGTAACTTTTTGGCTCTGTCATGATACATGTTCTGCAAAGATCTTCAACCTTGATTTGATGTCAACAAGACATGATAAAAACCAGCTTTTTATAGTAGCACATTCCAGACATTAAACACCCCTATAAATAGAAATGTGTGTCTTCTCTTTTTACTTAACCTTATTTATGCTAACCCCCAGACTTTGTTCCCCAGCTTCACTGCTAAGTGAGAGTTCTTTCCATTCTCCTCCTTTTACCCATCTCTGATAGATACATTTTCTACAAGATCTCTTCTGAGAGAGTGTGTGCATGGAGGACTGCTGAGGTTGCAATATGCTCCCAATGACAGTGAGAGATAACAAAGTTCAGCATTAATATTGTTTGTGGTTACTTGTAATTGTTTACCAAGCTACTTCTCACCCTTGAAGGGCGATATCATTAACTGCAGTGTAGATGAAAATTCTGACCGTGTTTGAGCCAGAAAGCTCATAGTGATGTGACATTTAAAGCATGTTCTTAGGTGAAATAGAAATAGCAAGGAAATATACATAATTTCTCTAGACACTGTGTAAAGTCCTAGAGCTCACCCACGGCTGTCTTACAGCATAGAATAAGTATGGGGGTGTAACATTGACTTCCCTTCTTATGTGCTAGTTCATTTCTTCCTTTCACTTATTATCCATTTCCCATTCAGATCTATACAGTTCTCAAAAACTTGTTCACCCAAAGTTGGATTCATCATCCATAATGGCCATGTCAAGCAAGGCTGTTACTGGTTTTGGTTTCCATCAGTGGCTATAGCAGCCTTTACCATCTTCCTAAAAGCATGACTTGCAGGATAATAATACAGGTGTTTTTTCCCCTCTACTGAATACTCTCACAAGGTGTGCCCCTGATTATTTTTCTTTCCGTGAGATTTTTATCATGTTTTAGGGTTTTGCCAGGAGGTCAGTCTCCAGACAAAATAAGGGTCTTTAAGCTGTAGTATTTAGGGGGGGCAGATTTCAAAAAGAGAAACCACATTGGGAGTCACTTACATTCATATTCACATCAGGTACTGCTGAAGTTTGTAACACCAAGTGTGTTCCTGGCATGTGAAATCTTAAAACTTCCACTCATTTTCATGTTACTTTTTCTTTAATGCTTCAAGTCTTTCTGCTTTCATTCTGATCTGAGTGACATCCCAGCTCTGGGGAAGAAAATGAGTCACAGCTTGCTGAGATCCTGGAGATGTTCAAGGGGCCTCACTTAGGGTCTGTATGTATAGATTTGCAAGATATTTGACTTTGGGCAGCACTTTTCCATTGTGACCATTGTTCTTGTCAGGGGATCTTGTTACTCTTCAAAGGGGGCAACTTTCTGAGGTATTCAGGAGTTGCAGGTGTGCCTACTAAGCCATGCTCCAAAGTGCTGTATCGACATGCTGGTTTTGTTTAACAACTCCACAGATGGTGACTTAACCTCAGACTGTTCCAATGCCTGACCACTCTTGCAATAAAGAAACTTTTCCTAATGACCAATCTAAACTTCCCCTGGTGCAACTTGAGGCTATTTCCTCTCATCCTATCACTTGATATTAGGGAGAAGAGGGTGGGCTGTGCACCACCACAGGGCTTTGGACTCATTGCCTTCATAGTGTTACAATCCTTGTGGCATAACTGAGCTGAACTTTTTTAGTCACTATGCCAGTAGAACATTTTGTTGTCTTTTAACATAGGGAGGTTGGCAGACTGGAAATGCCTGGTAGCAGGCATCGTTGTTGCAGTCAAAATACTGTGTGCACTAATTAAAAATGTATTTGTTTAGGCATGTTGGGCCTGGCCTCAGAGGTAGGAGAATTTACAGTACAGGAAGTGGGTTTTCAAATTCTATCACCACCTACTCAAAAGCAGGAGACACAAATTCTGTTGCTTATTCACCAAACCGAATGCCAACCTCAGGCCATTCTTCTGGCCCTCACTTTGAAAGAATGCTAATTACTTACTAATTGCAGTGAACTGGCATCAAATCAATCTCCATTCAGACAACAATTCTGTGCCTGTCAGACAATAAAAGACATGTATGTTGATAAGCTCCTTTGATTCTGCTTAGAAGCTACACATTCCATTCTTGTAAACCTATCTAATTGTATTTGGATGATAGTCTCTAAAAGACTAAATGCTTTCTCAACAAATGTGCATCTCAGGAAAATGTCTTCCTTTTTAAGTTGATGTTTACTTGACAGCCAAAACAGGACTGAAAAGAGAAATACCTGAAATGGAAAGAATGAGTTATTTCATGTTTTTCAGTCTTTATTTGAGGCTTTTTTTAAAAGGGCAACAGAGCTGACACACCAAATGTGTACCCACACTAAGGTCAGGGTCATCTTATACATACCTCATATAAATGTGGAGTGAAAAGATGTCTTCAAAAATGTCCAAAAACACTGACACCTCAGATGAGATGAATGCTGTATGTAGAAGAAGAGAGAATGTAAATCAGACAGCTTTTATCTAAAGTTTCTAAAGTAAAAAGTGCTGAGAGACAAGGTGGCTTCAGGTCAGAGAACGCAGCTTGAGACTTAAGGTATCTCTTTGGTACTCATGTACTCATGCAAACCAAGGGTGAAGCAATTTACAAGCCTGGATTTAGATCTAGTGTGAGGTACCCCTGCCCATGGCAGTGGGGTTGGAACTGGATGATCTTTGAGGTCCCTTCCAACCTTGACAGTTTTGTGATTCTGTGAATTCAAAAACACAAACTGTAGTGTGGAGTTCTGGATCCATAGATTTTTCACTCATTTAGCCAGCGGTCTACAGAGGGTCTCTGCCACAATAATGCTGTTGTGGAGCATAAACCTCTTTCTGCCTTCCAGTTTTCTGGAGTCTCTTCAGTTGTTACCAGCCTTTATCTTCTCTCCCAAAGTCTCTACTTCCATTTTTTTTCCTGCATCTCTCTCTTTCCATTAGTGTGATATATGGAGAATTTGGGAGACAGCATCACTGTTGCTTGTGGATTTTACATGAAGTTCTTTACCTTGTCTTGTTTTCCTTGTATGTTTCCAGAAAGAATTTTTAAGGTGCAGAAAGCTTTCTCTGGAGAGCCTGCCTTTGTATCTTTGAGTGATTACAATATTTACAATTGTGTACCATGTGGAGTCATGCAGGGTGGTCTAGTGCACAATTAACATCTGTTGGGTAGTTTATTCCTCTGGCAGTCTTCCAGCTCATGCTGAGACTGAGAGAACAGCATAAGTCAAACAATTTGTCTAAATTCTTCAACCAGGTAATGGTGGCTTGTGGAGCACTTGAGCAATTATACACATAGAATCATAAAATTGTTAGGGTTGCAAGGCATCTCAAGGATCATCTAGTTCCAACCCCCCTACCATGGGCAGGGACACCTCATACTACATCAGGTTGCTCAGAGCCACATCCAGCCTGGCTTAAAAACCTCCAGGGGTGTGGCTTCTACCACCTCCCTTGGCAACCTGTTCCAGTGCCTCACCACCCTCATGGGGAAGAACTTCTTCCTAACATCCAATCTGAATCTACCCATTTCTATTTTTGTTCCATTCCCCCTAGTCCTATCATTACATGACACCCTAAACGGTCCCTCAGCAGCTTTTTTGTAGGCCCCCTTAAGAAGGGGAAAGGCCACAATTAGGTCTGCTTGGAGGTGCCTTCTCCAAACTGAACAGCCTCAACTCTCTGTCATCATAGGAGATGTGCTCCAGTTCTCTGATCATCCTTGTGGCCCTTCCCTGGACACACTCCAGCTCTTTCAGATCCTTTCTGTAATAGGAGCTCCCACGGTTATGCAACAGGAGTTAAAAAGTGACTAGAAAGATAAGCATTTGGTGGTTGCTGCAGAACAGCTCTGTAATGCTTCCTAGTAGGCTTGTGTGTTGAAACTACTGGACACTGGCATGTTTACCTTTGTCAGAGTGCCTAGTTCATTAGCGAAAGAGGGAAAAATAAATTGAGAGAAAAGGAAGGAGGGGAACTGCATAATAACAACATAGATCTAACTGCTAATGTAAAAATGAGGGAGCATTTGCTAGGTTTAGTTTTTATTATGCTAGTAAAAGTGTGTCTCATCCATTTTGCTCTTTTTTTGCACCCTTTCAGCTTCACATAAAGCTCTTGGATGAATTTTTATGTTCCACCTATCCCTGGAAAAAAACCCCACATGTTTTATTACATAACATGTATAGCAACTATTAAGTATTCTGTAGGGAACTGGGAGTTGTCCCAGTTGTTGCAGTGACCATATAGTTAGCAATAAACATTTTGACTGTGGTTATGGAATCAGTTCCTGTGTAGAAGTTTATTTTTGTGGTGACTTCAAAGAGTTGGAATGTTTTTGAATAGTAGAGAGAGACAACAATTGTCTCCTTGAGTATCAATTCAGCTGCTAGAGTTGCTGCACTACTTCAGTCCTTAAAAATATTCACTGCACTAGTGTCTGTAATATCACTGGGATTAGGTGGAGTGTTCTGCAGGATTGCTGTAAAATATGATCAGGTGGTTTATGGTGGTGTTAGGGTTTTTCCTAAGAACAAAGAGACTTTCCTGTGGTAAGGTAAAGGAATATCAACACAGCTGTGCAGTGCCACAGTTCAGTAACAAAGTTGTCTGTGTATTAAAGTGCTGTCACGATGGTTAAAGAATCAGTAACTGAATCTATATCCTTCCACATCTGTTCACTTTGGGTAGAATTCCAGCTTTTGATACACTCAGAAATACTAAGCAGCCCCTTCAACTCTGTAAATCCATCATCAGCAATTCTGAAACAACCACTTAGTGTTTTCCCAACCCTTAGAGGCATCTGACTCTACCTGGTTCTCTAGCACCACAGCACATCAGACACAAAAAAATCATGCTGCTCCAACAGCAGCATAGCCCTGTGTGACATTAAGTAAGGTCATCAGAAAATGTTCTTTGAGTTTCTCTATTTAATATGACCATTTTATACCTTCCAAACATGTCTAAGAGGTACAAGGAAGGCTCCATTTACTGCTGGCAAGTCCACCAGTTAGGGAGTCCTTGCAAAAAGGTGCTCTTGCTCAAATCCTTGCTCTGGGCCCTGGGTACACAGGAGGGATGGAGACCATGTGCTGCTTTCACCTGCCCACTGGAAGGGCAACACAATGACAGCAATTACTGACATCCTCAAGATGACCATAAAGGCCTTACCTGAAATTTATGGTTCTGACTGACTTTGTCTTTTAACTGGGCCCTTGGAGAGAGACTTTACATTTGAGTAGAAATAGAGACTTAGAGCTTCACACTGCTAGCTTTAAAATATTTTAAATAGATTATTTTCCTGGCTTAATCCTTTGATCATTTCTCCACCTCTCTGCAGATCTTTACTCACTTTTCATCAAATGGATTGCACGTCTTTCTCTTTGAGGCTTTGCTAGGCTACCTTCAGACTACCAATGATTTCTCAGGGAATTTGTCATAGTATCAGTCAGGGTTGGAAGGGACCACAAGGATCATCTAGTTCCAAACACCCTGCCATGGGCAGGGACACTCTACACTAGATCAGGCTGGCCAGAGCCTCTTTGTTAGTACGTATGTGCTTCATTACCAAATGGACTTTCAGGATTGCATTAGCATTTGATGTGGTGGTTAGCATCTTCTTGTAAAGCTAATTAAGTGTTGTGCTATTATGGATAATTGTCTTTTATTTCTTTTGTTCTTAGCAATGCAGTAGGCTGCTGCAGGACAGAAATAAACAAATGATCACAGTATCGCCAAGGTTGGAAGAGACTTCAAAGATCGAGTCCAACCTGTCACCACAGACCTCATGACTACTAAACCATGGCACCAAGTGCCACGTCCAATCCCCTCTTGAACACCTCCAGGGATGGTGACTCAACCTCCTCCCTGGGCAGCACATTCCAATGACAAATGACTCTCTCTGTGAAGAACTCCCTCCTCACCTCATGACTAAACTTCCCCTGACACAGCTTGAGACTGTGTCCCCTTCTTCTGGTGCTGGTTGCTAGAGTGAAGAGATCAACCCCTTCCTGGCTACAACCACCTTTCAGGTAGTTGTAGAGAGCAATGAGGTCTCCCCTGAACCTCCTCTTCTCCAGGCTAAACAATCCCAGCTCCCTCAGCCTCTTCTCATAGGGCTTGTGCTCAAGGCCTCTCACCAGCCTTGTTGCCCTTCTCTGTACATGTTCAAGTGTCTTGATGTCCTTCTTAAATGGAGGGGCCCAGAACTGGACACAGTACTCAAGGTGTGTCCTAACCAATGCAGAGTACAGGGGCACAATGACTTCCCTGCTGCTGCTGGCCACACTATTCCTAATGCAGGCCAGGATGCCATTGGCCTTCTTGGCCACCTGGGCACACTGCTGGCTCATGTTTAGGCAGCTGTCAATCAGCACCCCAGGTCCCTCTCTGTTTGGCAGATCAATAGCATTGTGTTTTATATAGATCTTCTGCACTTTCTATCATTATTATTAATAATAATTACCAGTGTTCAGATGTATAAAAGTCTAATTTACAGATGCAGGGAGCTTATAATAACTCCATAAGAATTCGGTGGTACCTGCAGATGCTCTAAGACTCAGATCTGAGGACGATTATTTCCTAATGTTAAAACAACTCAGTGCATCAGCTGTTGTTTTTGATCTCTACTGTATAGCATAATTACATTGTCTATCTGCTTAACCTACCAACAGCAGTGGCTTACATCGTTCAGCTTTGAATTATGAAGAAACTGCAGGAGATGAGCCTGAATTTACCTACCCCAGAGGCTATGGTAGCAGGCTGTACTGAATCTGAAAGAATGACTATGAGATGTGTTGAATTCCCACTGAGATCATCCTTAGTGGATTGCTTCACCTAGACCTCGACTCAAGTCACTCTGAAGGCACAGAGAGATTTTTAGCTTGTGTCAGTGAGCACACTTGGAGGTTAGTAAGCTCGTTCCTCTTCCACAGATGTAAAAAACAACCTAATCTTCAACTTCATTTGTCTCCCTACATCAATGTCCCCTGAATCAATTTTTAAAAGTTTTTAGGTTTCAGGCAGCCTCTTCCAGCACTTCCTTCTTAAACTTTTTCCTGATATATATAAAATCAAGTCTCTTTCTAAAACTTAAAGAACTTTCATTTTATTGATGTTTCCTTACAAAGTTCATGCTATCTGAACTTCTGATTTTTTTTTTCCCCTGGTGATGTCTTGAGGTAATCCCATGTGAAGCTACTGAATTAATCTATTTATCCTTAACATTGAACTGCCTGTACCTCACTGCCACAAATTTTGAAACAGAGGTAATAATGGTACCCTTACTAGCAAGGGCTTCTGAGGATACATTCATAAAAGGTTATGAATCTGAGAAGAGGCTTGTCAGCAGTTAAAGCAGTCAGAAAGATGGGCATGTAACCATCATACTGAACAGCAGGTTTAATGTGACTTTTAATCCTTATAAATGATGTTCTCTACATAAAACTACAGAATTTTCTTATTTAAGTCTTTGATACAGCACTTGAGTAGTTCTCACTGGGGACTGCAGTGGTCAGCCAGGATGGGGAAGGGAGAATGCAGGTTTTAATGCTGGAGTGCTGCTGAAGCTCCTCCCTGCATCCAGGGACAGGGGCTACTGTTCTATGTTTGCTACTACCTCCTAGCAAGAAAACAGGTATATTTAGTAGTGGGTTCAGGATCCTTGAGTGAGAACTCCTACTTCTTGAGCTCCAGGTTCCCCATTGTGTGAGTGTCACAGAGGAGTGAGCACTAAGTGTTACGAAATGTTTACCTCTGTCCCTTGTCATCAGATCAAAACTATGCTCTGCAGAGGTATGGATGTGGTTTTAAAATTGGGGATAAATGCAACGTTTATGAAAGGCACAAAATATGCATGAATTGTGCATAAGCCTTATCCATGTTGTATGATGTTTCCCAAACAGTTTTGCCTTTGTCCTCCTCCTGATGCTCTGATGCAGTGAAATACCACGTTCTCCTCCATAACTGAGGAGAGCAGAGTAACTATTTTGGCAAATATTGCCTTTCTGGTGGTAAACACTGGACCTTCTCTCTGAAATCTATCAAAAAAACAACAGCTGCACAAAGGAATCCCAGTGTGCTGAACCATGTAGTGCCCTAATGAAATATCAGGCCCAGAAGAGGATGAGAGGTTTACAATCATACTGAGTGGTTGCTCTGAGCTAAGGGTTTGATTCAAGGTCAGCAGATGAAAAGCTTTTAGGTCAGTGTGCTGTGTTCTGTAGACTCCCTTCTGTGATTTCCAGTGTGCACTTCTGTTTTGTAATCCACATGGCATTATCTGGATATTCTTCAGTAGTATCAAAGGATCAAAGAAGAAACAGATGAACTGGGATGAAGATAACTTAAAAACTGCAGAATTTGTTTGCTGGCTGATTGTATGTCCTTTATGAAATGTCATCTTTGCTGCCATCTGAAGACCCAACCTCAAAATCCATTGCACTTTTGGCATGACACTAAAAGAACAAGAGCAAAACAGAAGGCAGAATAGCAGTGTGTACAATTCTCCTTTTTCCTTAGCAATACCACAAGGTTATTTCTCACCTGAAAGACATCAAATGAGGGAATGCAACAAAGCAGTGGCTCTGACAGAAAAGTCCCATATTCCCTGGACATCAGAGAGCACATTACTGTGCTCTGTAATGTACTTCTTGGTCAACAGCACTGACAACATAAGGTCCTCATAGGCTTTGATGCCACTCTCAGCACTGAGAGATCATGCTGGGCACTTGCTATGGTGTGAAAATGGACATTCCTTTTCCACTTACCTGTTCTGAGAATATTTTGCTAAACATTTAGACAAATTTCAGCACAAACTAACCTCTCAATAGACGGGGTTTAATGCTTATTTTTAACTAGCTACATCAAATGTCACTTAACAGCTATGCATTTGTACTTGTTTATCCGTTCAGTTGGGTTCAGGAGCATAGATGTCTTCAGCCTACTTGCTTAGGTGGGTACAGGGAAGCAAAGTATGGAGGTACTTTATATTCTTTTACAATATTGAAAAAAACACCCCAAACCACCCTTTTGTTTGCCTCAGAATACTAAGAATATAGCTGACAGCTGGTAATTCATGACTGAAAGGCACACAGAACAGATGGGATTATGTTCATTTATTGTCAGGCAGTGATACAAACCCAAACACATCATTGCAATGACAGTTTTGGAAGAACGCTGTTCCTGCTCTTCTAGATAAAACGTGCCTCAGCAGTTTGGTGTCATCAGTTTGTAGGTAAAGATGTACTCTGATTTGTCAGATATTGTGTACTTTTAATGAGTAATTCTGAAAATCCAGAAGGAAAGGGTTTAGAAATGGAGTTTTCCACTTTTTCAATTGCAATGGTTTTACTGTAGGTGAAGGTATAGTTATACTGGGGATAAATAGCTCTGCCCAAATTGGTGAGGGGTTTGGAACACAAGCCCTATGAGGAGAGACTGAGGGAGCTGGGGTTGCTTAGCCTGGAGCAGAGGAGATTCAGGGTGACCTTATTGCTCTCTACAACTACCTGAAGGGAGGTTGTAGACAGGCAGAGGTTGGTCTCTTCTCCCAGGCAACTAGCACCAGAACAAGAGGACACAGTCTCAAGCTGCACCAGGGGAGGTTTAGGCTGGAGGTTAGGAGGAAGTTCTACACAGAGTGATTGCCCATTGGAATGGGCTGCCCAAGGAGGTGGTAGAGTCACCATCACTGGAAGTGTTCAGGAGGAGACTTGATAGGGTGCTTGGTTGCATGGTTTATTTGATTAGGTGGTGCTGGATGATAGGTTGGACATGAAGGTCTCTTCCAACCTGGTTTATTTTATTCTGAATGTCTTTGATTTGTTTCATCTTTGTCAGTTTTTCCTGCTTAGCTTTTCTGAAGAACCTTTTTGATCAATGCTTTCTGACAAAGATGAGTTTTAAACCAAAGATTTGGAGCTGATAAAACTTTTAGGCTACTATTGCTGTATAGCATTCTTCCCCATTTACAGGGATGACCCACATGGCAGCTTTTCTGCCAGCATTTGCACTGTTCTTGAAATTCCTGAAGCTTGCACATTGCCAGTCCTCCTGGGAAGTGAGGTGATCCCAGTGCTCGACCTGTCAAGCAGGTCCATCACTAACAATTTCTCTCTATTGCCTCGAGGCAGCTTCTCCTTGTCTTTGCTGTAGTTGTGGAGGCTAGTGTCTGATTTCAGCTTCAAGCACTCTAATACATGGTTTATATATGCTTTCCATAGCTCAAATCCAGCTCTGAGGGTAATATTTTCACACCTTTACCCAGACATCTTATAATGTTATTAGTTCAGTTCTACAGGCAGAAAAAAAATGAGACTTGGCAGTCAGCTGTTTTCTTTGATTACTGACACTTCTCAAGCTCCCTAAAGGAACAACAGTGAGTTTTCTGTGTGGGTGTCTCGGTCCGGAGAGGGAAAGAGACTCAATTATTACTAATATTCTCATGTTGTGAGATGAGAGGCACAAATGAGGCCAAAATATCAACAGCTAGACTATTGATTACATAAATAAGGTGGATGGATCAGAAGGGGAGAGAGAGAAAATGGAGAAGAGAGAAGAGGAAAGGAATTATATTACCATACCGCTCCCCCCCCCAAGACAGTTTGAGTCTGTGGAGGAAAGGTGCTGCAGGAGATGTTGGGTCTGTAGAGGAAGGGTGCTGAGGCTTTGGCTGTAGAAGGGATGTGGTCCTCTGAGCAGCTTCTTCAGCTCCATGAGTTGCAGCAGGTGGAACTTAGGGCACGGAGAGAGGGTTTTCAGAGTCCAAGATCCATTGTGTTGGCCCCGTGATGTTTCCAGCGTGTGGTGCCATCTGCTTTCTTCTGCATTTTTCTTCTCCAATTTCCTTCACAAAGCCAGTAGTTGCTCCAGTCTTTTATACAGTTTTTTTAGTCCTTAGGTAAGTGTCCAGGTATCATTCCCCAGGAAATCTTTTTGCGTACTCATGTGAGTCTGGGTAGCCTTCTGGATGGAGGGGGGGAGGCCTCCGCCTCCTCCTGCTCCATCTACCTACCCACACATTTATTACACATCAGGAAACAAGGCTATCTGATGGGTGGAAATGATCTTGTACTGAAGGCATGATGGCTGGGCCCTTGGGCCATTGTTGTAGGCCAGCTGCAGTCCCGTGAGCAATGTTATCTTTGCACCTTCTAAGAGTCCTTCCAGTGGCTCTGCCCAACGCACATCAGCTATTGTCTGGGCAAGCAGCAAGTGATTTTGTCTTTGAGTCACACCAGGAGAGACAAGCTTTAGTCTCTCACAGTGGGATGCAAGACTATCTTTGTCCTAGTGTGTAAATGGCAGCATGATGTTGAAGAAGTCATCTTGGAGGCTGTAGGAATTTACTGTTTGTGCAGCTATTCTGCAAACTGGGCTCTAAAGCCCTTCTCCTGGAAGGGCAATGGCAATGCAACAGATGGGAAAAGGAAGGGAACAGCAGATTTATGTTGCACCTCAACAATCCTTTGCTTTCTCGGTGTTTTAAATTAGCATCATGATTCAAATGTGTCCAACAGGAACATTGTGTTTTCTAGAGGTGTTGGACCTTTCTTATACTGCAAAATAAGGAGACTTGATGGGGTGCTTGGCTGCATGGTTTAGTTGTTTAGGTGGGTTGGATTGGTTGATGGGTTGGACACGAGGATCTTGAAGGTCTCTTCCAACCTAGTGTGGTGTATTGTATTATAAGGGAGACTCAAACTCCTAATGAGTCTCAACATACATCTTAGACCATTTAGCCACTATTAGGGGTAACTCTACTAAAATTAATCTTTTTACACACCTTCACTAGTCAGTGTGGTGATGCAAGTCATTCAAAACAACTGTACTAGACTCCTGTTCTGCATTGTTCACTGGAGAAACTCATCTCACCCCACTAAGTGAACAGGAAACGTGGCATGACTCACTAGGCTGGAGTCATCTTTTGTGCCTGCTGCTGGGCTCCCTCTACCTTTGTCCTGCTCCCGCCTGGTGCTTCCTTGCCGAGAACCACAGTCGTGCTCTGCTCTGTGCGTGAAGCCATGGGACAATGCTGTGTTTTGCTCTATGAAACTGGCACCATTCATTTGTCTTAATTTTGTGATCTTATACTACTTTCCCTAACAAAAAATGAAAGCATTCTGCTACCTGCCAAGGAGGTGTACTTTTCCAGAATGAACTAACAGCCCAGAAATAGGCTTTTAAAGATATGTGGTGGTGCACGTTTGAGACATTATGATTATAAACGAGCATCTGAAGTAAAAATTAGCAAGCTAGTCTAAATTATTGAATCTATATTTAGATTTTATGTGCACACCTCCTGTTGGATCAATTACTGCTAAGCAATATCCACTGTGGTATCATGAATTCAGTACGCTGATTAATTCCAGTCTGCTCATTTGATGTAATATGAAGCCTTATTGTAACATCTAGAACACAGCTAAAGCAGTTGTGATTTCATGATAGTTACTATGTACCTAACACCACAAATTTGCACATAGTTTAAGAACAAGCCATAGTTAGGCAGGAAGAGTTGGTTTTGTTTCCAAGGAATTCTGGAAACAAGAGAGTTCAAAAAGTATTTCAATTACTTTGCCCTGGCTGCAGAAATGAGTCCTTCCCAATTCAGTGCATTTGATTATATAATGGATTTGTTTTGCTTCTTTTATTTTTCCCCTCTCATTTTTTCCACTAGACAAGATCAGACTTCTAAGAGAAGTATGCATTTCATAATTACTTCTTATATCTTTTTGTAAAACTGAGTTGTTATTGCTGTTTATGTAAAGTAATTTTAGTTGACAGTTGTGTAACACTTGCCTGTTGAGGATATGATTTCAGAGGAGTTTTTCAGACTCTAGTTCTCTTGGAAAGGAAAAAAAGGGCACAACAAAACAAGACAGGCAAAGATGATAATTCTTTGATTTCTTGAGTATATGTCTGAGTGTATCATCTGTTATTTTGTTGAATGATGACTAATTTGGTGTCTGTGCATCTGCAGCCAACCAAACTGCTTTGTATATTTCGTACTGGGATACCAAGGATCACATATTTGTCTTCAAACTTGTAATCTTTCCACTGTCCCATCATGGCTGCCTGAGTCATGTAGCATTTGCTGCATTGCAAAAGTCTGCATGTGCCTGTGTGGCTCTGTAATACAATACAATACACCAGGTTGGAAGAGACCTTCAAGATCATCGCGTCCAACCCATCAACCAACCCAACCCACCTAAACAACTAAACACCAAGCACCCCATGAAGTCTCCTTCTGAACACCTCACGTTAGGCCATCTTGCCTTGCCCAATTTGAAACCTGGGGTAGGTCATCTTTGCTGATGCTGAATTTTGTCAGGAGAGCTGCACTAACGCTGTATGCCCAAGAAGTGATGTGTGAAAGGGTGCCTTACGTACCTGGCTGCAAAATGAATCTTAGACTGAAAGCCAAGATTTGGCTCGTTTGGGCTGATTGCCCAATCAGAAAACTCAACCAACCAACTAAACAAACACCACCCTACCCCCCACCCCCCCACCCAAAAAAACCCCAAACCCAACACCCAAGCAAACAAACAAATGAAAAGCAAAACACAATCCAATGATAGGGCTTGTTAAGGGAGGCTTGAACTACTGATTTTCCTGAAGTATCTAATGAAGATTCATTTCCAGAGAGGCTGGATAGGTCATGTCAACTACAAAGATTTCATCTTAAATTAAGAATTTTTATCACTTGAGAAATGTTATGGCATTTTCTTGATGTACATGATTTCCTTAGGCCACTGTACCTCAGGTACTTGATGGGCTGAACGCTTGGTTTTGTTGTAAGTTTAGTTGATCTACCTCTATAAGATTCCTTTTGATAGAAAACAACAATGTAGGAATTTACAGTGATATGGAGTGACTTCCTTCTGAGGGCTTCTGTGGTGGCCAGAAGGCTATCAGTTTTGGCAGATTTCAGAAAGACTGTTTTGTCACTGGACTGACTCCATCACCTGCCTTTTCTTGCCAGATCAGTTGATGATTTCATGACTGATTATTGAGAAAATCCCTGAGTTTTTCTGTGTTACTGTGCCTTGCTTGATTTCACTGCAAGTAATGGGGAATAAAACTTAAGTATTGCACAGATGTGCAAAGATACTATCTCTGTGTAGCAGCATTTCATTTTGCTGTGAGTATGTGCCTAACCACGGTGATGGCCTTTAGATGAGTACAGCTTGGGAATTAGAATCCCCCAAATAAACAGTAATAGTACTGAGGAATACTTCAGTTTAGTGTGACCTTAGTATTACTGTGGTTTAGAGTTCTGTAAGCAACAGAATAAAATTAACCAGGTTGGAAAAGACCTTTGAGATCTAGTCCAACCTAGCATCCAACACTATCTACTCAACTAAACCATGGCAACATCCAGTCTCTTCCTAAACACCACCAGCTCCCTGGGCAGCCCTTTCCAATGGCCAATCACTCTCTCTGTGTAGAACTTCTTCCCAACATCCAGCCTAAACCTTCTCTGGCACAGCCTGAGACTGTGTCCTCTTGTTCTGGTGCTGGTTGCCTAGGAGAAGAGACCAAGCCCCTCCTGGCTACAACCTCCCTTCAGGTAGTTGTAGACAGCAATAAGGTCTTCTCTGAGCTTTCTCTTCTCCAGGCTAAGCAACCCCAGCTCCCTCAGCCCCTCCTCACAGGGCTTGTGCTCCAAACCTCTCCCCAGCTTTTTTGCCCTCCTCTGATATTTCTGTAAAGACATATCTGAAAAGCCATGTCTGAGTGGTGGTCTTCTGAGGAACTCCATATCTGGATTTATGTGGCAGTGTTTTGGTAGTAGGGCAGGCTTCTGAGGTCACTTCTGTGGGAAGCTGCTACATACTTCTCTCATGTCTGCTAGAGCAAATACTAGCTGGGTCCAAGAAAGTCCCTCTGCTGGCCAAGGCTGAACCCATCAGTGACAGTGGTAGAACCTCTGAGATTATACACTTAAGGTTAAAAAGTTGCTGCACAGTAGAAATTGCAGCTGGAGAGTGGAGTGAGAATAAGTGAGAGGAACAACCCTGCAGATGCCAAGGTTGGTGATGATGGACAAAAGAGGAGCAGATATCATGTGTGATGAACTGACCATAACCCAAATTCCTTTTCTCTCTGTACTGCTGCAGGGGGGAGAAGTAAAGAGAATAGAAAGCGGTGATAAGCCCAGAAAGAAAGGATGGATGGGGGAAGCTGTTTTAAGATATGGTTTTATTTTCTCATTTGCCACTCTCATTCTGCTCCAATTTGATTGGTAATCAACTAAATTAATTTTCCCCAAGTAGAGTCAATTTTACCTGTGATGGTAGGTGAGGAGTGATTTCTTTCCGTCTTTGTCTTGACCCATGAGTCTTTGTCCAGTTGAAGAGGAGAGTGATAGAATGACTTCAGTGGGGACCTGGCAAAAAATATGAGTTCTTTTAATGGAATTTAAAATTTTAGCAAGGAGTTAAAGGGATACTAATTTGGAGAATCATAAAGCTGGTCTTTGCTGTTACAGCACAAGAGAAGTAGAAGCTTCTCAGAAGTGTGGATTTAGTACTTGCCTCCTCCAGCGTTTGCTAGCATCTTTAAGCCATCCAGTGGTATGACAAAGAAAGCAAAGGAGAGGAGTCCTGTGATGTTCAACAGTCATGCTGCTTTACAACTAAGTAGTAAATGCAGGATTTTTTTCCCTAGGATATTGGGAGACTTTCAATAAGACTGTCAAGTCTGAATATTAGGAAAATTTTCCTGAAATGAATAAATGATTTCAGAGTGAAATAACTGTAACTGAAAATGTTTATAGATTTCTGATTTCCCATATGCTTGACTAGCTTATTGCTTTCACTGCAGTGATAATCACCATACCAGGAAGTTAACAAACATTTAAGAACAGTGAATAGCTTAGAATGGCTCTGTTGTAAGGGATCTACAGTTCCCCTGTCATCTGTGCATTTGCCTCTAACTACCATGGTGGATGAAAGCATCTGGTTGCTTCTCTGAGGGCTTTAGAGCGCAGCCCTGTGAGGAGAGGCTGAGGGAGCTGGGGTTGCTTAGCCTCGAGAAGAGGAGGCTCAGGGGAGACCTTATTGCTCTCTACAACTACCTGGAGGGAGATTGTAGACTGGTGGGGGTTGGTCTCTTCTCTCTGGTGGCCAGCACCAGAACAAGAGGACACAGTCTCAAGCTGCGCCAGGAAAGGTTTAGACTGGGTGTTAGGGAGAAGTTCTTCACAGAGTGATTTGCCATTGGAATGTGCTGCCCAGGGAGGTGTTGGAGTCACCATCCCTGGAGGTGTTTAGGAAGAGACTTGATGGGGATGCTTGGTGCCAGGTTTAGTTGATTAGATAGTGTTGGGTGATAGGTTGGGCTTGATCTCAAAGGTCTTTTCCAACCTGGTCTATTCTCTGGTCTATTCTCTTCTATATTTCCTGCATAAATGTGAGGGGAATTTATAGCCCTTGGAAGGAAAAACATATATTTATTCCCTCCTGGCAAATATGGAATTTTCTATATGATTTTTTCCTTGAATTTTGTTTTAAATCCATCCTCTTCTTTTAGAAATTT
The DNA here is from genome assembly GCA_015227895.2 of Colaptes auratus. Lineage (NCBI taxonomy): Eukaryota > Metazoa > Chordata > Aves > Piciformes > Picidae > Colaptes > Colaptes auratus. Next base: position 39,491,510 of record CM026887.1, on the reverse strand, counting down.
TTTAACATAAATTTTTGTCATTTTTTTTCCCCCTCATCCTTTCATAACCCTTCGATGCAGTTCACAGCAGTTTTTATCATGTATAAAATAGTCGTCAAGCCTCCAGGCCAGAGGAGAAGAATGTATATCTGTTAGTTTCAGGAAAATATCAGGGTTTGAGGGCCCTAGGGTCAGTAAGGGAATTAAATTCAGGTCTCTTCTGCCTGTGGAGAGTATTCAGTCCATGAGACTAGTGCACTAAAACAGGCTGCAGCACTGCAGTGAGTTCAACTGCTGTTTGGAGATGCCCCCTTCCCCGTGGGGCCCTCTACTACTTGGTTTGAGGTCCAGAACGTAGCAATCAACTTCTAAGTATCTAATTAGATCTGTCTGGGAGAGATGCTCCTGTTACAGAAAGAGTCTGTTACCAAGCAACTACATTTATTCAAATTCATTTATTATTTAAAAAAAAGGGGAATTATTTCAGAGTCTTTGTTTTAACCTAAATGAATAGCAGTTTTACACTGGTGAGCTCTGCAGATTTTGTAACATGAATAATCCTCCCACTCATACACACAAGCACCTCACAGTGCCACATACATTTCAAGCCATCAGTAATTTCATAGAAGCCTGAAAACTGTTACATTGTAAATATAGTGATAGGAGAAGGATAAGATTATTAGGATGAGGCAACAAAAAAAAGTTCATTTTGCATCAACTGTTATTCCTGAATCTTAGTTAATAAACCCTGTGTCCAATTCATAGTTTTGATGGTGGAAATAGATGGTTCTGCAGGACTGGTGATAAGGCCCTGTGCTTTTGTAGCAAAAGAATCTCAACTGATCCCTGCTGTTATTATGACATTTCATGTGCTATTAAGATGTTGTGCTGCAACAGGATAGTGAATTCAGAAGGCTTTTCTGGCATTGCCTTCCCTTTTTCTTATTACTTCCCATTTTCTTTTCTATCTTAAATCTCCTTCATCACTCATTTTGTCTTGTACATTGACATTGAAGTGTCTTTTTTTGAGATCCCACCTATTTAAGGGCTACAGTTAAGCAGAAACCAGGTGGATCGATATCTCAGGTTCATTACTCTCCAGTGGCTTCTGATCTGTGGAAAAAACCCAAGTGTTAGCCATGGTGCTGACACAGAGACCATCTCTGACTCAGCCCTTGCCCACCTCAGCTGTTTGTTACCAGCTATGGGGTACAGAAACTTTTCTCATTTACAGCAGAATAGTTTTGATGAAAATGTTTTTTTCATGTGCTTTATTCCCATAGCTGCGAGGTTATTGATAGGGGGGAAAAAATAGGACAACTCCTACCTTCACCTCTTCTGATTGTAGAGGGTTATCTCCTGTAGTGTGGCATGCCCTGATTCCTCTCTATTCACCCTATCCAATTTATCTGATGAGATTCCTGTAGGGCTGTGCTGCTATCCTGCAGCTCAGCAAAGCGTTTCTCTTATGAGCAGTGAAGGATCCCAAATCCCACTCAGGTGTTCCCATTAAGTTCAGTCCAATTGATACAGTCCAATTCCTCCTGCACGTGGCCACCCACATTCACCAGCAGATGCAGGAAAGCACTCTGAATGTGATGGGATTGCCATGTTGCTTGTCCTTCTTATTGTGTCTGAGCATCAAGGCTCAAAGTTATCACCATCATTTAAATTGGATTCCTACAGTCAGTGCATTTTATCATATCCCTTCTTAACACTCAGCAATGTGGAACATTAATTGGCACTTTTTTTGGGTGCACAGGGCTTCTCAAGTGTGTGTAGGTTTTAAACATAATTCAGAAAGTAATGCCACAGCCTAAAACCTCTTTCAAGCCCTCAGCAAGCTTTCAAAGAGGCCATTCTACGTGGAAAGTAATATTGGGAGAGAAGGGAAGACAGACATTAAAAAATAAATAAATGTTTTTTCACTATTTATTGCAGTTGTCAAAATCAATCTGCAAATATAACTTGTCTCATAAATCATTAGGTCACAAACCTGCACAATGTCAATGTGTTGTCACTATCCTATTAAATTACTAACTGAGGTGATACTTAACAGCACATTTCACAGGGAACAATGTTTTTAATGTATTGAAGATGCCTAATAAATATAGCACTCAGCTAATATGATTCGAAGCCTTTAGGCAGAAGAAATACTAAAGAGACAGAGGAGAGTGGGGAAAAAGAGAGGAGACATCTACTCACTGGGTATCTAACACACTGAAATACTGGATTGGAGTAATGAGAAATGTCCTACTAAATCCCTACCCAGTAATTATCAAAGATGGGTTGAATAGTTTCATAGTTTCAGTTAGGGTTGGAAGGGACCACAAGGATCATCTAGTCCCAACCCCCCTGCCATGGGCAGGGACACTCTACACTAGATCAGGCTGGCCAGAGCCTCATCCAGCCTGCTCTTAAACACCTCAAGGGATGGGGCCTCAACCACCCCCCTTGACAACCCATTCCAGGGCCTCACCACCCTCACGGTGAAGAACTTCCTCCTCGCATCTAGCCTGAATCTCCCCACGTCCAGCTTCATTCCATTCCCCCTAGTCCTATCACTCCCTGATAGCCTGAAAAGTCCCTCCCCAGCCTTCTTGTAGGCCCCCTTCAGATACTGGAAGGCCACAATGAGGTCACCTCGGAGCCTTCTCTTCATATTTGGATTTAGCACCTGCAAACACAGCGAGGTAGGCAGCCTTTGCAGACAACTGGCACTCGAGCTATGGGCATAACTATGTGATGAACTCTGAACCTTAGGTTTATTGAATGATCCCTGCAACTGTGTTCACAAAAGGCACGGACAGGATGTCCACTCTTGAAGTAGAGAGTGCAGTGTGCTGATTTACACCTATTCCAACCCCCATGTATTTTAAGATTAAAACATCTATCAGTCTTGTGTAGTAGTCCCTAAGCAGCAGTAGTCTCCCTGCTCTTCTGTTTGTCCAATATGGGAGTAGCTTGCTTTGGTTTGGTGTGTGTTTGTTTGTTTGTATTTTTTTGTCATTGTTTTGTTTTTGCTAAAAGTTGAGGTTTAGACAGATTTCTCACGAATCCAGTCTGGTTGCCTAGTGCTTTGGAAGAAGGATGAGAGCTTGCAGAATTCCTGGTGTTGTGAGAGTGAGTGGAGAATACCAAATCAGTAGTTCAGGCTTTTACATGGATGAGTTGGTGGATGCAGAGCCCAAGCTGCAGTTTAGACCAGACTAACAGTGTATAGTAATGAATGTTTATGCCAAGTCTTGGATCTTGGGGCACTTGGGTATTAGAGTACCTAAAGAGGACACTTGCATTCCAACATTACATTTGGCACAATTAAATGAAAGCCCAGCTCTACTGACCAAAATTCAGCCCTGTAATGACGTGCCACATACATCAGACGTGACCGTTGTTGCATTTTATTTTTGCATTCAACACAGATGAACATCTGCACCTGTGTGTCTGATACTAACTGCTAGATTCAGTTCTTGACTTCTGCATTCTCCCCCAAGGAGAACTTGCAAGTCAAATGTCAAAATCTGGGCAGTGACTGGCTGGGGAGCAGCCCAGAGGAGAGAGACTTGGGGGTGCTGGTGGAAGAGAAGCTCAACAGGAGCTCTCAATGTGCATTTGCAGCCCAGAAAGCCAATCAGATCCTGGGCTGCATCAGGAGAAGTGTGGCCAGCAGGTCAAGGGAGGTGATTCTCCCCCTCTACTCAGCTCTGGTGAGTACTGCCTCCAGTTCTGGAGCCCCTATTACAAGAGGGATCTGGAGGTGCTGGAGTGTGTCCAGAGAAGGGCCACGAGGATGATCAGAGGGCTGGAGCACCTCTCCTACGAGGACAGACTAAAGGATTTGGGGCTGTTCAGTCTGGAGAAGAGAAGGCTCCGAGGTGACCTCATTGTGGCCTTCCAGTATCTGAAGGGGGCCTACAAGAAGGCTGGGGAGGGACTTCTCAGGCTATCAGGTAGTGATAGGACTAGGGGGAATGGAATGAAGCTGGAGGTGGGGAGATTCAGGCTGGATGTGAGGAGGAAGTTCTTCACCGTGAGGGTGGTGAAGCTCTGGAATGGGTTGTCCAGGGAGGTGGTTGAGGCCCCGTCCCTGGAGGTGTTTAAGACCAGGCTGGATGAGGCTCTGGCCAGCCTGATCTAGTGTAGAGTGTCCCTGCCCATGGCAGGGACGTTGGAACTAGCTGATCCTTGTGGTCCCTTCCAACCCTAACTGAAACTATGAAACTATATGGTCATTTCAAATTATGGTATGAAACACCATAAAGAAAAAGGCAGTGTCTATATGAAAGGCATGCCATTATATCAAAGTTCAAACCACTTCTTGTTAGGAAGTCTTTAGCAATTTGTTTTGCTAGATGCAATGGTGATGGAGTTGTTGCTTTCAGCCCATCACCAGACAAACTATGCTCGTGGGCTACCTGTTTGCTAGGTAGGAATAGGACAAGAGTCTTCCATAAAACAGTGAACATGGTGAGGTTGTGATAAATAAACTCGAGTCTACATAAAACAGGTAAGATTCTGGCCCTAGTGAGGTATAGAGGAAGTTTGTGGTTGACTTTAAAACCATGAAATATTATTTCTTACTACAAAATTTTCTACCCTTAAATTCACATGTTGAAAAATCCCAGGGTCCCTTACAAATGCAGGGTCCATCTCTCTGTCTCCCTACACAATGCAGTAATTCTAACCAGCGATGCCAAATGGAGATGTTTCCAGAGGTGTGGTGGTGGTAGGCACTTGGCAGGCAGCACAGCACTCAGCTTCCTTGACTGTCATGATTGACAATAGCATAGGCAAATGTCCCATGTCTGTTTTCTCTCCTAAAAATGTCCACATCTTTTAACACTGTCCAGATGGAGTAGTCGCTTAGCTGACAGGCAATGGTTCAAGTTACCCATCAAACAAATGTTATCATAAGATAATTAATTTGTTATGCTGATTAATTAGTAGGTGGTGGCTTCTTCAGGTTTATGGTGAAGATCCTTTGTTTGAGAGCTCTGTTTCACATTTCCTTCCACTTCTGCTTTAATGGTGATTTGCATGTTCAAGTTTTCTGTCCCTCTGTTTGCCAGCTGCATTGTTTTTTACAGTCATGCCACATTTGAGCCTGCAGTGTGCCCAGGCAGCCAAGAAGGCCAATGGCATCCTAGCCTGCATCAGAAACAGTGTGGCCAGCAGGAGCAGGGAGGTCATTCTGCCCCTGTACACTGCACTGGTTAGGCCACATCTTGAGTACTGTGTCCAGTTCTGGGCCCCTCAGTTTAGGAAGGATGTTGTCTTACTGGAGCGTGTCCAGAGAAGGGCAACAAAGTTGGTGAGGGGTTTGGAAGACAAGCCCTATGAGGAGAGGCTGAGGGAGCTGGGGTTGCTTAGCCTGGAGAAGAGGAGACTCAGGGGTGACCTTATTGCTCTCTACAACTACCTGAAGGGAGGTTGTAGCCAGGCGGAGGTTGGTCTCTTCTCCCAGGCAGCCAGTACCAGAACAAGAGGACACAGTCTCAGACTGCGCCAGGGCAGGTTTAGACTGGATCTTAGGAAGAAGTTCTATACTGAGAGAGTGATTGCCCACTGGAATCAGCTGCCTGTGGAAGTGGTGGAGTCACCTTCATTGGAGGTGTTCAAGAAGAGGCTTGATGGGGTGCTTGGTGCCAGGGTTTAGTTTTTTAGTTGTTTAGGTGTGTTGTATTGTACTGTATTGTACTGTTTTGTACTGTATTGTACTGTATGGTACTGTATTATATTTAGGTGGGTTGGATTGGTTGATGGGTTGGACGTGATGATCTTGAAGGTCTCTTCCAACCTGTTGTATTGTATTGTATTGTATTTGCTGTTTTCTAATAGTTTCCTGTCCACTTTCCCCGCCTCTAAATCAGTGCTTTTAATACTTCAAGAACTCATCGGTAAGAAGGGCTGTAAAATTTGGTCACTTCACAGAGTCACAGAAACATTCAGGTTGGAAAAGACCCTCAGGGTCCCCAAGTCCAACTGATAATCTTACTCTACGAAGTTTACCCTTTGAACCGTGTCCCCACATACCACGACTAAATGACCTTTAAGTACATTTAGGGTTGGTGACTCAACCACCTCCCTGGGCAGCACATTCCAATGCCTGATCGCTCTTTCTGTGACTTTTTTTCCCCTAATGTTCAGTCGTTATTGACACCTGTCTCTTACTTGATGCTGAAAGCTACTTGCAGTTTCCTTCAGATGCTGTAAAGATGTCTTTTTTTTATTTTAGGATTGAATCTCCAGAGGTCAAACTAAGGCAAACAGGGTTTTTCCTTTCTGTAGTTTCACTGGAAATAAGTCTTGTAAACCTGGTAACTAGGTTGCAGAAACCCCATCCCTGGAGTTTTTCAAGGTGAGGCTGGATGTGGCTCTGAGCAACCTGATATAATGTGAGGTGTCCCTGCCCATGGCAGGGGCATTGGAACTAGCTGATCCTTGAGGCCCCTTCCAACCCTAACAATTCTAGGTTTCTAGAACTTCAGGGGTATTGAAAAGCTCATTTTAAAGATCACGTGTAGTTAGTTCATTGCAGCAAAATGGATTCACAGTTTTGCTGACCACAAAGCAAGAAGTAATCAGAGAGTGTGCAGTGGTCCAGTTGGTTATGGGTCACAGAATCACCAAGGTTGAAAGAGACCTCGAAGATCATCAAGTCAAACATGTCACCACAGACCTCATGACTAAATCATGGCACCAAGTACCACATCCAATTCCCTCCTGAACACCTCCAGGGATGGTGACTCCACCACCTCCTTGGGCAGCCCATTCCAATGGCCAGTCACTCTTTCTGTGAAGAATTTTTCCCTAACATCCAGCCTAACCTTCCCCTGGTGCAGCTTGAGACTGTGTTCTCTTGTTCTGATGCTGGTTGCCTGGCAGAGGGGCTGACCCCTACCCGGCTACAACCACCATTCAGGTAGTTGCAGACATCAATAAGGTCTCCCCTGAGCCTCCTCTTCTCTATACTAAGAAATGCCAGCTCCCTCAGCCTCTCCTTGTAGAGCTTGTGCTCCAAACCCCTCACCAGCTTTGTTGCTGAATATGTCAGTTTTCATTCACATGCAAAGTAAACATTTATTACTATGTCTGGCATGTGTACCTTAGAGTAATCACAGTAACAGCATGCAAAATTATAATGTGATTACAGTATAATTTAATATACTTCTATTATAATATAATTGCATATTCTTATGTGTAGATTATTTGGTCTTGTTTAAATTGTATTATAATTATTTGTCTTAATTTATATACATTGAGTGAAGCACTGAGAGGGGATCCTGATTGACAACAGCGTTAGGAAAATAGCCCTGAAATTGTCCTTGTGACCAGGGCAACAGGAAAATGGAGTCAAGACTGTTGGCCCTTGCAGGTGACTTCCAAGATGGCAGGAAAACCTGCTCTTCTCTTGAGAAAGACCTGAATAGTTATATGCCTACTTTTGACATGCAACATATGGAGAATCCCAGCTTTGACAGGTGGCTATTTACAGAAGAGACCCTCTAGGGTATAGGAAAGCTGTGTCAATTTGTACAGACAAGCTGTGCATGTTCATGGAGTTATTTGTGGTTGTCCACTGCTTGAAATTTAGTGCCCCTGTGGAACTTTAAGCTCTTCTTGGGATCACTACTGTAAAGTAAAATATGTCTCTCTTAATCAGAAACCAAAAGGTCCTTGAGGATTTTTGTTGATGAGGATGATTGTCATAGCTTATTTTGAGAGACCATTATTAAGGGAGATGTTTGAAGTGATCTCTAGGATATTGTCCCACCCTACACTGTCAGATACCTGGCAAGTCCATAAGAGGAAGCAACTTCTGCCTTATTGGTGTAAATGGACAGAATGAGGTGTAAACAGATAGCTCATTTTAACAAACAGAGGTAACTGAAGTAACAAATCTCCCCATGTAGACATGCAGGAATTCTGTCTCAGAGATTTGAAATGAAGCTTTATCACTTCCCTCATAGTCTCTTACTGCAGAGCCTTTGCTTGTTTGTTCTCACCCCGCCCCCCCAACCCCCCTGAAAATAAGTTTATAAAGGTTCTAAAAACAAACAGGAGCATGATGTTTTATAGCAAAATCATTTCAAGGACCATTTATTTGCCTAAACAAAAGCAGATTGCTGGTATGGCACAATAAAAGGGTGGCTCATTTGTTCAGCACCAGATTGTGGTGGCTTTCTTTCAATATGAAGTATAGTCTTTTCCAGGAAGTATTCTATCTCATTGACACATTCCTCACACTTAGACTGGGTAGATGAACTAATCTTTGTTCTAGATTTCGTTTGCAGGCCATGGCTTCTATTATATTTAAGTACTTCTCCTTGAAGCTCTAAATCAAGGGCAGCTTCAGAAGTGGGCAGCTTTTTTATTAAATGTAATTACTTTAATCTGAAGCTTATGCTGAAGGTGAGGCTGCTAAACAAGGGTAGCCACTAAATTAGAGTAGCTGCAGTTAAGAGCATGAATAGTAAAAGTGCCTCTATTAAATAAAGGATAGTAACTAATCAAGGAGGGATTATAAATGAAGCTCTGTGGGGTTTGTTTCTGACTGGGTATTATGCCATTCCTAAAACCCAGAAAACGTCTCCCTGTATTTCCTCCCCTGTAAATGACTGACAAGATGCATAGTCTTTGTATCCTTGTGTACCTACAGGTTCACAGCCTAATGAAGTCTACTGCAACACTGTTACTTGTTTATATGCTCTTCCTATGCTTTCAACACAAAATGTTTGTAAAAGAGAAATGCTTAGAACTTTCAGTGGCAGCGGCTGAACTCGAGGACACAAAGCCAAGAGGTGCTTTTGCTCCCCAGAACCATTTATTTCTTTCATACCATGTTGTTTTTAGTCTATTTGTGGTCCATCAAATTACCATGTCTTCCCAATATTGAAGAGGCAGTTTGTCATTCAGATCTTCCAAGTGACCTTTTCTTCTTGGAGTTGCCATGGTTTAGTTGTTTAGGTGGGTTGTATTCTAGTTGTTTGGGTGGGTTGGATTGGTTGATAGGTTGGACACGATGATCTTGAAGGTCTCTTCCAACCTGGATTTATTGTATTGTATTTAGGTGGGTTGGTTTGGTTGATGGGTTGGATGCGATGATCTTGATGGTCTCTTCCAACCTGGTGGTGTATTGTATTGTATATTTTCTAACCTGCTTTACCAGAGCTCTAACGATTCACTGGCTTTTGGTCACTCCAAATGCTCTTGGGGGGATATTGTGCTTATTAAACCCCAAACATTCTATTCCCAAAGAGGAATGGGTGTAGTGCTTCTCAACTCCTGTCTATTGGATGACAACAATTTCCACCCAGTATTGCAGTCATCATTCAGGTAACACCCCCCCCCCCCAGATTTCAGAGATGAACTGCACATGCAGGAGCAGTGCATCACTGAAGGAAAACTTATCTGAAAAACGTGATAACTAAACTATCTATTTCAATGGAACGCTGATATTTTTGTTACTAGGCATAATGGGAAAATAGAATTCTTACTGGGATAAAATGCCACCAGAATAAGGAGAATCCAAGTCTATGGGTTTTGGTGGGTTTTTTTTTTAATGTTGACTGTTAAAACTAACATCAAGTAAAAAATAGTTGAAACAGGCTGAGTTTCCTTTGTGTGGTTAAAGGAAGCAGATAAGAGTAGTTTCATGCAGGGAACAGATCAGGTAAATAACATCTTTACTGCAGCTATGCTTTTTGAGTAACTGGAGCAATTTCCCTTTCAATTTTTAAGGAATCATTCTCAGATCTAATACTGACCGAGTCACTTCTGTGAAATATTTCTCAGCATTCAAAAGTCACCTCAAGAGGCTTATTTTCTTCACTGTTGTTTTCCTCATCTTGCACATCCATTCCTTTCTGTCACAGCTTTTCAAAGACAGTTTGTAGGCATGCCTACTGCTGCACCGGAGACTTGATTTCTGTAATCATTGTGTGGGAGAGTCTGAGCGAAAGGAAGAGAAGTCTTTGGACTTGTTCTCAATATAAGAGCTCATCTTGAGAACTTTGCTTCAAAGCCCAGCACAGACAATTTCTGAGCTATTCCTTAGTTTTTCATTCTCTTTATACATAAAACATTCTGTGCAATCTGAGTGCCATAAAAGCAAACAAATTCACTCTTAATAGCCACTTGGAAGCTTATCTTAAACTACAATAGCAGAACTTGTAGTGATGCACGTCCGTATTATTGCATTCTGATGCTTTGGAAGATCTAAGGACCATAATCTCTGTGCATCAAGTCTAAGCACGCTGTTAAAACCAACAAAAAGTCTTAAAACCAGAACAAACAATGTTAACTTTACGACAAAATTGCCACTTTAAAATTTTGCAACTCTCCAATAGAAATAAATCACTCTGGTGCATTGTTTTTGCTAATCCACTAGTCTCTTTTATTCAGCACCTGTATGGTCTGTCAATCCATTATTTGGGGTTGTAGATAGAACCAAACACCTGCACATGCTGTCACACTTTCTGCACAATGCTTGCTTTCACAATGACTATTCAGAGGATGTTAGAAAGTCTAAAGCCAGAAAGTTATTCTTGCATGCCTGTTCAGGGAAGCAAAAATTGCATCACAGGCCAGAGTATGCTTATTTGTTGACTGGTTCTTTTTCTTTGGCAGGAAGCTAATATTTCATATTCTAACAGTTCTTCTTTCTGACAATTATGATACCTCCCTGATTTTCAAAGAGCTTTGATTTGCATTAAGCCACAAAATAACCACTAAACCAGACAAACTGATACAGAAATTACAGTAAGAATGTGAATGACACTTACAGAAGCTAGAGAATGATGAGTTAAACTTGAACTTGGCTTAGCAAATTTGGAAGTGAGGGAAACATCCAGAAAGACATTTATATGGAATTATGAATCTTAATCTGAGAACATGTTCCAAAAAGTCTTTGTTCCAGCAGCTGCAAAATCCTATTAGGAACTTATATATTTTGGGCAGTGGTGTTTCTTCCATGCTTCTATTTTAGCTGCTGTGCATACTTACAAGCGCTTTGGTGCTGGTAGGAAGCTTGCTGCCATCTAAGTTCCATTTCAGTTGCAGCAGAGTCTACTTTCAACCACTTGCTGAATGTGCAGTTGGTTTGAATTGTGAATGAAAAGGGATTCATTTTACATAGGAGTTTCAATGAATTTAATGCTTTCCTTCAGGTATGAGTAAAAATTCCAAAAGAATACATATTGTGTGATGGTAACGGATAGTATCTCTCTGAAACACTGATCACAAAACCTAGTAATTTTCCTGTCACACTGACACCTATTACAGAGCCTGTCTGATCATATCCACCCAGGCATATGTAGTACATGCACAGTTTTATACAGTCATTGGACATCTAGAGTGTACATGAAGACCTGGAGCCTGTGTTGTGCATCTGTGGATTCACCAGACTGATATATTTGGGGGGCTTGGTTCAAAGCAGAGGCATCTGGCTGCAATATTTCTAACCTTGTTTGCCTGAACTAAATCATGGTGCACCTGAACTCACCAAAGAACTTCAACAACTGCCTTACAAGTTTAGAAATATTAGTTTTAGGTTGTCTTGAGACCCTGTTGTACAGTCTTCCTTGTTACTTTTGTAGTGGAGAAGTGTGTAGCAAGTAAACTATGTCTGAAATCTGGCATTTTACCACACCATCAGCTAAAATGTTGCATCTTTCTTGGGAAAAGGAGGTTGTAGTGAGGTGGCTGTCAGTCTCTTCTCCCTAGTAATATGTCATAGAATGAGAGGACATGGTCTCAATTTACATTAGACATTAGAAGAAACTTCACTGAAAGGGTTACCAAAGACTGCAACAGGCTCTCTGGGTAGGTGGTTGAATCCCTGCTCCTGGAGGTATTTAAATGATATATGGATATGGTGGTGAGGGACATAAATTTAGCACCAGGCTTGGTAGATTTAGATAATGATGGGACATGATGATCTTAAAGGTCTTTTCCAACTGCCACGATTCTGATTCTATTTACCTTGTACTTCCCAATAATTACATTGTTGCCCAATTGTTGTACTTACCCAACAATTTAACTCTGCTTTGCCTTTCTTTATTTTTGCTTATTAAAAGATAAAAAGACACTGCACATTTTCCTGTGCTCTGTTTCATGTTCATTAAGGACAAATATAATTAGTATTTTAAAAAAATTAATAAATCCTTGAGCTGCCATTACCCAAAGTATTTTCATTCAAACTCACAAGCTTAGCATCATCTAAGAAATGTTTTGTAGGAATTCTATTTATTGAGATAAGAAAAGTGGTGCTAAAACAGCTAGTGCTACAAATAGATGAAAAGGATACAGATAACTGTTTGCATTAATGGAAATATTCCTCTGAGCACTGTTCCAATGTAGGTCACTCCAAGGTAGTGAGGTTTACCTCTAAACTTCTGATGCAAGGCCAGTTGACACTAGCAATTAAATTCCTCTTCATTTTACATAGGAGTGGACTCAGACCTAAGGTTCTGCTGCAGGATGTAAAGACTGAGATCCACAAGGGCACTCTGATTCAATATCACTCAGCATTACAGCATCCCAGCATTTGCAGATGGTCAGACAGAGTTTTATGCATCTCTTACAAAGTCACTTTGGGTCTACTAGGCACAAAGCAGCACATCCTGACATTAGGATGCCTCAGGGGTTGTCTGGAACCTTTGTGGTCTCCTGTTAATGGTTAGGTAATTGAAAAGTATGCAGGTACCTTTGTAAGAGTTTAAGCCTCCAGCCTTGTTCTGCCAGTTTTAATAGAACTAATATTTTACCAGCCACTAAAATAACACAGAGTTACCTTATGGTGATGTGGGTGAAATTCTCCGTTCTTGGTCACTGGGATAAAATAACATCCACCAACTAGAGCCCTATTACTTGCCATTAGATCCTGAATTGATATGCCACATATAGTGGGAGATTTCAATGGATACAGCTCTAAAGAATATGATTATCATAGAACAGTCATCTATTTCAAGTCATGCTATATTTCCTCTGCTTCCAACGTGGAAATGTGTAACAGTGTGCCCAGGTGGCCAAGAAGGCTGATGGCATCCTGGTCTGCATCAAGAATAGTGTGGCCAGCAGGAGCAGGGAAGTCGTCGTGCCCCTCTACTCAGCACTGGTTAGGCCACACCTTGAGTCCTGTGCCCAGTTCTGGGCCCCTCAGTTTAAGAAGGACATTGAGACACTTGAATGTGTCCAGAGAAGGGCAATGAGACTGGTGAGAGGCCTCGAGCACAAGCCCTATGAGGAGAGGCTGAGGGAGCTGGGGTTGCTTAGCCTGGAGAAGAGGAGGCTCAGGGGAGACGTTATTGCTGTCTACAACTACTTGAAAGGTGGTTGTAACCAGGATGGGTTTGGTCTCTTCTCCCAGGCACCCAGCACCAGAGGACAGAGTCTCAAGCTGCACCAGGGGAGGTTTAGGCTCCAACTTTGGAGAAAGTTCTTCACGAAGAGAGGTGTTAGCTGTTGGAATGTGCAGCCCAAGGGGGTGGTGGAGTCACCATCCCTGGAGGTATTCAAGAGGGCATTGGATGTGACACTTGGTGCCATGGATTCGTAGTTAGGAGGTCTGTGGTGACAGGTTGGACTTGATGATCTTTGAGGTCTTTTCCAACCTTGTTGATTCTATGAGTATAATTTCCTGTCCAGATTTTCCAGAAGTGCTTATGTTTGAGACACCTGGCATACTTATGACCTTTTAAGTCATTCACAGATCACTATTTTGTATTGATAATGTTTTAATATTTGCATTCAATGTATTCTTATTTTGCATGAATTTGGAGCATTGACTTTCCAAGGAAAAGTTTGGTAATTGAATAGCATGTGAAAGAAACCCCTTGTGCTGAGTTCTAAAATTGTCATGGCTTGATTGAAAAACCCCACTACTGTATTTCAGGGTAATACTTACTGTGAGGATGATCTCTCTTTCAAACAAACTCGACCAAAAGATTTATCGGGAAACAGATTCTGCTTCTCTTCATGAAGTCTCACTGAACAGCTACCGGAGTATCCGTGGACCCTAGAGTATGTTGACTCATATCTTATCAGTGCTTTCTATTCAGAGTTTTTTCTTCATCATAAATCTAGTATGATCACCAAAACCTGCACAAGCGTGTCAGATGAAAGCCTCAGGATTAATCACTCACCGCAGGATGTGTCATGTCTGGAGAAGAGAAGCCTCCAGGGAGACGTTATTGCGACCTTTCAATGTATATAGAGGGCTTATGAGAAAGATTGAAACAGACTTTTTATCAGTAGTGATAGGACAAAGGGCAATGGTTTTAAACTCCAAAGAGAGTAGGTTTAGATTAGATATAAGGGAGACGTGCTTTACTGTAGAGATGATGAGACATTGAAACAGGTTGCCCGGAAAAGCTGGGGATGATTCATCATAGGAAATGTTTAAATTCAGGTCGGATGGGGCTTTGAGCAGCCTAATTTAGTGGAAGGATGTCCTTGCCCATGGCAGAGAAATTGGAGATAGATGATCTTTGAAAATCACTTCCACCTGAAACTAATCTATGCTATGTGTTGATATAGTGGTAAAAATCTCCAGCTGAGGAGCATACAAGTTTAGGTTGTGGTCAATATCCTGTTTCACTGGGGAGAGCTGTACTGTGTTGGACTTGGACCTGCATCAGTGTATTATCAGCAGCAGTTCTCAGCTTGAGTGTGCTGAAAGCTAGAACCAGAGAAGATTTTCTCTTGTAGCTCTGTGAAGCAGGTTACTGGTGAAAGAGAAAAATGAGCTGTTCTTTGTAGCTATATGCTTTTTGCTTCTCAACAAAACAGCCATTGAGGAAGATCATTAAGAAAAGGTAAACAAATATTTTTATTTTTATCTATTTAAGACCTTTGGCTTCAAAAGCAGCAATTCAGTTGCAGAAGGCATCATTAGTTTAGACAGACAGATGGGTAGAATCCACCAGCATGAGATGTAACACATCCAAGCGCCGGGTTCTGCACATTGGCCACAGCAACCCCAAGCTGGGGTCAGAGTGGCTGGAGAGCGGCCAGGCAGAGAGGGACCTGGGGGTACTGGTTGATGGTAGGCTGAACATGAGCCTGCAGTGTGGCCAAGAGGGCCAATGGCATCCTGGCCTGTATCAGGAACAGTATGGCCAGCAGAAGCAGGCCTTGTCACACAATTCAGTACAGTTCTGCAATTTCTAGGAAGAAATGTACCATAGCAAACTCTGAATTGAATCTCTCCAGGGCTGTTTTGCTCACTCCAGCTTGCTGAAAGAAACAGAATACCCTCCCTCTTGACAAATGAGTTTTATAAATGAGGTTATGTTTCTTAGTCTCATTATTTCATTACTGGAGGAAAATAAAGGCATAAATTAGGGCACTGGGGAAATAGTCAATCAATTTATTATGATTTATTTGTGCTTTTGGGTCTCTTGATTTTTTTGGTGGGTGGACAGAAATGGATTGAGCAGCAGACTCAGTAAGAGAAAAACAGACTGAGGGAAAGGGCTGCATTTCAAGCTTGGTTTTGCCTGGCTCTCTCTCACAGCAGAATTCTCAATGACTGAGCAAAGATGCTTTGCAGATTACGTGGGCTCTGCTTGGTGCTGATCTGTGTTCTTTCTGGAAGCCCTGATCTGCTCCAATCTGCTCCCATGTGCACTGTCACAAATCTGTGTGCCTGCCACCCAACCACATGCTCATATCACGTTTGAGCCCTGCTGTCTAGTGGAGAAGCATGGTGCCTAGGACACCTGCCAGGACAGCACCAGTTCCTCTCCTCCCTGGACATATGTACAGAAGAGCATCCTCCTGGGCTCACAGTGTTGCTATGGCCCTGCCAGCATGCAGAGGGCTGCTAAGATTGCAGGCTGCAGGTCCCACTTACACCTGCTTTTTGGGTTTCTGTTGCAGCTAGATAAGCACCCTGCTTGGACACTGCTGTCTGGGTGGCAGGACACAAGTTTCTAAGCATCTGCAATGTGCAAAGCAGCCTCTAGCTTCACAGGGACTCCTCAGCCACTATATTATTCACCATCTATAGCAGTTAGCCCACATGTTAGTAAGTGAGCTGCTATCAGCTGAACTGTGCCCTTGTATCTCACTGCTGCTCAGAGTGAATTCTGCCATTTAAAACAATGACAAAGTAATGCTTTTGGTAAAAACTAGATTTGGAGAAAGTCTGTTTTCATGTCACTGCAAGCATGAGCTGCAAGTTGTCATAAGGCACTGATGTATGCCAGAGTGCACGCATGAAGTCTCTCCATGCATGATTTTGCAGAGACAGATTGCTGCACCCCCACCAGAGTGCAGAAGTGTGTTAAGTGCTCTGTCCCTGGGGAGCTCGTGTAGCACTTGGGATTGTTCAGAGCACAGGAAAATTGTTCACTGTTGCAGTTTCCTGTTAGCTGAGCATAGCAGCAGCCTCCTGTTTGTCAGTGTAGTTCCAGACTTAGTTGTTTGTCCTTATCATGTGATACAAATGTGTTTTTTTATTACCCTCCAGTAATCACAAGAGATTTAACACAATACTGATTTAAGGAGAAGGGGAAGCTAAGAGAAAGAGTTTGATTTAAATTCTGGTATTTAACACACAGATCTCCTGTTATCTTCATTTCTTTTCTTTAGATTTATTTTGAAACATGAGAATTCAGCATGTAGTCACATGAAATAAAAGGACTGCAACCAGCATAAAAAGTGATGCTTAACTCCCATCTTTCTGAAACCTGTGGTGCCTTTGCAAGAAGGATGCATAGAAGAATAGAAAAAAAAGTTAAACTCTCTCTCTTTGGAGATATTCAAAACCTGCCTGGATGTGTTCCTATGTGATCTGGTATAGGTGATTCTGCTCTGGCAAGGGGGTTGGACTAGATGATCTCAACCAAGGAGTGGAGGTTGTCCTTGCCCTTCTTCTTGCTATTGATGTATTTATAGAAGGACTTTTTGTTGTCCTTCACAGCAGAGGCCAGTCTGTTCTAAATGGGCTTTTGCCTCCCTAATTTTCTTCCTGCATGTCCTAGCAACATCCCTAAACATTCTGTAGGTTGCCTCCCCTTTCTTTCAAAGATGATACACCCTGTTTTTTCCCTTAGTTCTATTAAGAGTTCATTACCCATCCAGGCTGGCCGTCTGCCCCGGTGGCTCATCTTCTGGGACACTGGCACAGCCTGTTCCTGAACCTTCAAGAGTTCTTCCTTGAAGCAGCTCCAGCTCTCCTGCTCTCTACAACTACCTGAAGGGAGGTTGTAGCCAGGCAGAGGTTGGTCTCTTCTCCCAGGCAGCCAGTACCAGAACAAGAGGACACAGTCTCAGGCTGCACCAGGGGAGGTTTAGACTGGATCGTAGGAAGAAGTTGTATACAGAGAGAGTGATTGCCCATTGGAATGGTCTGCCCGTGGAGGTGGTGGAGTCACCTTCATTGGAGGTGTTCAGGAAGAGGCTTGATGGGGTGCTTGGTGCCACGGTTTAGTTGTTTAGGTGGGTTGTATTGTATTGTATTTAGGTGGGTTGGATTGTTTGATGGGTTGGACGTGATGATCTTGAAGGTCTCTTCCAACCTGGTGTATTGTATTGTATCTCTTGAGGTCCCTTCCAGCCCCTAGCATTCTGTGGTTCTGTGAAAATTTGATTGTTTCGCCAGATGTGCTACTTGTTCCTGTGAAAATTGCTCCTTCTACCTAAGTCCACACAGAGAAAAAGCCCTCCTGATCTACAGTACTCTGTTAAAACACCTTTCCACATGACTTAAGAATCATTTGAATGCTCTAAGGAATCATAAGGCTAATGCACCTATCTTGCTATGTTAGTTGAATTTTGAAGCTTAGGCACTAAAGCTGCACTTGCTTTGATTTTTTTTTTCTGCTATCCCCTGGTGGCTGCCTGTGTTGCCTGCAGTCTTGCACCAGCTTTGCATAATGCCAGAGGAACAAATTACTTCAAGAAAATATCACTCTCTATTGCTCAAATCTCATTTGTTTTTCCCATGTGTCTAAAGGCCAAAAGGCAAAGCAGCTGGTGTCATTCTGGTGTGCAAGGGGAAAAGCTCTGGATGTGAAATCTGAATCCCTTATGCAATATGATGGGATGGAGTCTTCAACACGTGGATTTAAGAAAAAAAAAAAAAGTTTCTAAAAATAAGTGAGTCATTTTATATGTTAATGCATGCTTATAGGTTGTTTTTTTTACCTTAATACAGCAAGCTGTATTAACAGCTGGGTCCTGTTGCCTGTCATTTTAAACCTATTAGCTTCTTGGCTTAAGAAATTTGCAGGTATGTGTGTGGCTGCCTTTCAGACTGTGATAACTTATTGGTTAGCAAATGTGTAAGTTATGACCCTGCTCCCCAGATGTGTCTGAACTCTTTTGGTTGGTCCTGGGTGCTGCAGTGCTGTGGTAATGCTGAGGGAGAAGATGCTTTTAGAATAGAATAGAATTAAGCAGGTCGGAAGAGACCTTTGAGATAGAGTCCAACCTATCATCCAACACTATCTAATCAACCACCACATTGAGTCTCTTCCTAAACACCTCTAGTGATGGTGGCTCCACCACCGCCCTGGGCAGCCCATTCCTATGGCATATAACTCTTTCTATGAAGAACTTCTTCCTAATATCCAGCCTAAACCTCCCCTGGTGCAGCTTGAGACTGTGTCCTCTTGTTCTGGTGCTGGTTGCCTGGGAAAAGAGACCAACCCCCCCACCTGGCTACAATCTCCCTTCAGGTAGTTGTAGGCCTCTATAGTAGAAGATCACCCATTTTAAGCAATAGAGGGTCCATCCTATAAACATCTTTAATTCTAAATTATACTTATCTAGAGTGTAAAGAAGTCCTGTGGGTTAATGAAGGTAGAGAAGCTTGTTGGGGGAAGAAAAAAAGAAAGGAAAGATGAAAGGAAAAAACAACAAAGAAAAGAAAGGAAATGGGAAAAAAAGAAAAGAAAGGAAAAGGTGGGGGGGAAGGAAAGGGAAAAGAGAATACAGACAACAAAGGAGAAAAAGGAAAGAAATATAAAAGCTAATAATTAGAGTAAGTGTGGCTCTTATTTGGAGGTTCTTAGGTAGGTGAGTACCCTTTACCAGAGATTTTGCTCTGAAATTCCTTATTAGACCAGGGCAACTTGGCCAAGTGAGAGTACTCAGTTACATGAGGATTGTATGCACCTGTGTGTGATGCAAGAAAACAGAGTTTTACTTTTGCTGAGGGCAGCTGTCTCTGAGTAGGATCACGATTTTGCCCTAGTTTACTCAGATCACTTGTATCACCATCAAAAGAGGCATGCAATGTGCCCTGTTTAATATTGACTCACTTTGAAAATTCTTTTCCCTTTTTCCCCCAGAACAGCTGGCTGCACTTTGAGTCCATCTCCCCTTTTTGGCCAACCTTGTCTTCATTGATACATCATCAATGGCTCTCATTTGGGTGATGCTTTGTGCTAATCTGTACCGAGGTACAATCACTTCAGTGACACATTGCCAAGGAAATACTGCCAACTGGCAGGGTGGTTTGTGTGATCCTCACTAATGGTTACACCATTATTTGAGGGTCATGAATTAATTTTTGAAAGCCTAAATACTGGTTTTAGAAAGGGAAGAAGTGTGTGCCCACATGCACAGCAAAGCTGCCGAGAGTTCACCCAGCCTGTTGTGGTTAGAGTTTTAAATGACTGATGGAAACTTTCTGTCTCTAGTTTTGCAAGAGAGCAAGCATCTGCTATGGCGACTGCTGGGTAACAGGCTCTTTTCTCCATATGAAATGGATCTAATTATATGCTCTAGGCCATCCCAAGAGGAGCACAGAAGTAGGCAGCTCAAAGCAAGACTATTTAATAAAGGAGAGACATAGGGCTGTTGAGAGAGTGTAATCTTTGCTGTACTTAAATAGGCTGTACTGAATGGGAGTGTGCCTGTCTTTCTCTTCTAAAAACAGCAGTTGTAACAGTAGAGAGGAAGTATGCAGTGACTTTAATTTTAGGGTGATCATTCCATTTTTCCTCTTCTCTTTTCTTCTTTGCCTCTCCCTCGCCTCTCCCTCGCCTCTCCCTCGCCTCTCCCTCGCCTCTCCCTCGCCTCTCCCTCGCCTCTCCCTCGCCTCTCCCTCGCCTCTCCCTCGCCTCTCCCTCGCCTCTCCCTCGCCTCTCCCTCGCCTCTCCCTCGCCTCTCCCTCGCCTCTCCCTCGCCTCTCCCTCGCCTCTCCCTCGCCTCTCCCTCGCCTCTCCCTCGCCTCTCCCTCGCCTCTCCCTCGCCTCTCCCTCGCCTCTCCCTCGCCTCTCCCTCGCCTCTCCCTCGCCTCTCCCTCGCATTTGATTTATTCTGTATTCAGATATGTGCAGGGGATATTTTTCTTTCATACAAAGCCCCATGGAAAAAAAAAAAGTGGTGCTTTTCACACTGACTTTGGTGACCTTTGGATCAAATTGCCAGTGCCGTTTCTGTGACAGTTTTGGCAACAATTGCAAAGATCTTGCAGGCAAAACTAAGTTTTCTTGACATTTATAAAAAAAATGACAAATTCTCTTTAAACACTTCTGGAGGAAAAGCTGCACACTATGAGGGCGTTTCTTGGTGTTCCATTTCTTGTATTAAATCTTGGGGTTATACTTTTCTCATCCTGGATATCTATATTCTCTGCTTAAATTCACTTTACAGTATTAAATGAAGCTGTTCTTCAATAATTCTCTGCTTAAATTCACTTTACAGTATTAAATGAAACTGTACTCTTCAATAATTATTTCTGCCATAATCCTTCTCTGTCACTGTCAGCCACACCTCTGTCTTCCACCCAGCCCACTATTTCCATGTCTACTGATGGCAGCTAGGAAACTGCAATAAACCAGTTATTTACAACAGATTGTAATGTGATCCTCTGTCATATTCTAACTCCTTCTCCATTAATGGCCCAGCTAATATTTTTTTTCCACTGTCTTCCACATCAACTATGGAATTTACCCTGTCTCTCTCAGCCTTACAATGAACAGTCAGTTTAAACCACGCAGCTTTTGGTCATACTCTATAGAGTTGGTGCTTTTAGCTTCCTTAGTTGAATCTTGTCCCACTTAATGCTTACAAATAAACTATTTTCTTTGTTTCTATTACATCAGCCAGGGCATCTCTTAATTGGCCTCATCCTCTTGATGTTATTTCTTCGATGGTCCACGTGAAATCTTTTGCTCAGCGTGGGTCAACGAGCAGTTTGGCAGGAAAAGCATTTTGAGTGACTTCTGTGGGTCAAGGATTCCATATTGAGCTCTCCTGCAGTCAGAGATCATACAGGGGTGCCTACTTATTGGTAGAAAGAGAAAGTGCTGGGAATGTTTATATTGATAAATGCTTGCAGTATTTCTGCTGGAAATGCCAAAACTTTTTGTGTGATCATAAAATCAACAAGGTTGGAAAAGACCTCAAAAGTCCAACCTGTCACTACAGACCTCATGACTACTACACCATGGCACCAAGTGCCACGTCCAATCCCCTCTTGAACACCTCCAGGGACGGTGACTCCACCACCTCCCTGGGCAGCACATTCCAATGGCTAACAACTCTCTCTGTGAAGAACTTTCTCCTCACCTCAAGCCTAAACTTCCCCTGGTGCAGCTTGAGCCTGTGTGATGTAGCCAGTGGTGGGTACCCACCTGTTTTGTCAAAACTTGGCGTGGTTTGCTTCTGTTTCTGACTTTGGAATGTTGGTTTGCTTTCTGATGGGCTCTTTTGTGTCTCATCTGTTTGTAAACTCCTAGACACTTTCCAGAACTAATTGCATGACTCAGGTGGGATCACTTTTTCTCTGTGTTTAGGGAGATTCACCTGAAAAGGAGTGTGAGTTGTACATTATTTTTTTTCCTAGCATGGAGATTCTGAATATTTGTGGATGTTTGCAGCTGGAATATTTATGTGAATACATTTCAATGCAAAACTGAGGTGTTTCTTGAGGACCTGAAATGTGTGTTAGATCTGAATTTTTTTTTTCTTCAACATGCTTCCTCTTCTGTCCTATATCTTGAATATAAGAGAGTTATTAGATAAGCCTCTTCAGCTTTTCCTCAATATTTCTTTTCCCTTCACTGAGGAGGCTTTTTACTTTTCATTCATGAAAATGATTCACTGTTCATTTATTCCACTCTGCTCTTGCTGAGACTCTGCAGGTCACTTTATAGCCTACTGTGCCAGCAGTTAAGTGAGATTCTTTTTCTCTTTCTGAAGCATCTATTTCCTCCAAATTGATAGCCTAATCCATTGTAGTTTGAAGCCAAGACATTCCTGATAGTAGCACTTCATAGTTTACTGGTTTAACATCATGTACTCAGTAGCATTGGAGTGTGCTTCACGTTAATGAACCATCTTTTGGCTTTCCAGTCCTATGATCTCTCTCCCTGTATGGGGTGGGGTGGCTCAGGTTTTGTTAAACAAGCAAGTCTTAATATTCACTTTAGTTCTCTGGGTGAAAGTTGCAGAAACTCTGGGTCCTAGTTCTTCTAAGCATGCTCTGCTGGGGTTATATTTAGAACCCCATTCAGTCCCATTAGGAAGTGATTAAATATCAATGTGGAAACAAGGCACCTTGATCAACAGGTGAAGAAACCCCAGGGTGTTTTTCTGGCAGGTTATCAAAAGGTCTTTCTAGGAGTTAAAATACATTGTCTTAGTGTGGCTTTTTTTTTTGTATCCTACAGTCTTCTATGCAGCCACTTCACCTCCTCCCTTCTCCACTGTGGGTAACAAATGAGAAATTCTAAAGGCTGCTGAATACTGTGCATTTTCACAGTAGGTTGGGTGTTTAGCACAGGTGTTTCTGAAATAGCATCACATTGGTAAAGGGCACTATGCTTGATGGCTTTACAATTTCCACTTCTAGCTGCGTGAACGAGGGGCCTTCCATATGGAACACAGGCTGCAATTTCAGTTTATAAAAATGATGGTTAACTCAGGAGTAAAAAGGATGGGTTTTGATCCTATTCACAAAGCAGAGCTTTCAGATGGTGAAGCTGCCAGACATCTGGAATATTCAATGAAACTTTTTTGTACTGTATTGTACTGTATGGTACTGTATTGTATTTTAGGTGGGTTGGATTGGTTGATGGGTTGGACGTGATGATCTTGAAGGTCTCTTCCAACCTATTGTATTGTATTGTATTTTGGTCTGAAAATGTACCCTGGTAAATCTAGCCCTTGCAGGCTCTGGAAATCAGTCACACCAAATCACTTTTTTTCTCTTAGTCTTTATTCTAAACACATATCAAATTATTGCAGCCAGGAAAGACAAACTGTTCTTTTCAGCTCTTCACTAAACACATTGTACCTACATTACATTTGCTTGTATTTCTATTCCTATTCTCAAAAAAATCTTAAAACAAGGGAAAAAAAATCCATGTTGTATAACAAATACAGCAGCTGTGTTACACATGATGACTTTTGCTACAAAATCATGATGCTTGCAAGTGAAATGGACATTTTTACACGGCTGTCAGGGAATTCATACAAGACTCTGATATAATTCAGTGCGCCACAGCAAACAATGAATAATACAGCTCCAGAAATAACAGCGACCCAAGCTCAATGCTTTAATTGATGAATGTATTTGCACATTAATTTTGTGTTTGCATAGTCCAGGACAGGTGCTTTGTTTTCCTTCTGTGTCTCCTTTTATGTTGGCAATGTTGTTATTTTCCTTACTATTATTATTAGATTGGGGTGGGGTGGGGGGTGTTGTTTTGAATTATCCTAGAACCGCAGAGCCAAATGAAAAAACAAGGCTTTCTTGTGCAAACTGCTGTGCTAACACATGAAAAAGAGATAGTAGAGTAGAGTAGAATAGGTTGGAAGAGACCTTCAAGATCATCATGTCCAACCTATCATCCAACACCACCTAATCAACTAAACCATGCAACCAAGCACCCTATCAAGTCTCCTCCTGAACACCTCCAGTGACAGCGACTCCACCACCTTCCTGGGCAGCCCATTCCAACGGGCAATCACTCTCTCTGTGGAGAACTTCCTCCTAACCTCCAGCCTAAACCTCCCCTGGTGCAGCCTGAGACTGTGTCCTCTTGTTCTGGTGCTGGCTGCCTGGGAGAAGAGACCAACCTCTGCCTGTCTACAACCTCCCTTCAGGTAGTTGTAGAGAACAATAAGGTCACCCCTGAGTTTCCTCTTCTCTAGGCTAAGCAACCCCAGCTCCCTCAGTCTCTCCTCATAGGGCTTTTGTTCCAAACACCTCACCAACCTTGTTGTCCTTCTGTGGACACCTTCCAACAAGTCAACATCCTTCCTAAACTGAGGGGCACGGAACTGGACACAGTACTCGAGGTGTGGCCTAACCAGTGCAGTGTACAGGGGCAGAATGACCTCCCTGCTCCTACTGGCCACACTGTTCCTGATGCAGGCCAGGATAGTAGCTGGTCCTGACTATGTTATAGGATGCAAAGAAAGGACCGTGAAGTTAAGACTGGGAATACACAAGACTTAAAAAGAGTATCTTTTGCACAATAGTTTGTATGTACTAGTACACTGTACTAGTCACAGAAACAACCTCACTTTTGCTTTGCCAGGGATAGAATAGAATAAACCAGGTTGGAAGAGACCTTCCAGATCATCATAGGACAGGGATTTTTGATGTATCATCAGTTGCTCTAGATACAAAGGACTTCAGATACAGTGGGTGTGGTTGTTTCAGGCTATGCCTTTAAAAATTTTTCACAACTCTTGAATAGAAAGTAGTAAAGTGTAAATACATCACTTTTGGGTGTAAAAAAGGAAAACAATGATAGTTTTAAGCAATCCCATTGGAGAGTTATCTACCATAAGAATTAGTTTGGTAAATAATTTCTCTTTGTTCTTGCTTCCTCAGGCTGGGAGATACTAACTGGCTTCTGCTTGACCTTGGCTGCATTGTTTTGGCTAAGTTCTAACTTTTGCTTCTTTCTCCTGTCCCCTTTATGTACAGGAGGGGCAGGGAGGGAGAAGCTATTAGCTTCCCCTGGTCTTTGACCAGAGGGAGTCCTTGTGCTGTTTATTAATTGTAAATACTGTGTATTTTGTACATATTCATTGTATTCCATTGTAGATTGTAGTTTTGCTTGGAAATACAGCTTTTATTTGCTTCCAACTGAGCTGGTCTGGCAAATTAAATGTTGGGGGAGTTGTGGAATTTTCAGCCCATCACAAGTGGGCTAGTCCCACATATGTATCCTTCACTTCCTAAAAGGAAAGATCTAAGATTTCATGATTCTAGGGTGCTACCTAAGTGCCCTTGGTCAAGAGAAGCAGAATAGAAACGTGCATGCAAGTGTCTTAACTAGCAAGTCTCTTAACTAGCAGATAGGTAACAGTCTCTGTTAAAGCTTAGATGCCTTTAATTGTCCTACTGGCAGAGCATTGGACCCAACATATCAGTGATATAATTTGCCTGTACCTGCATTAATCTGTTCAAGCAGGAGATGTTACACTTTGGAGTGCAGATCCTGCACACATTTAAGCCACAATCAAGAATGATTTTGACAAATAATTTAATGCAGAAGCTGCTGGTTTGGGGCTTTTTGGTTTTCATTCTTCATGCACAATACTGAATTTGAAAACAGTCCTTCTGCTTCGTATTCCATAGAGGCTGCCACCACCCGTAGCCCTCTTTGGATAATTTTAGATTTCCCTCTGCTTTTAACATTCAGTCTAGCATTTGAGCCAAGACCTACTTTCTCTTTGTGACACTGTCATCCCACTGACCTTGTGCCCATCACTCTTACGAAAAATAAGCAAAGCGAAAGTCACATTCAGAATGAGATCCTGATGCAGGAATCCTCTGCTGAATGTTATCTCATATTTCAGCAGCTTTGCTGGCTCCAGAACTTGGAAACATTTACATTCCCTGCTGGCTGGGATGCACACTTTTTAAAAGTATCCTGCTAAGGTTGTCCTTAACCAGTTCATTCAGACTCACTTTCTGAGAATGGGCTTGGCAAGCAAGATAGAGGGAGCAGAGTGGTGTTCAGAGGAGTGGATACATGCTGTTCAATTCCATTTTGAGAAGCTACATTTTCTTTCTCAAAGACAGTACCAAATGTGGGACATTTTGAGAAATGCAGTGTGATTTACAACATCTTTTCATGAAACTGAGAAAAGAAAAAGCTCATTTTCATCTCTCAGTGTTAATTCAGAAGCCATTTATTTTCTCCGGTTCGTACCTACTCGATGAAACATCTCCCATTTACCTGACAGTGCTCTGGAGAGTTAAGCTAGAAGGAAATTGTGGAAATAAATACCTTAGAGAATACATGAATGCAAGAAATTATTAATCCAGGTAGTCACAAAGCTTCACAAGAAACTAGGACAACTCTACTGTAGGTGCTGATATTATGATGGTCACCTACTATTAGATAAGGGGACAGGTCTTATTCTCACACTGAGGTTATGAAGTGGTAAGGTTTATGCTTATATTTTAATGTTTACATTGACATTGTACAGATGTCTGTGGGGAAGGTGAAGAGACTATCTAATGTACTTATTGCTAATCTGCAGTGTGTCATGGTTCTTTTTCTGACCATGGAATTGTCCAGGGAGGTGGTTGAGGCCCCATCCCTGGAAGTGTTTAAGACCAGGCTGGATGAGGCTCTGGCCTGAGGGGGGTTGGAACTAGATGATCCTTGTGGTCCCTTCCAACCCTGTCTATACTATACTATGATACCAGGCTGCATGAGGCTCTGTCCAGCCTGATCTAGTGTGGGGTGTCCCTGCCCATGGCAGGGGGGTTGGAACTAGCTGATCCTTGTGGTCCCTTCCAACCCTGACTGATTCTATGGAATTATGTTTCCTGCATGGGAATAGCAAGTCTTACAGCAAGACATCCTGAGCATTTGACACAGCTTTACTGACAAAGCAGAGTACCCAGCCACAGTGGCAAGTTGACTGAGATTTATTTTTTTATTAACTCTTTGTAGAAGTTTTACTAATCAGGAAACAATGGCAAAGAATAGTGAAAAGATACAAAGCATTTACTTAGAAAGTTACTGTTCACCCTCCAACTTCCTCACCAACTCAATCATCTTTCTTCCCATTACTATATACTTGCAAATATGCTTATTTTGTAAGTTAAGTTCCCATCTTGTGGGAGTTCAGCCTAATGACACATATAGGAATATCCTGGCAGGTCTGCAT
The DNA here is from genome assembly GCA_015227895.2 of Colaptes auratus. Taxonomy (NCBI): domain Eukaryota; kingdom Metazoa; phylum Chordata; class Aves; order Piciformes; family Picidae; genus Colaptes; species Colaptes auratus. The sequence goes on along the minus strand of CM026887.1, from coordinate 39,464,426 downwards.
CACACCCAGGAGCTGTCCAGCTACTTGTGTTGCTGACAGTGCAAGGGTCTTGCAGTTGAACACAGAGGAGTGCTTTTTAAAGAATACCTTTGCCTTTGTGAATTCATTGTGCCCCCAGTACCTATATTTATTTAGTGTTAATGAGTACAGGAGTAGGAAGTCTGGTTTCCCTTGAGAAATTAAAGCTTTCTGTGAAAGCAAGGTATTCAGATCTGTCTTCACATGCATGATGTCAGAGTGGCTGGAGAGCGGCCAGGCAGAGAGGGACCTGGGGGTACTGGTTGATGGGAGGCTGAACATGAGCCTGCAGTGTGCCCAGGCAGCCAAGAGGGCCAATGGTATCCTGGCCTGCATCAGGAACAGTGTGGCCAGCAGGAGCAGGGAGGTCATTCTGCCCCTTTACACTGCACTGGTTAGGCCACACCTCGAGTCCTGTGTCCAGTTCTGGGGCCCCTCAGTTTAGGAAGGATGTTGACTTGCTGGAAGGTGTCCAGAGAAGGGCAACAAAGTTGGTGAGGGGTTTGGAAGACAAGCCCTATGAGGAGAGGCTGAGGGAGCTGGGGTTGTTTAGCCTGGAGAAGAGGAGACTGAGGGGTGACCTTATTGCTCTCTACAACTACCTGAAGGGAGGTTGTAGGTAGGTGGAGGTTGGTCTCTTTTCCCCAGGCAGGCAGCACCAGAACAAGAGGACACAGTCTTAGGCTGTGCCAGGGGAGTTTTAGACTGGATGTTAGGAGGAAGTTCTATACAGAGAGAGTGATTGCCCATTGGAATGGTCTGCCCGGGGAGGTGGTGGAGTCACCATCATTGGAGGTGTTCATGAGGAGACTTGATGGGGTACTTGGTGCCATGATCTAGTTGTTTAGGTGGGTTGGATTGGTTGATAGGTTGGACACGATGATCTTGAAGGTCTCTTCCAACCTGGATTTATTGTATTGTATGATCTGTCTCAGGTTTTCCAGTCCTGCAGAAACTTTCCATGCAATTTTGTAAAAATATTTTCTCCTGAAGCCACGTTAAAAAAAAACCAACCACCAAATCAAGCAAACCAAATCCAAACAAAAGCCCCCCCAGCTGAACAACACCAACAAACAAACACAAACCCCAACCAGCACTGCACAGCAAAAAAATTAAAGTCAAATTCAATGAGGAAATTGCACTAATGCATAAGAATTCAATATTGAACTCTTTAGATGATTATGCTCAGTCCTGCCTGGAAAGGGGAATTTGGACTGACAGATTGCCAGTGACTCCATTGGTTATCACAGTATCACAGTATAACCAAGGTTGGAAGAGACCCCAAGGATCATCAAGTCCAACCTGTCCCAACAGACCTCACAACTAGACCATGGCACCAAGTGCCACGTCCAATCTCCCCTTGAACACCTCCAGGGACGGCGACTCCACCACCTCCCTGGGCAGCCCATTCCAATGACGAATGACTCGCTCAGTGAAGAACTTCCTCCTCACCTCGAGTCTAAACCTCCCCTGGCACAGCTTGAGACTGTGTCCCCTTGTTCTGGTGCTGGTTGCCTGGGAGAAGAGACCAACCCCCTCCTGTCTACAACCACCCTTCAGGTAGTTGTAGAGGGCAATGAGGTCACCTCTGATCCTTCTCTTCTCCAGGCTAAACAATCCCAGCTCCCTCAGCCTCTCCTCATAGGGCTTGTGCTCAAGGCCTCTCACCAGCCTTGTTGCCCTTTTCTGGACACGTTCAAGTATCTCGATGTCCTTCTTAAAACTGAGGGGCCTTCCCCTGGTGGGTTGTTTACCTTCCCTGGTGGGTTGTTCTGGATCAAAGACTGGAATAGAACATGCTGATGTGTGGGCTGGATTTCTTTTTGGAGGAAATCAGAACATGATGTCTGTTGTATGCAAAAATCTCTCTCTGTAGTGGAATTGGGGTGTTCAAGGGCACAGACCTGTAGTTAATATCTTGGAAGTGCTTCTAGGTCCATTGATTTAAACACAGCTAGAAACCCCTTTCAGCTTCAACTGATATTTGTGACAATGTTGCTCACTGGGACTACAATGAATCTCGTCAGTTTTAACTGTCTCAGGATGCCTTTAATCAAGCTTGATTGCTCACTCCTTTTTCCTGGACCTCATCCAAAAGCCCACCAAAACCACTGAGCTTTATAATCATACCCCAAAGAGCCAGAGTTGTCACCCCTTATATTCCCATTGCTTCTTAGCAAAATCAAAATGAGGGATATCACATTTCTGATCATAGTTTCCCCTTGTAATTCTTTCTCAGAGTACTTTGGGTCCAATCCTTCAAGTACAATATACCACATGCTTAAACCTCTTACAGTTCTTAGACTTAGACAAAGTTAACATTTCAATGTCTGACTTGTATTTCATCATGTCTTACTGTATATCTCTTGGGGGCTCATAACTACATGTGAATATCATGATCCAAGACAACTGTTAAAGTAAAAGCATGATATAACTAGATAGTAGAAACATTACAAAGTGGAAAAAAAGAAGCTAGTCTTTTGTTTGTTTGTTTTCCTCACTTGCTACCCAAAACATTTTTAGGCTTGTCTTTGAATTTCTTAATGAGTAGTTCATAACAACCATTTCTCCAATTATATTCTCAAGCCATGGCTTCATCTCTGTCTCCCGGGCTCCTCTTTCATATGTCACATGCACACACAATGTATCTAATATCCATAAATTACTATGAGTAGGACAATCTACAGTTACCAAAATCTCTGTCTTAATCAAAAGCACCAGCATGGACTGAGAGAGAGAGAGATACAAAGAGGCTGATGAGAAAATCCTTAGAATCTGTGGAAGTGCAAATACTCCACAGAGACCTGGTGCAGCAATGGTGGGATGGGGTCAAAATCTGCTAAGCTGTCCAAGATAAAATTGTTATAGCTCCTGAGAAATTGTCTGTCAGATTGTGGTAAAAGTTGGAGAGTTTTTTTTTGCTTTGTCTTTGGATAGCATATTCAAAGAATAACTTGGGGAAGTTTATTTTCAAGTCAGAGGCAAAGCCAATATCATATATACATATATATATGTAATATATATTAGATATATGTTATATATATTCAATATATATTTTATATATATATATATAAAATACTTCAGGATAGCTTTCCTCTGCACTCCTTAACACTGTCAATGACCTTAATAACTTCAATAATTCAAATACTATTACAGCATATAAGTCCAACAACTCTCTTAAAGGCTTTGTTACTTGTGATATATTAGCTAAGATCCTTCAAACTTTTGCAGGAACAAGTGTTTCAAGAGGGAAGCAAATGCATGCCTGGACTCTTGGCAAGTTACCACTATTAGGGAGATGCTATTTTGGTTTCATTTTCATGTCCTGGTGATGCTCTGTTATAGCATAAAATGCCCAGTAACCAAAGTCCACTGTCATTTACATTGCAGCAGAGTCCTGCACTGCATCACTGAAGTCTGAGAAACAACTTTTGGAGAAGTATTCACAACATTCTCAGCTAATGGTGTAGTGGTTTCCATTTGAGACCTAAGAAACCTGAAAAATTCCTTATTTATTCTTCTCTGGATGGGAATTAGAGCATATAGATTTAACTTTTTTACCAGCCTAACAATGACAATTAGTGCATCAGCTAGCTGTCAGCTACTGGTTGCAATTGGCAGGGAGGTCTGTTTGCAGCTGGTAAGCACTCGTGCACCACTTCAGGCACATGCTGCACAGCAACTCATGCATCAGACAGCAATATCTGCTCTCAGTTATCTGAATTATGATAGCTTAGACTGGTGCCCATCCAGACCCCTGTTTACATGTGTAGATTGAATGCCTACAATTAAATACCTCGGTTATGTCATTCAGCCTTTGAATAAATGTTACGCATATTAGTCAATTCACTGTATGATTTTACCAAGAGGAGCATTGCCTCTCTGTTCTGTCTATTGCCATTCTTCAAGAAGCAATGACACAGAACAACCCACCCAAATGAAACATTGGTAAGCCTATTCAGAAACAGAGGCTTTAGAAATAAAAGCATGACTTCACCAGACATTTGTTCAGCCTCTGAGTTTGGCTTCAGAAGTCAGTGAAAAATTTCTTTGATTCTAGGGGGCTTTGGACCAAGGCCTGTAAGGCACCATGTGAAAAAGGAGAGAGATTATCTATGCTTTCCATGTGAAAAAGGAGAGAGATTATCTATGCTTTCCGTGTGAAAAAGGAGAGACATGGCCTATTCTTTGCTAATGGCACCTCAGATTTCTTTTCTCTTCTCTGGATCCACTTTTAAGGTTTCACCTGTTCTGACTAAACCAGTTGGCACCTGACATTTGGATAATAGCTCAGCTCAAGCACACACATGCAGCAGGCTGAGTTTACCCTTTGACTTCCATCTTCCTGTTCTGATACAATGCATAGTATTTGGGTTGCCTTACAGCACAGCTTTTGAAGCTGAAAGCTTCACTTATGTGTGCCACTGGGAGACGCAGAGGTGGTCGCAGATCAGATGTACCCTTTCCCGCTGAACCCTTGGCACTCATTAATTGCAGAGATGGAAAAGCACTTTAAAGTCTTGCTTTGATTCTGCCTCTCCCTCATCTTCATCTTGACTCGTGTATTTTATCAATTTCCTAAGCGTAGGAATATCCTTTAGCTTTCATCTACCCAGCATTGTCTTTAAAAAGCACAAAGTATTTTGACACACAATGATCATTTCGAGCCCCCTCTGTTCTCTAAAAGGGCAGTCAGATCATATGCTTTGTTTATTCTTTTGACATATTTCCAATACAATTATTATCACTTCCCATGGTAATGCACTGATTACTTTGACAAGACATCATTACTTTACAGCAGCTGTCCTGACTGCTTTGCAAAGCAAAGATGGCAATTGCAGGGCACAGATTAGAGGGAGAGCCTGTTCACCAGTTAAGTGGTTTAAGTTTAGAAGGTCCTTAATAAAAGAATCTGAAGTGGCCCATGTGTTGACTAAAAAGTTGCTAAGACATGAAATTCTCTCTTTTTAATATAAAACCTAAACACAAATACATTTTAAAAGTAATTAAAGCAAAAAGGCTCAACCATTTTTTTACTGATACTTCAAAGTCAGTTTTATTCCCCCCTCATTACTTTTTATTGTGTTTGGCTGAAGGAAGAGTATAGGGGATATATCAACCATATCTGAGTCAGAGCCACTCAATTACTTTATTGGTTACAGTGACCATCTACTGAAACTGAGAAATAAATGTTTTAAATTATGGTGTCATTGATCTGCTGGAGGGTAGAGAGGCTTTGCAGAGGGACCTCAACAGGCTGGAGAGATGGGCAGAATCTAACCGCATGAGATTTAACACATCCAGGTGCCGGGTTCTGCACATTGGCCACAGCAACCCCATGCAGTGCTACAGGCTGGGGTCAGAGAGGCTGGAGAGCAGCCAGAGGGACCTGAGGGTGCTGGTTGATGGGAGGCTGAGTTGGTGAGGGGTTTGGAACACAAGCCCTAGGAGGAGAGGCTGAGGGAGCTGGGGTTGCTTAGCCTGGAGAAGAGGAGACTGAGGGGTGACCTTATTGCTCTCTACAACTACCTGAAGGGAGGTTGTAGACAGGCGGAGGTTGGTCTCTTCTCCCAGGCAACCAGCACCAGAACGAGAGGACACAGTCTCAAGCTGCACCAGGGCAGGTTTGGAGTGGATGTTAAGAAGAAGTTCTATACAGAGAGAGTGATTGCCCATTGGAGTAGACTGCCTGTGGAAGTGGTGGAGTCACCATCATTGGAGGTGTTCAGGAGGAGACTTGATGGGGTGCTTGGTGCCATGGTTTAGTTGTTTAGGTGGGTTGGATTGGTTGATAGGTTGGACGCGATGATCTTGAAGGTCTCTTCCAACCGGTTTATTGTATTGTATTCAGTTAGATTTTCTTGCTAATGTACCTACAGAAGCATTAAATATTAAAAGGATTATAGGACCTGTCAAATATGATCTTACTATTTAACATTTTTGGTTTGTTTCCTGATTCAATAAATTAAATATTCAGTGAGGACTCTGAAAATGAAATAATCTCTGATATCTCAGGTCAGTGACCCTGCTGGCCTCTCCAAATAGTTACTTTAAATAGAACTAATCAAGGGTTTGGGATTATTTTGTTTGGTTGGTTTTGTTTTGTTTTGTTTTGCTAGAGTGCAATGTGACAAAGCGTTGCCAAATCATCCTCACTCTGTATTGTTCCATATCATAAGCAGATAAGTTAGTATCGCTGTATTGTCTTTGATCTTCTGTAGAATGTAAATTGAAGAAGATATTATTAATAGCCAAATCATGTTGTGTCTTTGCATAACTGAAGTCATGTCATTAAGAAAAATGGGCTGAGGTTACCAAACAGTCTTGGGATTTAGATGCGTGGTCTAGACACACATCTTGTATTTAAATTCAGAAGAATGCCAATGAGTCCCCTCCATCGTTTTGAATTTCCCAGCAAAAAGCTGCAACGTGAGCCTTTTCAGAACTAAAAATGATTATTGATGCACATCATCCTTCACACAAATTAATTTAGCAGCCATATAAATATGGTAATCAAACATATTTTTCATGCAAAGTCTATTTTGTGTTGAACTTCACAAGCATAAAATACCAATGCAGTAAGAGGAATCGGCTAAAAATAAGTCACAAGCCGTAGGATTGTTAATTGTTTCCCATCTCTTTAATAGCAAAACCTGAGATTATTTTGACAAGAGGAAATGTAGACTCTCTAGAGGAAGCATTTAATCATGCAGTGTTGGGGATGTTATTCATAGCCAATTAAGCATATATAAGAATTTTATTTAAAGACATAAGTTTTTAATTGTTAATGGCTTCCTTTTCACTTTGATATTGATACAATCAAACTTCCTTCAAGGGAAGAAACAGATTCTGAGCTCGCATGTACTTTAGTAGGTTGCATCTCTTGATTTTTGATTAAAGACACATTTTGCAGGTTGCTACTACCAATTGTTTTATGATTATTGTAAAGGACTTGGAAGGAAGACAAAATAGTAAACCAAATGAGTGTCCTTGTCTATATTAGGACTACACGTGTTGAGTTTAGGCATAAACTCAACCCCCTCATGGCAGGGGAGTTGGAAGTAGATGATCCTTTTGATCCCTTCCAACCCTGACTAATACTATGATAAAATTGCTACTGTTTTCTGTCTATTGGTTTGATCAAGATCTCTTGGAAGCTTGTGCCTTTATTAGTGCTGTGAGTTCTTGTTTATGATGGAGGAAGGCATCATTCCAGCATGTCTTTTCTATCCCAAGCTGCCATATCTCACTTTTAGAAAAAAGTGACAAGCAATCATCAGAAGTTTATTATAGTAAGCTTCTGTTTACTGGAAGCAGTCAAGATCAAAATGGACAGGGTTCAGAACAACCTGATCTAGTTTAAGATGTCCCTGCTCACTGTAGAAAGTTGGACCAGATGGCCTTTCAAGGTCCAACTTTAAACCCAACCCAAACCTTCCGTGATGTTGAAGGTCTGTTAAAACTAACAGTTCTATGGCTGGATAACATTCAGGATCATATGGTGGTAGGCTACCTATTGGAGTCCAGAAAAGCAATTTGTAGTAACTGTTGGAATGTTATCATTATTTTGAGCATCTGGATGAGCAAAATACTGAATATGTATTCTCAATAAATTAACACAGTACTGTTACAGATTAAGGTGACACACAGGAGCATGTTCCTCTTATTCTGGAAAAACAGATTTGTGACTTCATAGGGTTGCAGTGCAAACTGCAGATTGTTGGAACAGGACAGAAAGAACCATTTGGAGACTCAATTTGAAATAAGTACATTTTGGATTATTTTTTTTCGTTCATTTTTTGTCCTCTGTTGTCACAGAAGAAGTGAAAAAGTCATAAGTGCAAGGAACCATAAGAATTCACTCAAAAAGCATTTCCCCCTCCCTGCTCTTGACTTTTCAGTTTCTCTGACTGAAATAGTTCTTTTTGTGGAAAGAGACACAAATTCCTCTAGATGATTTTGTTCTGATGGATATTGATTCTGCTTCAAATCCTAGAAATAATGACTTACCCACTCAGTGTTACGCACGGGAGAAAACACCTGGCTAAAGAAAAAACTGTAGTGTGTAAAATGTTCCACAGAGCTGTGATTTAAATGGGGAAAGAGACACTTTATCCTGAAAAATGAGGTTATTGGCAATTGTTATCATAGTCTTAAGTATTATTTTTCTTATAACTTCATTATTACAGTTTCAAAATACTTGTGCAGCTTATAACAATGCAAGTATACAAGGGTCTTGAGATTTAATACATCCAAGTGCCGGGTTCTGCACATTGGCCACAGCAGCCCCATGCAGTGCTACAGGCTGGGGTCAGAGTGGCTGGAGGGCAGCCAGGCAGAGAGGGACCTGGGGGTGCTGGTTGATGGGAGGCTGAACATGAGCCTGCAGTGTGCGCAGGCAGCCAAGAGGGCCAATGGCATCCTGGCCTGCATCAGGAGCAGTGTGGGCAGCAGGAGCAGGGAGGTCATTCTGCCCCTGCACACTGCACTGGTTAGGCCGCACCTTGAGTACTGTGTCCAGTTCTGGGCCCCTCAGTTTAGGAAGGATGTTGACTTGCTGGAGCGTGTCCAGAGAAGGGCAACAAAGTTAGTGAGCGGTTTGGAACATAAGCCCTATGAGGAGAGACTGAGGGAGCTGGGGTTGCTTAGCCTGGAGAGGAGGAGGCTCAGCGGTGACCTAATTGCTCTCTACAACTACTTGAAGGGAGGTTGTAGAGAGGCAGAGGTTGTTCTCTTCTCCCAGGCAACCATCACCAGAACAAGAGGACACAGTCTCAGACTGTGCCAGGGGAGGTTTAGGCTGGATGTTAGGAAGAAGTTCTATACAGAGTGAGTGATTGGCCATTGGAATGGGCTGCCCGGGGAGGTGGTGGAGTTGCCATCATTGGAGGTGTTTAGGAGGAGACTTGATGGGGTGCTTGGTGCCATGGTTTAGCTGATTAGATGGTGTTGAATGATGGGTTGGATGCGATGATCTTGAAGGTCTCTTCCAACCTGGTTTATTCTATTCTTAAGTTATTTGCAAATCGCTCCACTTTGCAACAGCTGCAGTACATGACAGAAATAAAAGAGTATTTAAAAATTAGTATAGTATTTAGCAGTGAAACACTTGTGGAAAAAAAACCCCACATAAAAATGGATTTCTAAACAGAATTTGAAGTACTCTATGTGATGTATTTTCATATGGGTTGTCATTTCTACTTTTATTGCTCAGTGAGTGGCGAGACATTGTGTGACTAGACGAGTTTTGTCTTACTGGAGAATATCTTAGGTCTGTTTTACAGTTTTATAAAGTGCCACTTATTTTCTAGTTAAATAAGGACTGTAGTGAACTTCCTTAGCAAGCTTCCACCTGTCCCTTTCATTCTGTGAAGACTTCAAAGACAGGTTCAAATAGTACCTTGAATACCCACAAATTCTTCTTTACTATTTCTTTGCTCTACGAAGTTTATAGAAATGAGAATTCAGAGACACAAAATCTGTGGTTAGAAGGACATGAGGGCTGAGGTACAAAGTGCCATCAAAGAAGACATGTGGTGGGACAGAACCCTGTTATGTGCCCTCTGATTCTCTAGCAGGGCACAGTAAGAAAGAATTTAAGTAGGTATCCTGTTGTGCCTGAACCCTAGAAAAAGATAATGTATAATATGTGCTTTTATGTATTTCACTTATTGCTTTTCTCAGTCTGTGTCCCAATAATAAGCTATCTTAATGCTATTTTTGAGCATGAGTTAGACTTCAAATTAAGAACAAAAATGCCTCAAAGATTTGTGGTCAATGGCTTGATGTCCAAGTGGAGACCAGTGATGGGTGGCATTCCTCAGGGGTTGATAATGGGACTGGTGCTGTTTAACATCTTTGCTGGAGGCAAATTGAATTGAGTTGAATTGAGTGCACCTTCAACAAGTTTTCTGACAGCACCAAGCTATGTGGTGCAGTCAACACATCAGAGGCTGACACTCAAAGGGATGTTGACAGACTTGAGAGGTGGGCTTGTGCAAACCTTGTGAATTTCAAGAAGGCCAAGTGCAAGGCACTGTGCATGAGCTGGGACAACCCCAAGCACAAATATAGGCTGAACAAAGAATGGACTGAGAGTAGCCCTAAGGACTTGGTGCCATTGGTTGACAAGAAGTTCAACAGGACTAGTATCTTAGGCTGCTTCCAAAGATGGGAAGGAGGTCATGGAAGGTGATTCTGCCCCTCTGCTCTTGTGAGATCTCATGTGGAGTATTATTTTAATCTCTGGGGCCCCCAACATAACAAGGATATGAACTACGTTGAAGCAGGTAAGAGGACTGAACACCTTTCCTATGAAGAAAGGCTGAGAGTGTTGGGGTTCTTCAGCCTGGAGCTAGAGGATACATCAGGGATACTTTATAGCTGCCTTCTAGTACATAAAGTAGACCTACAGGAAAGCTGGAGAAGGACAGTTTACAAAGGCGTGTAGCAATAGGTCAAGGGGGAATGACTTTGAACTGAGAGAAAGTAGATTTATATTAGATGTAAGGAGGAAATTCTTTACTGTGAGAGTGGAAAGGTGCTAGAATAGGTTGTCCAGAGAGGATTTAGATGCCACATTCCTGCAAGTGTTCAAGGGCAGGTTGGATGGGGCTTTGAGCAACCTGGCCTTATGGATGGTGTCCCTGGCTGTGGTAGGACTGCTGGAGCTAGATGATCTTTCAGGTCAATTCTAATGCAAACCATTCTGATTCCATTTATTTATTTATTTTCCTTGACAGAAACCTTGAAGTTGTGATTAGAGCTTGCCTCCTAAGTAAATTCTATTTACAGTCTTTCATTAATTTCAAGCCATTAAGAAAAAAAGGTGCTGTGCTGCACAAAAAGAGGTCACATTTCTTTATGACCATGTCCCACATGACCTTTGTGGGAACATCTCTCTGGGACTTCAAGAACTTGAAGGAGGAATTAAGCTGCAAGCAGATAATATGCAAGAGTTTGACTGGCTTTTGGATCTGGCCTGATTTGTGAGGGGTTGTGGAATCCATCAAACTAGAATGCCTTAAAAAAATGTGCCTATTTTCTGCTCTCATAAACTGTGTTACCCCATGGCCTGCTGAAAGATGCAGATGCCACCGAGAATAATCAAGCATAACATCTTCTCCTCATATTTTAATATAGACTAGCTTACCAGCTGATAAGAAAAAAAAAGATTCATGTCATGTAATCAAGGAAAATGAGATAAATATTAGCATATCAAATTACCTCTACCCATAAACATTATTCTGAGCATTCAGCATTTCAAGGTGAGATTGTCCTTTGTGAAGAGAAGCAAACTTTTATGTGTGTAAGAGAAAATTAACAGTAAGTTCTTCTCTATAGTCGCTCTGCAATTAGCTTCAATATTTTTCTTCGAGTGAAAATTCTTTCTTTCAGAATCTAACTTTTATTCTCTGAGTCTGTCATTAGATTAAAACACTTTTTATGGCATCCCATTTGTTGCCATGGAAATGAATGCAGCGACAGATTCAACGTTGTGGATTCTCTGGAAGAAACGGTATTGGGGAAAAGCAAAGGGGGGAAAAGGCAAATATTGAATTTGAATAGGTTTCTGTTGGAGGGAGTAATTGTGAGGAAAATGGCTATTGACCAAAAGAAGGATGGCTTAAAATCTAATGTGAACACAAGGTGTTGAAAGCTTGTTACTTTGCTTGTCACGAGGAAGCTGCATTTTGCAGCTTTAACCACCTACTACAGTGGTGTAGCTTGGAAGGACACCTCTAGTAACTTCTGAGGAGCTGTGTCCTTGAGGAGAGCTGTGTCATCCCAGTGCTTACTCATGAGGAGTGGGTCTGTGTCAGCAAGCTGTTTTCCTGCCCAGCTGCTCTGCAGACATTCAGAGCAATGATGGGCTTGCCTTTTGTTATATTTTGGGCATTTGGCTGGAGTCGTGTGTGTTGCTACAGAATTGTGCCAGTTTGCTGCATCTCCACACATCAGAGCTTGGGAAGATGCCATGGGCTTACAGCTGTAGCAGATGCAATGGCTTCAGAGGTCTTGACAACTCCTTTGCTCATGATTAGTTTTCTCTGATTAGATGTTACTAAGTAGTCAGGCAGGAAGAAAAAAGTTCATGCTTTGTTTTCCTTTTGTGATGAGTAACTGTTTATGCCATGGAGTCTGTTGAAACCAGCCCCTCATGCTTGTGCAAAAACTACTTCAGAAGAAACATTAGTTTGCTGCTCTGGAGATGGTTTGGTGCCTCACAGAATCACAGAACATTAGGGGCTGGAAAGGACCTCAAAAGATCATCTAGTCCAACCCTCCTGCCAGAACAGGATCACCTATACCAGATCACACAGGAATGCATCTAGGTGCCTAGTCCAGGGAAAATTTCAGCTTTTCCCACTCAGTTGTCTTTCTTACAGCCTCACTTGACTGTGTGTCTTCTTGCTTTCTATAAGCTTCAGTACATGCAGCCAGACTAATGGGGTTTGGGCACCCAAATCTGCAACATCTTGTTGTGATGCAGTGAAGCCCCCTGTATCACAGAAGTATTCTTAAACATAGGTTCTCCATGTATCTTTGTGATTGCCTTAAATTCAGTTTAGTGTTAATTCTTTGCAGGAGCTCTAATCTTCCTGAATTGATGGGGATCCTTTGGTATGTGTGGGACGTGCTATCACTGATCTGTCAGCCCTAACAATAAATAGGATGTGATATGCAGGCTACAGGCTTTGGATAAACATGTAACTGACTCATTCTATACTTTAGTAGCCTCTATTAAGGCAAAATCCTCACTTGTGTAGTCATATTCTATTGTAGTAGAATAATCCTCCTTCTTTTAGGGATAGTTTTTGTTTGTTAGTTGCAATAAAACACATAATCTTCTGACATCCAATCTTGATTGTCATGGTGTCATGATGATCTTTGACAGATGTAGTTGGTGCATATTTTAGCCAAGGCAAAACATATTTAGCCTATTTAGTCTTCAGCTGCAAAAATTTAGCTCAATTCAGAGCTACCAGATGGAAGTGCCACAGAGGGTAATCTCATGGAGATAAGGGTCAATCCTTCAGCATTGTTGTCCTTATTTAATTAAAGGGATCTTTGGGCATTTCCCCTGCATCTTCAGCCACCAGTGATCTTTCTATGGATATTAGTCTAATTTTTCCTAGGAACATTGAAGATAAAGATTCAGCACTCCCCTTAATCAGTTTCAGTGCTCAGCTGCTCTTTTTTGAGCCTTCCATGCTGCACTTTATAATACTGTACAGCCCACACTCAGCTGTCTTGTCTTTAGACTAACCAGTAATAGCTCTTTCAGTCTTCCCTCACCAGTGGTATTTACAAATTATAGAATGATCTTTATTGTTCACCTCTGAATTCCCTCTAATTTGTGCTTGTCTTGCATGTTACAGTGTCCCACAGAGATCAAAAGAATTTGGCTGAGATTTTAGCAACTCTTAGAGGACTGAAGGATTGTTTCACAGGCTATACTTCTAGTAGAAAGTGTCTACATTTTCAGCAAGACTGATTCCACACCCCCCCCCCCCCCCCAATATGGTACTGCTGATTCATTTTCAGCTTGTGGCACACTATCTTGACCCAGATTTTTCCCCAAAAGCAGCTGTTCTGATATCTGTTCCAGGATCTGTTCCAGTCCTTATTTGATTAACTTTGTTATATGTCTGCATTTGGCAATATAATCACCTACTCCAGGTGCATAACTCAGCACTACCTGATCAACAGGTAGCATCACCTAAGATGAAGGGTTGCTGAGTGCAAGTGATTTAACATCCATCGTTGTATCTTGAACATCCTAGTCCATACAGTACAGTTCCATGCTGGTCAAGCCCATATAGGATTTCAGTCTTATGTTCTCACAGGAGTGATTAAATACATACAAAATTACACTTGTTCCCTCTTTGTAAAGCCAAATGTCATCCATGAGATGTATACTCCACCAGACTTTTAGAGTTTACAGTTTTATGTCTGCAAAAGTGTGCTTTGATCAAGTTAGTGATCTGCATTCTGATGGATGTTTTCAAGATTAGTTTTGTAGGGATCACAAAATGGTGGTGTGACGCAGAAGGAATTACTATACTGAAATATCTCATTGTTGAAAACTTATGAAAGAATAGAAGCTGTTCCAGAGAGGGGGAAGTTTTGCTTCTCCTTATCTCCCTGAGCTTGTGTGAGAGAAATCAGCTTGGGTTGTAGACTGCTTTGACTTGGGTTTCTAGGGTCTGAAATTAAGATCTGTAAAAGGACACCTGTCAAAGAGATGTGGCTGAGATGCATCCCTGCAGTTTGGAGCTCTGGGTTATACTATACATGGCCTTTATATTAGACAGATCATGATGTTATCTGAAATCACTCCCTGGTGATTCATGTGTTTTACTGACAAGAGAGGCTTCTGCTGCTGCTGTGGATGGTTACACTGACAATGCCTTGCTGTGCTTTGCATTTTCTCCTTCTACTAACAGGCGAACACTGTCTGCTTTATGTCACTGCATAACCCCTGAAAACCCATCAGTGGGAGGGAGCTAAGTGTCATTTCACTTTTAAAGTAATTTTTATGCTTTTCTCTTTGACTTTTTTATAGCCACTGAATAAAGCCCATGAAAATGTTGGTATCTTTATATCAATTTGAATCAACATATTTGTATATCTCTTAATGGCACAAGAGCAAAGCATACACAGAGTTCTTCATCTGACTTCTAGAAAGCAAAGGCAGAGACCCTCTAATTGCTGTAGTCCTTTGACTAATTACCTCTTGCAACTATAGTTAAGCTGCAACTGATTCTGTAATAATTGGGTGTTACTGGAGATGATACATATCAAAGACCAAATCTTTGGCAGGAAAAGATTGCCAAGTTAGGCATGCTCTAATTATTCAAGGACAGACAGTTTTGAAAAACAAGCATATAAGAATGTCAGGCTGAGCAATTATTTTGGTTTATAAAAACCCTTTTGGGGAATGTTATTGCTGTACACTGAGCACAGCTCTGATTCTATGATTCCATGATTTTATGATCAATAAGATTGGGAAAGTCGTCAAAGATCATCAAGTCCAACCTGTCACCCAAGGCCTCGTGACTACTAAACCATGGCACCAAGTGCCACGTCCAATCCTCTCTTGAACACCTCCAGGGATGGTAACTCCACCACCTCCCTGGGCAGCACATTCCAATGGCTAGCAGCTCCCTCAGTGAAGAACTTTCTCCTCACCTCGAGCCTAAACTTCCCCTGATGCAGTTTGAGACTGTGTCCTCTTGTTCTGGTGCTGGTTGCCTGGGAGAACAGACCAAACCCCTCCTGGCTACAAGCTCCCTTCAGGTAGTTGTAGTGTCAGAAAACAGCTGAGCTTATGCTTACTAGTCCTGTGGTCGACCAAAGACATGTGAAGTTGTTAGAATGAGGCACCTCTCTGACAGTAAATGGGAAAGCTGTGAAGATTTCTGCACCAGGTAGTAAAATTCAAATATGAATTTATAAGCCTGTCAGACAAAGAGTTCAGCATGTTGGATTTTCAATATCTTTTAAAGTGCAGCTGTAAGTCCTGCACTGGAAACTCAGATTTTGAATAGTTGATGTGTAAAACAGGGTAGCATGAGGCATGAGATTGCAGTTGCCAGATTTTTGCTAAACAGTTTGAGTAGCTGATATTTTTGATAGCTTTGTTATCTTTCTTATGGTTGGCCATTGGAAGACATCACGTGTCTGTTTACACAAAGACAGAACATTGTAAAGCAATGAGCTGCCAAACAGAGAGGGACCTGGGGGTACTGGTTGATGGGTAGGCTGAACATGAGCCATCAGTGTGCCCAGGTGGCCAAGAAGGCCAATGGCATCCTGGCATGCATCAGAAATAGTGTGGCCAGCAGGAGCAGGGAAGTCATTGTGCCCCTGTACTCTGCATTGGTTAGGACACACCTTGAGTACTGTGTCCAGTTCTGGGCCCCTCAGTTTAGGAAGGACATCGAGACACTTGGATGTGTCCAGAGAAGGGCAACAAGGCTGGGGAGAGGCCTTGAGCACAAGCCCTATGAGGAGAGGCTGAGGGAGCTGGGGTTGTTTATCTTGGAGAAGAGGAGGCTCAGGGGAGACCTCATTGCTCTCTACAACTACCTGAAAGGTGGTTGTAGCCAGGAAGGGGGTTGATCTCTTCTCTCTAGCAATCAGCACCAGAACAAGAGGACACAGTCTCAAGCTGCACCAAGGGAAGTTTAGGCTTGAAGTGAGGAGAATGTTCTTCACTGAGAGAGTCATTTCGTCATTGGAATGTGCTGCCCAAGGAGGTGGTGGAGTCACCGTCCCTGGAGGTGTTCAAGAGGGGATTGGATGTGGTACTTGGTGCCATGGTCTAGTCATGAGGTCTGTGGTGACAGGTTGGACTCCGTGATCTTTGAGGTCTCTTCCAACCTTGCTGATACTGTGATAACATGCCTAGGCTTTACTGAGTATAGCTGAATAAAATTCTCAAATCATGCCTCATCATGCTCTGTGCTCAGGTTAAAATACACTGAAACCTGGATTACATTCTCCAGGGGCAGGGACTCCCACGTTTGCAAAACATCTATTTAATCAGGGGTCTGGAGGGATTATCTCTGGAATACTGGAGTAACTGTTTCAGAATATGATTGACACATCTAATTGGCTATTAATAGAAATGCTGCTTTCTCCTAAAGTTGAAATACACAGAAACTGTGTGTGAGGCCTGAGGATGATAAAGAATACTGAATTAATCAGGTTGGAAAAGGCATCAAGATCATGAAGTCCAACCTACCACCCAATGCCATCTAATCAACTAAACCATGGCACTCAAGGGCCTCATCCAGTCTCTTTTTAAATGCTTCCAGTGAAAGTGACTCCACCACCTCCCTGGGCAGCCCATTCCAATGGCCAATCTCTCTTTCTGTGAAGAGCTTCTTCCTAACATCCAGCCTAAACCTCCCCTGGTGCAGCCTCAGACTGTGTCTTTTTGTTCTATCACCGGTTGCCTGGGAGAGAGACTGACCCCCACCGGGCTACAACCTCCCTTCAGGTAGTTGTAGATGGCAATAAGGTCTCCTCTGAGCCTTCTCTTCTCCAGGTTAAACAACCCCAGTTCCCTCAGCCGCTCCTCATAGGGCTTGTGCTCCAGACCCCTCACCAGCTTTGTTGCCCTTCTCTGGCAGGTAATGAAAATCAAGGGAAGATTACTTATTTCAGGTCGTGTTTGGTTGATTTTCTTTATAGTACCTGGAAAGTGTGATATCATGGGTAGACTGTTGTAGCAGCCAGAAAGAAATATCAGCTGTGTTACAACCACAAAGGTTTATGTTTGAGTTGAGTATCTGTGTGCTACCCTGCAACTATTTATATATAGAGAAGGAATAAGAGTAGCTGTTTAGAATCTCTGTATAGGCATAAAGGAGAAGAATGATGCATTGTGTTAAGCTCTCACTTATAACATGAGCACATATGAGTGAATGAATGGAGTTTGAATGCACTTCTTGGTAATTTTGGGGTTTCTTTTTTGGGTACAGGAATGAATAATGCAGAATGGTTTTATTTATGTATTATAAATAATCAAGTAAATCACTGTGTAGCAACGACACTGTACTCTGCTATTGGCAGGGAAACTTACTCTGTTCTTAACTCCTCCTCTCCAAGTAACATTTCAGAAAAAAGAAAAAAAAAGACAGAAAAAAATAAAAGAAGTCTCATTATAAGCACAAATACACCAGTAGGACTGGGAATGAATGGAGATAGAAAAGGAGAGGGAGCAGATGGGATGCATAAGCTCACGCAGATACTGCATCCCAAACAGAAATCAGGTCACGTTGGGTAGAAACAAAGCCAAGTCAGGACAACAGAAGAGTGAGCTGATAAAATGCAGTGTACTGAAAAGGAAGGAAAAGCTCTGGGATTGGGCGAGGGAGGATGCTCTGGTGAACACTGAAGCTGACAAATGAAGGGCAGAGTACAGCCAAGCAAGGGGACAAACCTGCAAGTGATTAAATAGACAATTCAAAAGACATTAAGTTCCGGTGGAAGACAGATGGAGTTGACATTAGGAGAAGAAAGCTGCAAATAGAAATGGGAGGAGCAACTGAACTGTGGTGTTTTTGTTTTGAAGCAGAACTGGCAAAGCAGATGACAAACTCATAGAGGAACAATGGTTATTCTTTTATTCCCTTCCAGTAGATCTTGTCATGTGCAGATCTGATCTCTGCCTTCCACCAGTGTATCGTAAGTGTCTGGTATGACAGATGCTTAGGCTGATTAATTTGTATTGACACTGCTAATACATGAGAGGTCTTATGCTGAATACCACTACTAACTGTTTGGTGCAGTATTACCTGGGTTTACTGTGAAAAAAAAAGATCAATATGGATTTTGTAGATAATTGTACATTATGGCTGTGTGTACACGATGAGCATTAGAAAAAGAGGTCTCTGCTACACAACTCAGATGTGAGTCCAGAGTTTGATACTCCCCTCTAATTTGGATGTATTCAGTTTTGACTTGGCTCATTATGAATGGAGAGACCAGCTGCAAAATTCAGATGCTGTTCTAAATTTGGAATCTGAAACTTGCCAGAGGTCAGGGACTTTCAGAGATAAAAGTGAGGTTCAGAACTCTCTCTAATATAATCATATATATTTTAGGAGGAGTGACTTCAGACTTCCATTTGTCCCTGATTTACAAGGTATATCACACACTGAAGGCTTTTATGAAAGCTATTTGCATGACCTTCACTGACAGTTCTATGGATTGCCTGGATCAGATTCTCATCTTTTATTGCTCTAAATCATGAGTTGTTATTGCTTTACCCTGTGATATTTCTCTCAGGCATGAGAATGCAATAGCATAAGGAAATCATATGTGTGGCACATATGATCATAACATACAGCATTTGTGGTTCCAGATTACTCTTTGTGAGTTCTTAGGGCTAGATCAGGAAAACACTTCTGTGTCTAAGGCAGGATTTACACAAAATTTACTGACTAGATTCCAAAACTGCAAGCCAAAATGTTTGGCTCTTTGATGTTTCCTGAAATGGAGTGCCTTTATCTTTGACCTGATGTTAGATGCCTGAGGCACTTGATGCCATCTCTAGTTTTCATAATGATACCAGCTGGCTGGTGTGTCCCAAACCACCTTAAAGCTATGCAGAATTATACTCATTAGGAAATGCAGAAGTTTTTTATTCACCTTTTTATTACAATAGTCCAGGTCCTTCCATGTCAAACCTAAATGTTAGGCAATATTGTTGGTATCCTGTGGGAATATTAGAGGACACAGTCTCAAGCTGTGCCAGGGGAGGTTTAGACTGGATATTAGGGAGAAATTCTTCATAGAGAGAGTGATTGGCCATTGGAATGGGCTGCCCGGGGAGGTGATGGAGTCTCCATCACTGGAGGTGTTTAGGAGGAGACTGGATGGGGTGTTTGGTGCCATGGTTTAGTTGATTAGGTGGCGTTGGATGATGGGTTGGACATGATGATCTTGAAGGTCTCTTCCAACCTGGTTTATTGCATTCTATTCTAGTCTATTCTCTTCGGGAAACCAAGAAACCCCCACAGCACCACAGAGATTAACAAATACAGCTTGCTAGTTTTAGCTGACATACTGAAATTCTGTATTATGCTGATGTGCTTCTGAGAAGGAGAGATATGGGGAACAGTACCCTAAAGAGGCATTGCCAGGAGGGGATGGAGAGGAGCAGTATACTGTGTGAATGTTGATGTCAAGCACTGCTGATCAGGTAAAACCCACACAGAGATGGGAGCAGACCTCTGCCAGCATCCTCAGCTTTGAGAGATGAGAAAAGAACACAGCATGAATTGCATGCCAGGCTTGCCATATGACACTGCTAAATACCTGATGCAAAGCTGAAACCCAAATCTTTCAGGTGTCACCCTGCATAAATTTTTCAGGTGCTCCCGATGGGCATGCTGTAGATTTTTGTTTCCTACGTCTGGTCCATGATCTATGGCTTATATCAAGGTTTCATGCATTTAAAATACCTTATCTAATGCTTCTTTTCTTTCCCTTCTTCTTTTCTTTTTTTTTTCCCCCCTCTTTATAATAATCCTGTGAGTTTTGAATAGTGCTCATCTGGCTGTATTTTAACAAGAACACCTTCTTCTTTATGTAGTTCTGTGGAAACGCTAACCTTTCTGAATATGTCTCCGCCCTCTTTGGAGAGGTGTTGCCCTCTCTGTTATCCAAGTGCAGACCCATCATGCCTGGTTTTAATTACACTCCAGAGACTGTAAAATCTGTATGCTGATTCTGTGAATTCAAGTAGTGCAAGTCCACAAATAGGAAATTGCTTCCTCTACAGAACACTTTGTTATTTTTGACTACTAATGATTTTATCATTTTGTGGAGGACAGGCTTGTTGTTTTAATGTGAAGGAGGTGGATCCTATGGTAGGCACTTTTTGGAACAGAGCAGCCACATGGAGACTTGGTAGCTGATTCTAGGTATGAAGGGTTGAAATCAATGAAGAAAGCTAAGAAAACATCTAAAAATAAAGTTGTAATTGATGAAAGAGGCTCAGGATGTGACAAACTATAACTCATCCACTGCAGTGTAAAACTCTTAGCAGCAAACAACAATGAAAAGGTGACGGGAGGGCTAACTGGCTCAAGTTATGGAGCACAACATCCTGAGGGCAAGCACAGTGCAAGGGATGAGATCTAGCCAAAATGGATTTAGGAAGGGCAGGTCCTGCTTGACCAACCTGATCTCCTTTTATGACCAGGTTACCCACCTGGTGGATGTGGGAAAGGCTGTGGATGTAGTCTACCTGGACTTCAGCAAGGCCTCTGACACTGTCCCCCATAGCAAACTCCTGGACAAGATGGCAGCCTGTGGCTTGGACAGGTGCGCTCAGTAATTGGCCTTTGGAATATGCTGCCCAGAGATGTGGTGGAGTCACCATCCCTGGAGGTGTTTAGGAAGAGACTGGATGTGGCACTTGGAGCCATGGTTTAGTTGTCAGGTCATGTTGGGTAGTAGGCTGGACTTTGTGATCTCTGAGGTGTTTTCCAACCTTGTTGATTCTGTGATGTTGCTTGTCTTAGAAACCCTTGCACCTAAAATCAGTGGCTTGAATTGACAGACATACCTGACTTCTGTTGAAAAATCATTAGTTATCTTTTGTTTATTTCTGTGGGTTGATGCTGTGAAAATCATTTTGACAGCCCCAGAACTTAAGGCGAGGTTCACAAAGATGTTTGGATGCTTAGTGTGAATTAAGTAAGTTTGCAGTGCAGTTAAACACATGCTTCAAATAAATGAATAACCTTAAATTTCATTTCTGTCTGAATGAACTTTATATTATACTTGTCAGCTAGGCAGGACTATCAATACTGTGTGGGATCTTCAGTGAGTATGGTTGATTTGCACTCCAGCCATAAACATAAGTGTACACATTTATTGGTAGATTTCTGTGATATGTGATCAGCCATTGGAATGGGTTGCCCAGGGTGGTGGTGGAGTCACCATCACTGGAAGTGTTTTAAAAGAGACTGGATGAGGCACTTAGTGCCATGGTTTAGTTGATTAGATGGTGTTGGGTGTTAGGTTGGACTTGATGATCTCAAAGGTCTTTTCCAACCTGGATAATTCTGTATTCCACATTCTTTGATATCTGTGGATAAAAGACGTACTTTACATTCAATTTTACTCATTTCAGAACTGAGTGTAAGACAGAATTGCCTGAACAACTTCCGTGGGTAAGGAAAGGTGTCAAGAATGTTGTGCCAGTTACAGCAGCACTAAAGTGCTCAGTAGCTTCAAATAAAGACAGATGTAAATCTCAGAGCAGCTGTCATGCCCATCCAGCGAGACATTTAACATCTGAAATGCTTGTCTAGAGACATGGCTGTGGAGATCAAGCCTTGTAGTCATTATGTACAATCTGAAAAGAAGCATTAGATGAAGTCATATGAGAGGGTTGATCCGTGTGCGTTAAATCAGGTGAGGCAATACACAAATAGCAACAACTATAGAGCCCCTGCTGTAAAACACTGTACAAAAAGCCTTAATGTGTCTCCCAATAAACACAATACACTGCATGAGAGGTTGCAAAGAAGTCAATATTAGACAATTTGAAAGATAAAAACAAATTCAAATTGTGGTTTGTGTCACCAGCCCTTTCTCTGAGTCTAATAATGGAATATATTCATTTCTCTGGGGTACTTTGACCTACCAGAGTCTATCTTGCACAAGTGTGGCTGGGCAGTGACTGGCTGGAGAGCAGCCCAGAGGAGAGAGACTTGGGGGTGCTGGGGGACAAGAAGCTCTACATGAGCTCTCAATGTGCACTTGCAGCTCGGAAAGCCAATCAGAGCCTGGGCTGCATCAGGAGAAGTGTGGCCAGCAGGTCGAGGGAGGTGATTCTCCCCCTCTGCTCAGCTCTGGTGAGACCCCACCTGGAGTACTGCCTCCAGTTCTGGAGCCCCTATTACAAGAGGGATATGGAGGTGCTGGAGCGTGTCCAGAGAAGGGCCACGAGGATGATCAGAGGGCTGGAGCACCTCTCCTGAAGACAGATGGAGGGAGTTGGGGCTGTTCAGTCTGGAGAAGAGAAGGCTCCGAGGTGACCTCATTGTGGCCTTCCAGTATCTGAAGGGGACCTACAAGAAGGCTGGGGAGGGACTTCTCAGGCTATCAGGTAGTGATAGGACTAGGGGGAATGGAATGAAGCTGGAGGTGGGGAGATTCAGGCTAGATGTGAGGAGGAAGTTCTTCACCATGAGGGTGGTGAAGCCCTGGAATGGGTTATCCAGGGAGGTGGTTGAGGCCCCGTCCCTGGAGGTGTTTAAGAGCAGGCTGGATGAGGCTCTGGCCAGCCTGATCTAGTGTAGAGTGTCCCTGCCCATGGCAGGGAGATTGGAACCAGATGATCCTTGTGGTCCCTTCCAACCCTGACTGAAACTGTGAAACTAAGTGTCCTGTTACCCACATGAGTTGTTCACTCATATTCTAGTTTATAAGGTGTAGTTTAAATGTATAAATGTGTGATGAAAGAAAAAAGAAATTTAGAGGAAGTGGTGGCTTTCTGTTCTACCTCCTTCCTTATACTTTCTTTGTACCTTTGCATATGTTGTTTTTGGAGGGTTGTGTTTTTAAAGGGGAGTCAGCCATGCAGAGCTGTGCCCATGTTGGTTTTCTACAGAGTTTTCTTCTAATATTTGAATTTTTTTACTCACTGAGAGAGACTCACATGGGGTGAATTCTATAATTACCATTGCAAGTAGGATCTCATGGAGCAATGTAATTTTTTATGGCTGGGGCCATTAGGGTTGCCCTACTCCCAAGTTACAGAACTCCAGGCTAGAGCAAATTGCAAGGAGTCGCTGATGTCACCTTCCAGGTCCAAAACCAGACAAGCTATACCAAACTCAAATCTCCAGTCAAGAAGAGTGCCTAAGGAGCTTGTAGAGTTTGTTCCAGGGTTTCACAGTGGGGCAAGATGAGCCTTTAGATATTCAGAGAGCCTCCTAGAGTCTCTCACTCCATTTAAAAATGTTGCTACTTGTCTTTGTCATAAATGGATGTCTCCCATATTGGAAAAACTTTTTCATATGATTAAGCACAGCTCTTGTCTGCCTCTTGTCTCTCCTCCTCACATAAATGTTGTTCTAGCAACGTTTTTCTTATATGTGGTGGGTTAATGACCATCCTGGAAGCAGGGGGGGGAGGGCTTATAAGAGCATTGCCTTCCCTGCAGGGGTTTTTCCCCCTGGGAAACTAAATTGCTCTGTTCCACTCCCCCTCCATGCCCAACAAGGCCATAAAAAACCTATATTTGCTAATATTTCCAGAGATGATGACTATTCTCAATCACCTTCACTGGAATCCATCCAGCAAGTCCAGCTTGGTCTTCCTTGAACTGCAGCATAGTGCCTTACATTGGACAAATACCTTCTCAGGGCTGTCCTACTGAGTAGCAGAACACTGCTGGACTTCAAATGTCTATTGTGTGACATTCTTGTACATACATGTTAGTATATCTTTTGGGGGGCATTTCAGTAGCTTCTGTGCTATGTTATTATCTAGCTACTTCTCTGCTGACCTGTTCTTTCACCCCCAGTGACCCACCTGGAGTTTGTAGTCTCAAGCCCAGGCCCTCCTTTTCTCTCTGGTGTGGAAACCCAAACTGAACAACCCAAAAGCCCTTTCCTTGATTCTACACAGTTCTCAGCAGGGATTTCTACTTGAAATCCACCAACACCTCCTAAGTGCTACCATTAGCTCTTTCTAGTTAAGCAACAACTGCTTCTCATTACTGTCTGCAGTCAGTAACCAAATCATCACATCAATCTGAGCTTGAAATGTGTGTGCTTGTTGAATAAGTAAGGTAAGAGTGTGTTACTTTTGTTCATTTTGATACTTATAAAGGATTCCCAGGTTCACAGGATGTTAGGGGTTGGAAGGGACCTCTGAAGATCAAGTCCAATCCCCCTGCCAGAGCATGACCATAGAAGCTAGCACAGGAATGCATCCAGATGGGTCTTGAAGGTATCCAGAAAAGGAGACTCCACAACCTCTCTGGGGAGCCTGTTCCAGTGCTCTGTGACCCTCAGAGTGAAGAAATTCCTTGTCATGTTGAAGAGGAACCTCCTGTGCTGCAGTTTATATCCATTATCCCTTGTTCTATCACAGGGAGAAGAGCCTGTCCCCTCCCTCTTGACAGGCAGCCCTCAGACATTTATAAACATCTATTAAATTCCCTTTCAGCCTTCTCTTCTGCAGTCTAATAAGCCCCAGAGCTCTCAACCTCTCCTCATAGGGCATGTGTTCCTCTCCCTCAATCATCCTGGTAGCTCTCCATTCGACTCTCTCAAGTAGATCCCTGATTCAGATGAGCAGATTCTCTAAGTTAAACTACATTATCTTCTTCATTGCTGTGTACCATATTAAAAAAAACAAACCCTGGCTGCACACATTCAAGTCTGCAAGCAAGTCAAGAAGCCAAGATTTGGCTCTGCTCCATTTCATTGACTGAATAGAGTTGCAAGCTAGGATTTCACTTATCACTTATAATTGTTTTCTCACATACAATGCATTTGTTTGAAATCAATGCTCATGACCTTGAATTCATTCTGTAGTAGTGGCAGATCTGAAAGTAGGACAATGGGAGCCAGCTTTAGATGCAGGAGTGTCTGCTGCTAAATTGCCTGAAGCTTCACAAGTAACTAGACTTTTATTATTATTATTGATTGATTAATACCGTAAGCAACATCCTCTTTAAAGTAACTGAAGTCTTGAGTATATAGTGTAATGGGTATTTAAAAGGAGTTAATGCATCTATACCTCTGCTGGGTATTGTAATTTGTTACAAGGAACTGTTTTCCTGTACTGTATACACATTATTCAGCAGTAGTCAGTAGTTTGTAGATTTTTCTTGTATACAACTCAGGTGGCAATTAAAGTTAAACTAAGCATCCATGTGCTGTTGTCTAAGGCACACTCACTAATTAATGGTGATTCTGGAAAGAATGGGAATTTAGAGAAGTGCTGTTTAAAATAATGTTTCACAGAATCACAGAATCACCAAGGTTGGAAGAGACCTCAAAGATCATCAAGTCCAACCTGTCACCACAGACCTCATGACTAGACCATGGCACCAAGTGCCTCATCCAATCCCCTCCTGATCGCCTCCAGGGATGGTGACTCCACCACCTCCCTGGGCAGCTCATTCTCTCTCGGCGAAGAACTTTCTCCTCACCTCCAGCCTAAACTTCCCCTGGCACAGCTTGAGATTGTGTCCTCTTGTTCCGGTGCTGGTTGCCTGGGAGAGGAGACCAACCCCCTCCTGGCTACAACCGCCCTCCAGGTAGTTGTAGACAGCAATAAGGTCTCCCTTGAGCCTCCTCTTTTCCAGGCTAAACAATCCCAGCTCTAAACTTTTCCTAAACTTTGGTTTGTTATTCAGTGCATAAAAGTCTCCACTAAGAGCTGTGCAATAATCAGTGTTTGGAAAAGAAGAGAGGGAGTTGAAGTATTCATTTTTTTTTTGAGCACTCTGTGCTTTTCATGACCCTTGACAAGCTCTTGGATACTCTCAGTGAGCAGATAAAAACAAATAACTCTGCATAGTTATTTATGAACATAAAGATCAGTGTCACCAAAGTACATCCCCCCCAAAGTGCATGGTTATAATTATTTGAATCTAATCAACTATAATGATTATATTGCTATGCTAAATTAAGTTTTATATAGGTGCAAGTAAACTCTCATTTTATTTACAGTGCCTTTTGGTAACAGGTCCCTAAAATGGAGTGCTTTGAATTACACATAGCTCATGTTTGCATCTGTTTCTGCAGTATTTTTTGTCCAAAAAGCCCTTGGAAACTCTACAGATAAGATTTGTGACAAACACCTGAGGGGATGTTATTTGTAAGTGGTCTTCCTTCTCTTTCCCAAAACATAGAGGAACCACTGAAGACCTATTGGATATTACTGCTTCCGAAACTAATGAGCAGTTACTGGTTGGCTTTTCCAAGGATCTGTAGTTTGTGTTCTTATTAATGTTAACCTCAGAATGAATGAATGAAGAGAATGAATGAAGAGAAGGCTCCGAGGTGACCTCATTGTGGCCTTCCAGTATCTGAAGGGGGCCTACAAGAAGGCTGGGGAGGGACTTCTCAGGCTATCAGGGAGTGATAGGACTAGGGGGAATGGAATGAAGCTGGAGGTGGGGAGATTCAGGCTGGATGTGAGGAGGAAGTTCTTCACTGTGAGGGTGGTGAGGCCCTGGAATGGGTTGTCGAGGGGGGTGGTTGAGGCCCCATCCCTTGAGGTGTTTAAGCCCAGGCTGGATGAGGCTCTGGCCAGCCTGATCTTGTGTAGAGTGTCCCTGCCCATGGCAGGGGGGTTGGAACTAGATGATCCTTGTGGTCCCTTCCAACCCTAACTGAAACTATGAATTCTGGTTTCAGATAAATAAAGGAGGTCATGTTGCTTTGTATACTCTGTAAGACTTTAAGAGCCATCTACCTTCTCCATTTCTCCTTCATTCACAGATTCCAGAAAGGTTTGCAGCAAAATTCAGATCAGTTTCGGCTTCCTTATATTATTCCTATATGCAGTGAGCAGGAAAACCTCCAACTAGACCAGGCTGCCCAGGGCCACATTGAGTCTGATCTTGAATGTCTCCAGGGATGGGGCCTCAACCATGTCTCTGGGCAGCCTATTCCGTTATTTTACCACTTTCACTGTAAAGAATCTGTTCTTTATATCCAACCTAAATCTGCCCTGCTCCAGTTTAAAACCATTGTCCCTTGTCCTGTCACCACAGCCTTTCCCCAGCTTTCCTGTAGGTACCCTTCAGATATTGAAAGGTAGCTGTAAGGTTTAGGTACCCTTCAGATATTGAAAGGTAGCTGTAAGGTTTCCTTTGCCTTGTAGCTCACATGTCCCAGCAAGCTGCACATCTTCCTGAGTGCTGGGCTTTGAATGACCTGTTAATCCGGGAGCCATCAGCACCTACACGTCCTTATAGCTGCTCTTCTGCTATTGCTCCCATTTTTCCCCCATTTGTATCAAGATTCATATTTCTGTTAAGATTCTGCAATGGGCATTGTCACTGGTGTTCTGTTACCACATACAGAGAGGTGGTTTCAGGCCAGCTGACCCCCCCAACATCAAGCAACCCTTCACTGCTCAGGTATTCAGATTACTTAGCCTATCTGCACCAGACCTGGAGGATCCAGGTGCTGGTTTAACATTTCTCCCACCAACTCAGTCAATTTTAGACACTCATGCAGACAGAGGAAAGCTTTTAGATGAGCAATAATAAAATCAGATCTCTGACTTTTAAAAATGATCTGCCTCTCTGTTGAAAAAGCAGACTGGAGGAGAGTTTTGAATTAACATAAAATGCTGACTGAAATAACTCACTCATTCTGGGTGAAAATACATGCATTTTGAGGTGGGTTGTAAAAGAAAGAGTAAATGTTATGAAGTGAGAATAAAACCTTAGATTTGGACCCTGACAGAAATGACAAGTTTTCTGGAACAAACATTTTCTCTCTAGATATTTTAGGTTCTGTAATAAACAGTGCTGTTCCATAATTATGAATAACTTAATTAGCTGCCAGAGTTGATTAAAAAGTGTTTTTATACATCAACTTTAAAAACCTCACTCCCTTGCTACTCTGCTAAGCTCATAATAAAGAAAAAGTGATTACTTTGTTGAACTGAATTCTATACCAGTGTTTCACTGATATAAAATCTAATTTTGACTTAAGCATGCAGAGAAGCAGCACTCCTGGAAATAAGGCATGGTCATCTTCCATAGATGTAGACTGCTGTGCATCTCAGAGCCTTGTACAAGAGTATGCTGTGCTACCTCTCTCTCTCTTGCACCAGACCAGGGCTGTTGCCTATCTGCTGGAACTTCTGAAGTTCCACTCCTATTCTCCTATTTTGTCTGCTTATACTGTCCTAGAGCTTTAAATCTGTTCTGTTGTTGTTTGGAAGGAGCTTAAGGAGAAGTGGAGGGAAAGAATACTTTGCATTGTTTTGGTCAAGGAAGGTTTTCCATTTTTTCTTTGTCCCCATTCAAGCTTCTGGATGTAGTGCCATAGAATCATAGACTCAGAGAATGGTTTGGTTTGAAAGGCACCTTTAAAGGTAATTTTGTCCAGCCTCCCTCTCTTGGACAGGGACATCTTTAATTAGATCTGGCTGCTCAGAGCCCTCTCCAATCTGGCCTTAATTGTTTCTAGGAGTGGGGCTTCTATCACCTCTCTGGACAACCTGTGTCAATGTTTGATCACTCTCATCATGAAAATATTCTTTCAGTTTAAAGTCATTACCCCTTGGCCTATTGTAACAGCCCCCACTAAAGAACTGTCCCCATCTTTCTTACAGGCCCCATTTAGGTACTAAAAGGCACCAATAAGGTCTCCTTGGAACCTTCTCTTCTCCTTCCTGACCAACCTCAACTCTTTCAGCTTTTCTTCATAGGAAAGATGTTCCAGTCCTCTGAGCAAGTCTTGCTCCTATAGGTTCACATCTTTCCCATGCTGCAGGCTCCAGAGCTGGACATAGTTATTCCAGCTGAGATCTCACCAGGACTAGCAGTCACCTCCCTTGACCTACTGGCCACTCTTCTGGGCTGCAAGCTCACATTGCCAGCTTGTGTCCAGCTTTTTATCCATTGCTCCGAGGAAATAGGGTACAAATAGGCCAGTGGCACACAGCTGCACACAGGGCAGCCTGCAGTCAGCCCTACTCTTTATGCTTCCCATGCATCTAGTATTTAGCCCAGCTCCCACAGAGCTCTCAGATCATGCTACAGAGCTCTCAGAAATGCCTAGCTTCTGTGTACTATATTACTGTGCATGTTACCTGTATATTTAGTCTTCTGTGAGAACAGCAAAGGCATTTTGTGTCCTCACCTCATTTACACTCATTTACATCTTGTGATAATTTATTCATCTCTCACAACTGCCCTTTCATTTAAATGTTTTAAAGTACTGATAGTATATAAATGCATGGAAAAATATCAGCATAATTCATGTGACCTTATTACTGGCACACTAAGGCAGACTGATTCCCATCCCTGCTGCAAGCAGACAGATGAAAAGAGATGAAGTTTATCAGTATGGGCTTGGACTGCTACTGTGATCAAGAGGCAATTCATGTGTCTCAGAATTAATCTTCCTATCTAGTCTGTTATCCTTCAAAATAGCTAGTACAAAAATGTTACTATCTGGATTTTTGTTTCTCCTGCATGCAGTGGCAGCATCTTTATCCAGCTGATCAATTATCCTCAGGGCAAAGGAGGCCAAGTATTAGAGTTTCTGTATCTGTTCTGGTTTAAAGAAAGGAACCAGCACATGGGTAATTGAAGTACTAGTTAATTAAGTCACTCTGAGAAATCATTGGGAGGCTTACTTCTACTTTTAAAATCAGAATAAGTGTTTAAACAATTGCCCAGCCTCAGGATATCAGGTAGTGATAGGACTAGGGGGAATGGAATGAAGCTGGAGGTGGGGAGATTCAGGCTGGACGTGAGGAGGAAGTTCTTCACTATGAGAGTGGTGAAGCCCTGGAATGGGTTATCCAGGGGGGTGGTTGAGGCCCCATCCCTGGGGGTGTTTAAGACCAGGCTGGATGAGGCTCTGGCCAGCCTGATCTAGTGTGGGGTGTCCCTGCCCATGGCAGGGGGTTTGGAACTGGATGATCCTTGTGGTCCCTTCCAACCCTGACTGATGAAGGCTGAAGTGGCCCAATAAAAAAAAGCTCTGGCATCTTTTTCTGTTCTAGTTTTTAGGAGTGGGAGGTAGGGCAAGGAATCCTTTCTTCAAAATTACAATATCAAAATGTGGTTCTGGGGAAAGGTTTACATGATTTACCTTGCTTGTACATTTACCTTGCTTTGACCTTATTGCTCTCTACAACTACCTGAAGGGAGGTTGTAGACAGGTGGGGGCTGGTCTTTTCTCCCAGGCAACCAGCACCAGAACAAGTGGACAAGTTCTCAAGCTGCACCAGGGAAGGTTTAGGCTGGATGTCAGGAAGAAATTCTTCATAGAGAGAGTGATTGCCCATTGGAATGTGCTGCCTGGGGAGGTGGTGGAGTTGCCATCAGTGGAGGTGTTTAGGAGGAGACTTGATGGGGTGCTTGGTGCCATGGTTTAGTTGATTAGATGGTGTTGGATGATGGGTTAGACACAATGATCTCAAAGGTCTCTTCCAACCTGGTCGGGTCTATTCCATTCCAATGACACAGACTAGCGGGGGTGGGAGGTGGGGAAAGTGCCATTAATTTCAGGAGCCACAGATGATCATTTTGTTACAAGTGTTAGCCTCTGGGCTTCTTCTGATATTAAATTTTCTTCCTGGGCTTGGGAATGGTTTTGCTGGTATTTCCACAAATCTTTTTGTAATAAGGAGCAAATTAAAAGAGAAGCCAGAGTGAATTGAAAGCCGTAGCAAAATATTCTCTCCTGTAGAGAAACATGTGTTTATTCTCTTCCAATGAGTTTTTCTGATTACCCTCTCATTCTTAACCCCAAGGAATTACCTGTTCTGAGTGCAAGATACTGACTAACAAATATTGGCCAAAAATAGCTGGGATAGCAGTATGAGAAAGAGCTGCATGCACTTAGTTCTTATATTATTAATGGGCAACTTGGTATTGAGAATTCAGGGTGCAGCTTTGGAGTTATGGAAGTTGTGCTCTGGTTTTATTTCCTTAATGCAACCCTCTGCTGCTAAAAGCAAGTTTCTGGTCTTTAGCTCACTTTAGATATTCAGTAGTGCTGTTTAATAATTCAGTTTGCTTGAACATGAGACTAACTCAAAAAGAAAGAGTTGAAATAGAAGTTCAGGACACCCAAGCAAATAGAAACCCACTTGCTCAAAACATTATTTCTGATGTATTTTATAGCTTGCAATCCAGGGCCAGCAGCAAGTGATCTTTCCATGCAGGATACAATACATTTTTATCTTTGATCTGAATCTGACATGTGTGAGTCAGGCACCAGGGGCTCAGCACATATGGATTGAATGACTGAGGAGACAAATTCAAAACCCATATCAGCTAGAGCTTCCCACGAGTGTCAGAGGCATGATATTGCTACAGATTATATACACACTTTAACAGGGCACCTCTTATACTGAAGCATTATATACCCAATATTGAGTTGACCTACAGCTTTTGGTAAGCTGGAATTTAATAAAAGATTAAAGCTTTTGAAATGTCAGACTTTATGGACAGAAAGAAAGAGAAAAGAATGGAGAAGAGCAGTGAATGTATTCCTTCCATTGCTGTGCAGTTAACTGTGGAGTTACTGGATAGGAGGAAGAAATAAAGGTTCAATACCATTATGACAAGCTTCTAAGAGAGCTTTTGGAGAAGAGGAGACTCAGGGGTGACCTTCTTGCTCTCTACAACTACCTTAAGGGAGGTTGTAGACAGGCGGAGGTTGGTCTCTTCTCCCAGGCAACCAGCACCAGAACAAGAGGACACAGTCTCAGGCTGTGCCAGGGGAGGTTTAGGCTGGATGTTAGGAATAAGTTCTATACAGAGAGAGTGATTGCCCATTGCAAAGGTCTGCCCGGGGGAGGTGGTGGAGTCACCATCATTGGAGGTGTTAAGGAGGAGACTTGATGGGGTGCTTGGTGCCATGGTTTAGTTGTTTAGGTGGGTTGGATTGGTTGATTGGTTGGACGTGATGATCTTGAAGGTCTCTTCCAACCTGGTCTGGTCGGGTCGGGTCTGGTCTATTCTATTCTATTCTATTCTATTCTATTCTATGAGAAATGCTGGAGTACGGATTTAAAACCAGCTTAATAACCAGGTAGGACAGAGAAAGAAGCTTGGTAATACTCACTCTAGCTGTTCTGAACACCTCCATTAAAACTATCTTGAGAAAAGTAATTTTTTCCATTCAGAGTGTGGCAAGAGCAAAAATAAAATATTAATTGCACAATGTCTTCCACACTTATTTAATCTCTCTGATACTGTGGTATCAAGAATGACTATTGTGTCTGAAGAGATAGTTAATTTAATTTCTTCAATTTTAAAGAGAGAAATAATCTCTCACAATTTAATTTCTCTTTCTGACCTCTGTTGAAAACATTTGTCTTGATGGTTTGTCCAAGTGTAAAAACTTATCTTTTGGGAAGCTTAATTGTGAGGTCTCATACTTCAGTCAGCAATGAATTCAATGCTTAAATTACTAATGTGGCTCTCCTGAAAAGCTGCATCACTTCCTTCCAGTGTCCCAAGTTCTCTTTTCAGTTTGGGCCATTTAGTTTCTCAGTCACACAATGCCCATCTGTGGAGCATAAACAACAACAGGAAGGAAAAAACGCTGCATTGTAAGAAGACTGTGAGGTACAGGTTCATAAAGTGCTTTTTCTTTCCACCTACAGTTAGGTGCATGTTCTGCATGTATAGGATTTATGAAACCAGCTCAAAGTGCATCTTCAGCTTATTTTATACTGCTCTAAAATACTATAAAGTAGAAGCAGCTATTTCAAGTAAACCATAATTTACAAAAGAAGCATGGGGATATGGCATAGATGGCACAAACAGTTGTGATCAGGATCAAGTAAGAAACAGAATAAATATTCTGATACCTCATCACTTTTGATGTAGCTTAGTTCCAGAAACTAGTAGTTCAGCATTTTCCAAAGGATGTCTCATTTTCCAGCCGTTTGTTGTGGTTTATGGCAGAGCCTTAGAGGCTCCTGAGAGGCACCCCAGGGATACACTTTCACTCTCTTAACAGGTGATGATTTGAAACCCTCTCACAAATTTCCTACTCTTCATACGGTGCTGAACAGGTTACCACAATGGCATAAGGACCAAATGAAGCTGGCCAGGTCAGAAGCACAGCAGAAAAATTCTCTTCATCAGCCTGTCAGTTCTTGAGCATATGGGTTTGCTCAGAAATGCCACAAGATGAGCTCTGGTGCTATCACTCCCTTCCCTCTGACAGGAAAAAGCAGGAATGGAGCTCATTTCATAAAAAGACACAGTCTGCAATTGATGACTCTCAAAGGGAGATTTTGATAACTAATAGTAGGAAGGTCATAGTTGAAAATGCAATAGCTAATATGTCATTTTCCCAGAAACTAAGTAGCTGCTATAGGTTGTCATGGACATCTGTAATAGTTTCAGTCTAGAAATTGTGGGTAGTTTAAGGGCAGACTCTTGTCATTTAGATCTTTCTGTGATCTATTTACTCATCCCTCTGTTAAAGCAATAAAAAATTCTTCTTCTTCTCTAGAAGCCATATAGAAAATAACAAATACAAGGGTAGGGATGTGACATAGTGTCATAGCCAGTGATTTGTTAGGTAGACTTTCTGTGGGCTGTTTGTGGAAGATGGCATCAAATGAACATATTTGCAAAAGGAGGATTTACTCTCCTTAAGTGGTTTTCCAATAAATCATTTGCAGTCTTTGGACTTTCTCTACAGAATAGTTTCCTGGAACAGTGATGTTCCATGTCATTTACAGCCACCCTAGAAAAGTATTACAGAAATGGTAGTCACCTGGTAATGCACCACTGGATAGCAGTGACAAAATTGCATGAAGTTGTATTTGGGTCATTAAAAATACATCACAAAAGCTGAGTAATTAACGATGTTTCACGTCCAGTGAGGGTCTGGAGGAGCAACTCTCCCTCCTTTATGACAAACACCTTGCTGATGCTAACAATCAGGCTTAAACAAGGCCTTTGAGTCAAGCACATGATATGGAGAAAGTTCAAGGGTAACATCTCAATAAGGGATTTCTCACAGGGCCTTGACAACAAAATGACTCTTGTTAGGTGAGAAAACTTAACTTCAGCATGACTGAAATAGCACTGTTGCTTGGCCTAGATGAGGACAGAGATCCTTTTCTTTTGTATGTGTTTGAATAAGTGAGAAGTTGATGATGTCCTTATAGTGTCTTTAGCTTCTTTCTGTTGTGGATAAGGAACAAAGGCCAATCTATACTTATTTCTGAAATATCTTTAAACTGGAGCTTGTTCATACTACACTTTGCAGATATTTGCTAGGCATTTCATCTAAGTATCAAACAACTGTTCTCCATTAAATGTACAGTTAAATTTTAATGTTTTGTACACTTACAATCTAGAGCTGTAGAGATGGCACACTGGGAGGACTGGGTCACCAGTTAGAATCATAGAATCAATAGGGTTGGAAAAGACCTCAAAGATCATCAAGTCCAACTTGTCTCCTAACATCTGAACCATGGCTTCAAGTGCCACATCCAATCCCTTTTTGAACTCCTCCAGGTGTATGCAGCTTCAGGTGTATGCAGCTTCAGTTGTATGCAGCTTCAGTTGTATGCAGCTTCAGTTGTATGCAGCTTCAGTTGTATGCAGCTTCAGTTGTATGCAGCTTCAGTTGTATGCAGCTTCAGTTGTATGCAGCTTCAGTTGTATGCAGCTTCAGTTGTATGCAGCTTCAGTTGTATGCAGCTTCAGTTGTATGCAGCTTCAGTTGTATGCAGCTTCAGTTGTATGCAGCTTCAGTTGTATGCAGCTCTCTCTTCCTTGCTGCACAAAATATGCAAAGATGAAATCTAGGAGAGCTGAGGTCCTTTGTATTATAATGCCTCCTGAATAATCAGTTTAGACTTGTCTTAGAAGCTTTGTCTTGAGACATTGAGTTGCAACGTGTCAACATCGTAATGTCATAAAATGGTAGAAAATTGGGGATATTACAGATTTGCTTTTGCTTCTGCACAAACATATTTTACTTGCAAAAATGATGATTTGATGTGGAATTAGGGAAACAGAGGCAGAAATCTTAGCACCTTTAAAGTAGATTTGTTCCCAAAACGGGGAGTTCAGATTTTCCAGAGAACCGGCTTGTCGAGTTGGCCACCAGAAACAAAGATGTCTAAAAACACTGCTGCTGTTGTCATTAATCTTGTGGACTTAATTAAAATTTAATCTTTCTTTATATTGCTGCCAAGTACTTCTGTTATTGCAGCTATTTTGCAGCCTTTTGAATGATTGCAATTTGCTTTAGCCTTGATTGTTTTATTTGACTGAAATGTGCAACCATGGTTTGAGTCTCATTGCAGATAGCAGTAGGCAGGGAATTGGGGTTAGACTGGAGAGCAAGAATATTTGAAAGGAACCCTGGAGCTGTTGATGTTTGAGAACACTCCCCCATACACATTTTAGAATGTAAAGCATTATACTAGATTTTAATCAAATGTGGAGCTGATTAGAAAAATTGGAATTGTTATCCCATGGGAAACTTCTTAGAACAGGTGTAGAATTGTCATGAGACAACAGATGGCCCTTTCTCAATAGGCTGCTTGCGCTCTGTGGGTAGATCAAAGAGGATTAACAACCTGAGGGTTGTTCACATGAAAAGCTCTCCCTTGATGAGGCTTCTGCAGGAAACTTCAAATTAGAGTGCATTGGCAAGCTCATGAACAACATCAGGGAAATCACTCACTTCCAGGAGTCTATATCTGTCACTCAGGAAAACAGAAGAGGTAACAAACCGCCGATGGCCAGCTGCCAGCAGCTGCCCAGGAACACAGCCGCCCTGGAAAAGTCCATGAGAGGTTAGATCTACTGGTTGGGCTTCTTGGAAAGCTACATACATGCAACACATTAAGTTCTGCTTTCTTTTAAATGTTTTGGTTTTGAATTAATGTTTGTTGGGATTTTAAAGGCTGTCTGGTCATTAAGCCTTGTTACCTTTT
This sequence comes from Colaptes auratus, assembly GCA_015227895.2. Taxonomy (NCBI): domain Eukaryota; kingdom Metazoa; phylum Chordata; class Aves; order Piciformes; family Picidae; genus Colaptes; species Colaptes auratus. Next base: position 39,428,231 of record CM026887.1, on the reverse strand, counting down.
TTCCCAGATGAGGAGAATCGTAGACAGAAAAAGTCAGAGCACCTGAGCTAATTGTGGGTCTCCACAGCGGAGGGTGGCTCAGAGCCCTGCTGATGAGATGAAAAATCATGTTAATTAGCCTCAGGCAAATTAATACAAGACTCAAGGTCCGTAAGTTTTTTCTCAAGGAGAGCAGAAAGGAAGAGAAGTGTTATTAGGCTAGAGAAGGTGGCATGGGTTTTCTGGCACATGGGTTTTCTGGCACATAGCTTTGTCCCACACAGGGGCAAAAATTGGCATGGTTGCTTTAAAGATATTCTCATTTCTTCTAAAAGCTGAAACATTTCAGATTGCTTAAATTGTCCACTCCATCTATCCTTGTGACTGCTGGTTTTGTGATCCCTTTCTCTAAGATAGCTTCCCTGCCCAAAAAAGAGATGAATAACTGTAGCATATTGGTATATCTCTCTGCATCTGGGAAAGTGCATCTGTTGGCTCAGGCCTTGTAGACAAAATGCTGTGATACATCTGGATTAGCAAACAAATTTACCTAGCAGAAGTAAAAAATGCTTATATTTTTACTTATACTGTACTTACTGTGCTTGCATAGCTTTATATTCTCCTGTGTGAGGCTTCCTTGCTACTGCAAACAAGTCTGTTCGGTAAATATCTACTTTATATGCATAGAGATTGTATATATAGATCTCTCTTAGTTTTCCAGCAGGACTTCTTTGAAGGAACCCCAGAAAACAGTGGATTTTTTTCCCCCACATTTGTCAGTGTGCAATAATAAAGACAAGAGTCTGTAATGTATTTTTCTACCATGAACATTCTCAGGTTTTACATCTCTGGAGGAAAATAATTGTATAGAATGCCAGCATTTAACCCTACATTTTTATTTTCATTGCCTTTTTTCCCCCCTTTGTTGTTCTGATGTCCTAAGAGAGGAATAAATCAAATAATAAGCATGCTTCTTAACATTCAACTTTTTGAAGCCACTTTTCCTATTGGATTAAAAATATTTTGATGGTTTTTTTTTCTTTAAAAATATGTCCCACATTTTAATATTTGATATTAATGTATAGAAGTGACTCTTGGTTTTATAAAGCATAATTTTTATTTCACTTCTTAACATCATAAGATGTGTATATGTTATTGGAAAGCTAATGATTTTCAGCTGTACAAAGACTGCTGAGGGATTATTGGGTTTTAATTGCTATTTTAAGACTGGAATATTCACATGCTGATATTCTCTCACAGTAGTAACTCAATCACTGGTTCTTTAAGTGAGTCATGTAGGGATTACAAAAATGCTTTACTACTTTGTGTCCCATCTTCTTGGAAGATCCAAACCAGCATTGGGATAGGTCTGTCCAAAACTAATTGCTAAGGCCAAACAAAGAAGTTGTGTCGTGAGTTACTGCAGGGGATGCTTTGTGCAATATTGCAGCAGGTTATTTAGAAAAACTACAGTTGGTGTTGCCTACTGCTGCATTCTCTAAGGACAGCAAGATGTCAGTTCCTATTAGCATGCTCTTGACCTTGGATGCTCCCAAATGGGCATATTACAGCTGCTAATTGCCTGTGTCTTAAACACGGCAACCCTGTAATAGAAGCAGAAGGGTATAGCAAGTCCAGCAAAACCTTCAGCATTTGCTGAATTTCCCCCCTGGTGTAGTCAAGACACAACACAGCTCAAGAGAAGATCTTATCAAAGAGAAGTTTTGATTGTAGTGGGTCCAAATTTTACCTACAATGACCAGGACTGGCTTACTCTTCTATACCCATTCTCCAGTGGCTCACACAGGAAAAGGTTCCAAATTTTTATGGAATCTTGTAAATGCATGTCTTGTGATGCTTTTTTTAATCTACTGGTTCACATTTTCCCTTAAGATTTGATGTAATGAAGTGCTGGAGTCCAGAGTTCAGGTAGAAAGATCCCTCAACTTTAAAGGGCTTTGAATCACACATCCAAGTAGTAAATAATAGATGTATAGAAATTCCAAATGAAATGCAAAAGAACTTGAGATGAATTACTGCAACACTAAAGAGAAAGCACTGAAAAATCACAGCATTTAAGATCTTATAGGGAATGCAGTAGATTTCTGAAATATGAAGAGTTTTTTTTCAAAGCCAGTTAAAAAGAAAGCTCTGGGGAAGGTCATTTGCTTTTCCCCAATACCTAGAACACTGGGTTTGACCCAAGGTTAAGACAATTAGTGAGAATTATTTTCAGCGTCTATAATGAGATGTCTTACAAAAGGTGAAATAGCAATTGCTCAGCCTTTTAGTGAGGTGCTCCAGGTGAACTGTGCAGCTATGAGCAGAAAAGGCACCAGTAGATGGTGCTCAAGAATACGCAGACTTGCTCCTCGCTCGGTAGGGCCAGGTAGTCTGTTCACAGAGTTATGTGTGAGCAGCTTTCTGCATAACCTGCGGAGTGCCTTGAAAAACCGGCCAGATCTCAGGAGAAAATCCTATAATCCTGTGCATCCTGTACATCCTAAATAATGCCTGGAACCTTCTGGGTCATGATCTCCCTACATGAAGGGTCAGTGCAATTCTTTCTTCTTTTGTCAGGACTGAGATGATTCAGTAGCAAGTCATGATTGGTGTTGTCAAGCACTGCTGACAAATTTGACAGTGAGGGCACTGCTGATTGCCTTAAAACCATATTTTATCTTAAAAATTGGTATTGCTTGGTTTATTCATAGCATTCCTTTCCTGGTGAATTGTCAGTGTCAGTAAAAGGTCTTTAGGTATTATAGTAGATGTTGCCTCTGCTGAAAAGCACAACTTTCTCACTTCATTTTGACCGTGAATTTGATATCAGCAATCTCTCTGTAAAAGTCTCCTCAATGTTGCAGGCAGGTTTAAAAATACATAGGAAAACTCATTTAAATCTCATGGATTTTTTTTTCCAAGTTATTTTACTGAATATTTTACTCTGCTTCTATAGTTTGCATCAGAGTGTGGAGAGAGAGCTCAGTCTCCAAACATGTATTTCCTCTCAAGGGCTATCTAGGGAGCAGCACTACCACAAGCAATTAAAAAAATATCTTTTATAATCCTTTAAAAAAAATTATTATTACTGATTTTCTTTAGAATTTGGGGCTTCCCACACACACTGTTTGTGTTTCTTCATTCCATAAACAGCACTCTTTGCACAGAATTGTCTTCCAGGATTTTTCATCTCATATATCCCTTAGGCCTTATCGAAGTGCTTCAGTATGCTGGGGGCATACACACATCTTTAACATCAAATGAATGACTGCTTCTGATGTGGGCTCTCTTCTTAATTGTCTTTTTTTTCTGATTGTATAAAACTCTTGAACATTTTGTATTTATACCAGGTCATAAAACCACACAAGTGCAACATGAGCATTTCAGTGTGCATGCTGCCTCTGTGTTATCCCAGAGTCTTATTCACTCAGCGTCTTTCAATGTTTGGTTTAAACCTGGTTTCAAATTCAAGCTGTGTGAACAATATAGGAGTCAGTGGCAAAGAGGGTGGAATTTGATTAGCCCTCGCTAACAACCCTTTTCCAGCTTGGTAATCCATGCAACTCATCTGCCAGGCACTAGTAATGGTGAACTTGTCCTGTGAAATGCAGCTAAAGCCTGTCCTCCTCCTTTTTTCCAACCTGGTTAATTTCTATTCTATTCTATTCTATTCTATTCTATTCTATTCTATTCTATTCTATTCTATTCTATTCTATTCTATTCTATTCTATTCTATTCTATTCTATTCTATTCTATTCTATTCTATTCTACTCTACTCTACTCTACTCTACTCTACTCTACTCTACTCTACTCTACCCTACCCTACCCTACCCTACCCTACCCTACCCTACCCTACCCTACCCTACCCTAGGATTGGTAGGTTGGTAGAAACTCAAGGAAAAGTGAAAGAGCGATATGCTTCTTGAATGAGCATCCTGTCCAGGGTCAATTTGGTGTTTCACTCGATTGGTGAAACCATTTTTGTCTGTGTCCCTGTGGATGCTGAAGAGACTCTCTAACAAAAAGGTGGTTAGGCAATTCCTGTCCCTCTTTGGCTGCTGGACATTTCCAGTTTACTCTTACTTTTGGACTGGAAACTACAAATAATCAGAATTGCTCAGAGAAGGAGGGTAACTGTAGAAACCAGTGATTTGTGCACAGAAGGTATTCTTGTGAAGGCATAGCCAAAGACCCAGACTGGGTGAGAATATTGATTTAGTAACCTTGTGATCGTGATTTGTGTTTTGCCAGAAATGGAGGGCATTGCAGGTGTATTTTGAGGCCACAGCTGCACAGAAAGCATTGCAGCATCAGGTTGAGTCTCCAGTACAGTCTTGGGTCATCCTGAATAGATTCTACAGATAAATTCACTGGAGAAGTGAGTTCTATCTCACTCTAGTTTTCCATCATAATTACTGGTATGGTGCTGGGTTTAGTTTCAGCTATAATGCATAGGCTGCCTGAAGTCAAATGTATTATCAGAGACCTGTGCAAAAAACTTAGGAAGCTATTGGAGAGACCAAGGGTTTTTTTTAAATATCAAGTACTTTACTGGGTGGATTGCAGCAACATTTGTGGGTTTTTCAGAAGCCCTAATGGCCTGCTATTTGAAAATATGTATTTTCATGCATTCTATGTCCAAACATCTAATCTGAAAATTACTGCCTGTTATACTTGCATAAAACACTTTTATGAGAGAATTTATCGCAGCTCCTGCCACTAGAGCATGTACAACAGATTGTCTGAAACACATCCCTAGGCTTGACATTGAGATGCATTTTCCCTGTTTCACCATGAAGAATTTTCTTTGACCATGTCTTTGAATTTAAAACTGAATGCTAGGAAGATCATTATAATATCTGGATACCTTAGAATAGAATAAACCAGGTTGGAAGAGACCTTCAAGATCATCGCGTCCAACCTATCAACCAATCCAACCCACCTAAACAACTAAACCATGGCACCAAGCACCCCATCAAGTCTTCTCCTGAACATCTCCAATGATGGTGACTCCACCACCTCCAGAGGCAGCCCATTCCAATGGGCAATCACTCTCTCTGTAGAGAACTTCTTCCTAACATCCAGCCTAAACCTCCCCTGGTTGCAGCCTGAGACTGTGTCCTCTTGTTCTGGTGCTGGCTGCCTGGGAGACGAGACCAACCTCCGCCTGTCTACAACCTCCCTTCAGGGAGTTGTAGAGAGCAATAAGGTCACCCCTCAGTCTTCTCCAGGCTAAGCAACCCCAGCTCCCTCAGCCTCTCTTCATAGGGCTTGTGTTCCAAACCCTTCACCAACTTCATTGCCCTTCTCTGGTCACGCTCCAGCAAGTCAACATCCTTCCTAAACTGAAGGGCCCAGAACTGGACACAGGACTCAAGGTGTGGGCCTAACCAGTGCAGTGTACAGGGGTACAATGACCTCCCTGCTCCTGCTGGCCACAGTGTTCCTGATGCAGGCCAGGATGCCATTGGCCCTCTTGGCTGCCTGGGCACACTGCAGGCTCATGTTCAGCCTACCTTCTGAAGGATAATAGGAGAAAATAAAGTTGAAAATGGAGATTATCGATAGAGATAATTACAGAATGCCAGACTGGAAAAGGATAGTCCAAATCTCAGACAGTCCTGTAAAAATATACTAGAAGTAGCTCTAGAGCACATCTATTCTTGTTCCATAAAGGAGAAAACATGTTTAGGCCATGAAACATTTCATTTCACAGAATGTTAGGGATTGAAAGGGACCTTGAAAGATCATCTAGTCCAACCTCCCTGCCAGAGCAAGATCACCTAGAGTAGGTCACACAGGAACACATCCATGTGGGTTTTGAATGTCTCCAGAGAAGGAGACTCCACAACCTCTCTGGGCAGCCTGTTCCAGTGCTCTGTCACACTTGCAGTGAAAAAGTTTTTCCTTGTGTTCATGTGGAACCTCCTGTGCTACAGTTTGCACTTGCTGGCCCTTTTCCTATCATTGAACATCACCATAAGAGCCTGTCTCTGTCCTCCTCATGCTTGCCCTTCACATCTTTATAAACATATAATAGGGTCACCCTTCAGTCTCCTCCAAGCTAACTCCTTCAGCCTTTCCTTATGGGGAAGATATTCCATTCCTTTAATCATCTTTGTGGCTCTGCAATGGACTGTTTCAAGCAGTTCCCTGTCCTTGAACTGAGTGGCCCAATAGTGGACACAACATTCCAGATGTGGCCTCACCAGGGCAGAGTAGAGGGTGAGGATAACCCCTCTCAACCCTGTAACGGGTTCCACTCCGTGGTTAAACTCTCATTATTCTAACTACTACACCAGGCTATTTATCTTTCTGACAGCTGAATCTTCTGCATCAGGTTTTCTAGGAAAACCTTTCATGTATTTTGTGCATTCTCTCAGGGCAACGATGAGGAATGGCTTCATTATGATCATCTGTAATTGTTGTTTCATGGGGTACTATTCAATTCTATGGTATCATTCTGTCTGCATACCTATGAAACAAAAACAACAAAAAAACAAACAAACAAAAGAAACCAAACAAACCAAACAAAACCCCCAAACAAATCCCAACAACAATATAGAATCAAAGAATCAACAAGGTTGGAAAAGACCTCAAAGATCATCAAGTCCAACCTGTCACCCAAGACCTCATGACTACTAAACCATGGCACCAAGTGCTATGTCCAATCCCCTCTTGAACACCTCCAGGGACAGCGACCCCACCACCTCCCTGGGCAGTCCCTTCCAATGGATAACAACTCTCTGTGAAGAACTTTCTCCTCACCTCGAGTCTAAATTTCCCCTGGAGCAGCTTGAGACTGTGTCCTCTTGTTCTGGTGCTGGTTGCCTGGCAGAAGAGACCAACCCCCTCCTGGCATCAATCACCCTTCAGGTAGCTGTAGACAGCAATAAGGTCTCCCCTGAGCCTCCTCTTACCCAGGCTAAACAATCCAGCTCCCTCAGCCTCTCCTCGTAGGGCTTGTGCTCAAGGCCTCTCACCAGCCTTGTTGCCCTTCTCTGGTCATGTTCAAGTGTGTCAATGTCCTTCTTAAACTGAGGGGTTCAGAACTCCAGGTGTGGCCTAACCAGTGCTGAGTACAGGAGCACAATGGCTTCCCTGCTCCTGCTGGGCACACTATTCTTGATGCATGCCAGGATGCCATTGACCTTCTTGGCCACCTGGGCACACTGCTGGCTCATGTTTAGGCAGCTGTCGATCAGCACCCCCAGGTCCCTCTTTGGAATAAGTTGCTCTGTGTTTGTGTGTGTGTGTTGTTGCACATGTGGAACATGCTCAGTAAAACATGTTTTTGCACAAGCTGACAGCTCAGAGATGCAGTTCTATGTATCAGTTTCATTTCAGTCTTGTTAAATTTTGAAAAGATGGTACTTCTCCTCAGTGTAAGATAATTCCTATTAGATGTTGCATATTTAATATTATTCTCAGAGGTATAAGCTGTATCTCATTTTTAAAGGTGCACAGATAGTAACAACTCCTCAACAGTGAAGGTTAAGAATAGGGTTGGACCGAAGGAATTCAGCTGGAGGAAAAGGCAGATCCTACTAACAATGCATTAAGCATATATTATAATTTTCTTCTGCAGAGAGGCTAATAACTACAAGATCACTAAACCAATCACTGACCAGGGCAAGGCTTAAACAGATGAGAAGCACACAGGAACATTAGGCTTTAGGGGATTGACCTGTCAGCTTGATACATCTGCTTTCTGACCACTGTGTTCTTTTCCCATGGAAGAAACAGGTTTGCCTGTCTGAAGTCTTCTCACTGTTTGAACACCTGACTGTGAGGAACTTATTTGACATTTTTATTATTCTTGTGAGAGACAAAGATCAAGAGGGCTAAGTGACTTCCTGAAGGTCTTAGTGGTTTGGGGTTGGGTTTTTTGTTGTTGCTGTTTTGGAGATTTCTTTGTATCTGAAATCAGTTTAACATCCCACATTAAAGGCTGCTTTATAAACTAGAGCATCTCAGTCTTAATCTTTTGGTTGCATGGTTTAGTTGATTAGGTGTTGTTTGATGATAGGTTGGACGTGATAATCTTGAAGGTCTCTTCCAACCTGTTCTGTTCTGTTCTGTTCTTCCATTCCATTCCATTCCATTCCATTCCATTCCATTCCATTCCATTCCATTCCATTCCATTCCATTCCATTCCATTCCATTCCATTCCATTCCATTCCATTCCATGTTTGTTTCTTTCCATACTTGATAGCTCCAGTTATTACCCCAATTTACTAGTAAGGTATTTCTCTCAGAGCACTTCAGCATTCTACTGTTGTCTTTGCCCAGAGAGCTTGACTTCAAAAGAGCAGAACAGGAGAAATTTTTAAAGTATTTATAAGCCAGGGAGTTTGGTATTTTATTTTCACCATACCTTCAAGACCAGAGCCCTTTGGAAATTCATGTTGTAGCACTGACAAGTGCTACCCTGAATTCTTCTCTCAACTTTTAGAGCTCTGGTTCAGACTGACATTTAATTGACACTCTTGTAGCCTTTTTGAAAAAAGAATGTTTGGGTTGATTTTTGGTTTTGTTTTCTTCTTCTATCTTTTAAAGTGGGAAATACAGCAGGACTTTACTAGACTCAGGGGGTTTGTTTCCTCTTGTGTAAGTTCAATTATTCCCCCATCTGTAATGCTTTTTTAAGTTGACCAGGATGATCTTAACTATTCAATCTAACCACAGTCCTCAGAAACTGGAAGGGGGAAAAAAAGAAAGGAAAAAGAATATAAGAAAAAACACTTCTTATTTCAATGAGAACTTGAAATTTTGGAGGAAAGTTTTATCTGACTTCTTTTGACTGTTTATAACATCATGGGCTGCTATGCTAAGGAGATTTATTCTCCCTGTTTAAAAAAGCAAAACTGAATCAGGCTTTCACTGTTGGAACCAGGTTGGCTAGTAGATGAGCTTTAGAGAGGAGGCAGATTTTTGACAGTACTTCCAGGGGAAGAAAGATAAATCACCTGCCATTGTTCTAAAAGCAATATAAATGCTCATCATCATCCTGAAAGAGTTTCTCCTACTTACCATGGGGTAGAAGTATGGATGAAGATAAACCATGCAGAGACAAAGCTCCCTCCCTAAATTGAAACCAGGTGCAACTCAAAGTCATTGGAATAAAATATGCCGAACTGGAACCACTGAAACTCTGACCCGAGGCGCATGGAAGTTGGTAGGAACCTTTCAGCTAACGTTATTAGATTTTGCCCTGGAAGCTTGCAGCTACTTGATTGATACTGAAGGCAGTAAAGGCAATCATATGAGAGTAACCAGGGACCAATTCTTCTTTTTTCTCTTTTCCAAAGTAGGAAAATTGCCTAATTCTAACTGTCGGAACCAAAGTTTGTTGAAATCAATAGCAGTCTGTATAAGTGAGAGCTAGTGAACAGCATAACAGCGACAAATAGCAGCTGCATTATGTACCTTGCTTCAGGTCCTTCTGGAATGAAAGCCACTAAAAATAGAAACAGCACTGTGCTAAAACTTAGCCCAGTGAGCATACCCCAGTTTTATCATTGTAAAATTGCTTTCTTACCAGTAGGGGAATTTGATTCTTTGTCTGTGCCAGAGGGAGGAAAACAAACAAAATCCTTTATAATTGCTGGATCTCTGGTATGTTTGTACTTGAGACAAGGAGCGGTCAGAAGCCAAGTAGTTTTTGTATTTCATCTAAAAATATTAGGAGAAAAACTACAATATCCAGCAAAAAATGTTGGGGGTGGGGGGAGGGGTAGAGAGAAGTAGTTTTTAAATGGCAAGTTGACCATCTTCTATTTTGCCCTCTTTTTATTTAAACCCCAACACCACCTGACACCGACAGGTATCTGACAGATATCACAACGCCTCAACAACTTGAATAAAACCTGGACCGGGCAAGGGAACTCATACATCATTTGACTCATATTAAGTTGACTCCACCAGTTTGGGCTCCACTAAACAATGCTGACAAGAACAATCAAAAAGAAACCTTCAATACTGCAAAACACACAGTGGAGATTTATCAAATACATCTTTTGGCAATGACAGCCACTTTACAAACACTGCTGCTGATTCTCATGCAGATGAGGCAATCTGAAAAATAAAAGGGCTTCAGCAATTTATGCTTCTTAGACTTAATAAAGTTATTTTATTAATGGAAAAAAAAATCTCTGTGCTGGACTTCAGAACCTATTGATTTTTTTGGGGGGTAGTAGCAGATTTCTAAAGGTATGAACTCAGGAGAGCTGATGCAGCAAAAAGAAAGATAGTATCTCTTAGAAAAATTTAATTATCCTGACACTAAAACTGCATCTTAGTTTAAAAATTAATCTCCATTTTAAAAATAGGCAATGTCTAAAAGTTGGAATGCCTGTCATGTGCTATTAGCTAATCTGAAATGAAGCTGCTGGCAAGGATGATTGATTATACCTAAAGCAAAGAGCCATGATAAGATAATAAATGTGGTTTGACAGAAAAATATATGACTGAGAAAGAAACATAAGTTTGGGCTCCAGAAGTGAATGTTCTCATCAAAATACAAGTAGAGGTGTGAAGCTCAAATAAAAGCTGAAGATATTTGGTGCTCTATCTTACATTGGATGGTAAAATCAAGGTTCAGCAGAAAACCAAATAAGTCAGTGAAATAAACCTGGATGAGTGCACAATCATCAATGCTTTAAAACATCTTCATTTGTCCAGCAATAAGAAGGGAGAAAAGCCTTCAGCAAGTAGCCTGATGTCTCAGCTATAAGATGCTTTCAGTTTTTCCCATCTGGGATTTTTGGTTGAGTTGTTTTTCTTTTTGTGCTTAAAATGGATTACTGTAACATGCTATAACATAGAAAGATTGTGAGGCCCTGGAATAGTTGTCGAGGGAGGTGGTTGAGGCCCCGTCCCTGGAGGTGTTTAAGAGCAGGCTGGATGAGGCTCTGGCCAGCCTGATCTAGTGTAGAGTGTCCCTGCCCATGGCAGGGGGGTTGGAACTAGATGATCCTTGTGGTCCCTTCCAACCCTAACTGAAACTATGAAACTATGATTGTGTGTTTGTGTGCATAGCATACGTGTGTATATATATCATTGTATTGATTAACATACCACAGATGAACACATACAGACTCACTACTCTTTGGAGAAATACACTTTGTATGCAAAAAAAAGCTGCATCAATAACAAAATACATGCAGTGCTTTTGATATTCTGCTTTCCTTTTGGTAGTTCAGGGGTCCAAGGCAGCTCCCTTCTTCTGCAGCAGCAGTAGACCTGTGTGCTGATGTGATGTCCTGACATAATATCCCTGCTTTGCCAGTGTGTAGGAATCATCATTTCTCCCTGTGCATGGGTGTGTTTTGAAGTGCAGACAGCTCTACAGGTGTCATTCATACACAATTTGTACTTCTGCAGAAGATCAGCCTTGACTTGGAGATTTCAGAGATAGGACTGTGAGTGTTGTAGCAAACCATGCAATCAGGGGACGTGGGATGAAAAGGTAAGAGACTCACTGAGAATAACATGACTACATTAAAACAACTGCCTCTTATTAAAACATTATTAGTAATCATCTGTGTTCTTCTAGTGCAGTGATAACACAAACTCTTTTTAGTGCCAGGAATGTATTACTCTCATATTCCCACCAAAAAATAAGAGCCTATTTAATCTTCTCTCTGGGAGGTGTTTAATCCTTTAACATTTTTCCAGTTCATATATGACTTTGAAAAGCATCCAAAAAAATCAAAGGATAAACTAAAACTGAATCTCATGAGTTTTGCTCATCAGTAAAGATGAGAGTGAAAGAAAACTAGAGTTCCTTGTGACTTAAATCTTCACACATACCTCTATGGGACTGCAAGGATGGCAATAGCTGCTGACATAGAGCAGTAGCAAAAGTAAGGACTGGAAGTCCTATGGATAGAAAAGCAATGTATTTATGCTATGGAGAAGTAGGAGATGCAGAAGGTGGACAGTATCTGAAGAGTGATGATGAAAATATTTTCCAGCTTTTAGCTCACTGATACTAATATTTTCTCAGCAATGAAAATGGCCAGTGGCTTCCTGGCATGCATCAAGAATAGTGTGGCCAGCAGGAGCAGGGAAGTCATTGTGCCCCTGTACTCAGCACTGGTTAGGCCACTCCTGGAGTACTGTGTCCAGTTCTGGGCCCCTCCATTTAAGAAGGACATTGAGACTCTTGAACGTGTCCAGAGAAGGGCAAGGAGGCTGGGGAGAGGCCTCAAGCACAAGCCATACATGGAGAGGCTGAGGGAGCTGGGATTGTTTAGCCTGGAGAGGACGAGGCTCAGGGGAGACCTTATTGCTGTCTACAACTATCTGAAGGGAGGTTGTAGCCAGGAGGGGGCTGGTCTCTTCTCCCAGGCAACCAGCACCAGAACAAGAGGACACAGTCTCAAGCTGCACCAGGGGAGGTTAAGGCTGGAGGTGAGAAGAAAGTTCTTTACAGAGAGAGTCATTCGCCATTGGAATATGCTGCCCAGGGAAGTGGTGGAGTCACCACCCCTGGAGATGATCAAGACAGGGTTGGATGTGGCACTTGGTGCCATGGTTTAGTAGTCATGAGGTCTGGGGTGACAGGTTGGACTTGATGACCTTTGAGGTCTTTTCCATTCTTACTGATTCTATGATTCTTTTGTGATTGATCAGATAAGCATCATCATTCACAAAACAAGCACCCATACCTGAATTTTACAGCACTGAGAATTTCTACAGGCTGAATCAAATTAATATATTCTTTTGTGAAAAGAAAGACATTATAGCTAAAATACTAAAACTACTTTTAAAACCCACTTAAGGAAAACATTATCCCTCTAAGTCTGTATTTTGGAGTTTAAAAGCCAACTCTGTTCTTACCAGATTTTGATTCTAGATGATTGCTTAATACCTAAAGTTCCCCTGAGAATTGTAAGCTCTCAGCTTGTTTTAAAGTTGAACAAGAGTTACTTACACATAATTTTTGAACTTAGTAACAGTACATAAACACTTTTTATAATTTAAGCCTGAGGACACTAATTTGTGTGCTTTGCCCACCAAGAGGAATCCACCCCCCACCAAATATCTGGGGAAGATGTTCCCTGTATGGAAACCCACCTAAGCTATGTGGTATGTATTACCTGGGTGACAGTTGAATATCTATCACAGGCTGAAGAGATGCCTTCCACCTGTCATTTGGAAACAGATTATACTCAATAATTAGGGTATCTTTATAAAATACATGTGGCAGTGGTTCTACCTCTTTTATACACAACTTTTATGGATCCCAAAAACATATCCAAAAGATGTGATTGGAGGTCCTGTCTCTTGCTTTTCACAAAAATAGGTGAACCGTTGTTCTGTCAGAATTAGGCTTATCCCAAATACTCCTTTGAATCTGTTCTAGTCAGGAGGAGTTGAATTAGTATTCATGGAGATCAGCTGTGAAATGATGCAGGGGTTAAGGCATCCCCATAAGCAGGAGAGAGGAAAAAAGGAAGCTTTTGTTTTGTGTTTGTTTATCTGAACGTTATACTTTTGTACAAGGGGAAATAGCCTACAGACTTATAAAAGATGGGGAAAGCTTAAGGCATTTGATGTGGCTGAGTAATGCTGTTGTATTTTTGTATTTACATGATATTGAGGGTAAGAAAAATCTCTCTTTATATTATATGTTTTGGCCACTTAGTGGATTTGTATCTGTTTGGTAAAGGTTTGGATGCTATTTACTGTAATTTGTGTTCTCTTTTGTCCTGCATAAGATCAGACAAGGTTCATGAATTCCTAACATATATTTAATTGCAATTCATGGAAAAAACTACTGAGAGATGAAAGAAAAATGTGCACTCTTCATCACTTCATTCTCACCTTTCCCTGCATTTTATTTTTGTTCTTCTTTCCCCTCTATGGCTGAGTGCACTGATTACCTGGAAGACAAGGAACACATAGAATGGTTTCTATCTTTTCATTATCTTTGATACAAAGTATTTCCTGAAGTTTAAGAAATAACATCTGAAAAAGGAGACATTCAAAAAGAACTGACTCAAAATCTTTATCATAACCTACCAAGGAAACATATTAGGGTTGTTTTGGGTTTTTTTTCCTAGCCAGAGTTTTGTGGAGATGTTCTCCATTGTGTGAAGGAAAGAAGGGGAGAGAAGCAGCAGTAGCATCAGTGCTTGCCTGAAGTAATTCTGTTGATGATAGAGGGTGATTAATGAAATTAACCATGTGTTTTATGCAGTTTTAAGTAAACACAGAGTATTAGTTACACAGGAAATAGCTCTTTTGTAAGCATGTAAGGAGACTCAGAAGGGGTACACCTGAGATCCATAGAGCTGAATGCACTGTTCCTTCACATGGCAGGAGTAAGTGCTAAAGAAAAGTCATAAGCTGAGACTGCACAGAGGGAGTTTTCCCCTGGCATGAGGTCCTGCCTTGCCAACAGTGTGTAAGCTCATGAGAAAGGAAAGAGAAACTGGGTTTGAACACTGCCTGATCCTTAACATTTTCTAGTTAACAGATTCAGGATCCCCAGTTATCAGACACAGGATCAGCTTCTGGATGCCACATTTGGGGCTGTTTTACTCTTTTAGCTCCCAGCTCTTGTGAAGCGTGAATCACAGGAGGGGGTTCGTCTCTTCTCCCAGGCAACCAGCACCAGAACAAGAGGACACAGTCTCAAGCTGTGCCAGGGGAGGTTTAGACTCGAGGTGAGGAGGAATTCTTCCTGAGCGAGTCAATTCGTCATTGGAATGGGCTGCCCAGGGAGGTGGTGGAGTCGCCGTCCGGAGGTGTTCAAGGGGAGATTGGACGTGGCACTTGGTGCCATGGTCTAGTTGTGAGGTCTGTTAGGACAGGTTGGACTTGATGATCCTTGGGGTCTCTTCCAACCTTGGTTATACTGTGATACTGTGATAAGCCTAAGCATTTAACTAGGGGATCACATATCTGTTTTTCTTCTCTTCTAGTATTTCTTTTGGTTGAAGGAACCAGATTCTTCTCTCACACATGATTTAAGTTGTCCACATTGATTTTCTTATCATCGACCAAGCTTAGAACAGAACAACATAAACCTTACTACAGTCCCCAAAATCTAACTGTGAAAAGGATGGGAGGACATTATATCCCCCTCCACCATTTCTTATCCCAATGCCAGGGTGTAGGAGGTTTAGATTGGATACTACAAAACATTTCTTTACTGAAAGAGTTGTCAGGCTTTGGAATAGGTTGCCCAGGGAAGTGATGGAGTCACTGTCCCCAGATGTGTTCAAAAAACATCTCAACGTGGCACTTTGGGACAAGGTTAGTGGCCATAGTGATGTTAGGTCAGCAGTTGGAGAACTTGATGATCTTAGAGATCTTTTCCAACTTTAGCAATTCTATGAATCTATGAAAATGTTTCAAGATAACAGTGAGTGAAGGAATGACACCAAACTGTGTGGTGCAGCAGACAGGCTGGAGGGAAGGGATGCCATCCAGAGGGACCTTGACAGGCTGGAGTGAGTGGCACAAGCCAACCTTATGAGGTTCAACAAGACCAGGTGCAGGGTCCTGCATCTGGGTCAAGGCAATCCCAGGCACAAATACAGGCTGGGAAATGACTGGCTGGGAAGCAGCCCAGAGGAGAGAGACTTGGGGGTGCTGGTGGACGAGAAGCTCAACAGGAGCTCTCAATGTGCACTTGCAGCCCGGAAAGCCAAGCAGATCCTGGGCTGCATCAAGAGAAGTGTGACCAGCAGGTCAAGGGAGGTGATTCTCCCCCTCTACTCAGCTCAGGTGAGACCCCACCTGGAGTACTGCGTCCAGTTCTGGAGCCCCTACAAGAAGGCTGGGAAGGGACTTCTCAGGATATCAGGTAGCGATAGGACTAGGGGGAATGGAATGAAGCTGGAGGTAGGGAGATTCAGGCTAGATGTGTGGAGGAAGTTCTTCACCATGAGAGTGGTGAAGCCCTGGAATGGGTTGTCCAGGGAGGTGGTTGAAGCCCCATCCCTTGAGGTGTTTAAGAGCAGGCTGGATGAGGCTCTGGGCAGCCTGATCTAGTGTGAGGTATCCCTGCCCATGGCAGGGGGGTTGGAACTAGCTGGTCCTTGTGGTCCCTTCCAACCCTGACTGATACTATGATAATCTCAGGCATTGGGAAGCTGTGTTCCCAAAACATTACCTGTGAGTGTTAACACTATCAAATTAATTTTAAAAAGCATTAGGAGTATTGTATGAGGAAGTTTCTTGAGACTGAGTGAATAATTACTTTTTTTTCCCCTACTTCATGGCTTCTGATGACAACTGGATGGCCACATAGGCAAACTGTCATTTTCCCAACCTTCCATCAACTTCTTCCTACTCTCACTCCCATCCTGCAGGTATCGTACAACCCCCTGAAGTGCACACATTGGTTTTGCTGTCCTTATGTGTGAAATTCAGGTTTCTCATGATCTCTGACAATATTTTATTTGGCTGGATGTAATACATTCTAATCTATTTTCAAAGCATTGTAAAAGGGAATAGGACACTTCTTTGGAGATCAGCAAGAAAACACCTGTCTCCCTGAAGGCTCTATCTGGCTCCACAGTTGGGGGTTCATTTATTCCTGCTGGGATTACTGAGAATCTAATAGCACTGACTGATTTTCCTGAGGGGGCAGAACAGAAATGTGTTCTGTTCAGTGTGGTATGATGATTTTATTTGGCATATTTAATGTATGTTTGAAGTGTCAGAAAGGTAAGGCCCTGCATGCAATAACTGCTCTTAATGGCCATACACTGTTGCTGTGGTGGACCAGTCCTGGACCAGCTGCTGAATTCAGTGTTGTAATAGGATTTTGGCAGGCCAGGGAAATGGCAAAGGAGACACAGATTTTTATACAAAAACCCAGTGCTGGGTTTGAATATTTTTTTTTTCTTTCTACAAGGCTGTCATGATTAAGAATGTTTTAAGCATTACAAAATGCTATAGTTCTAATGATCTGCTTTCATCTTCTGCAAATCCTCAAGGTTTGGGTACAGAATTAAGTTTTCTGTGATGACAGTTTTCCAGGGTTTGAGAAGAAGAGTAATGAAACCCCCAAACTGCTATGGATGCTCTTCAGAGGTTCAACCTCTTTGAACCCTTATGCTGAAGCAGAGTAGTACCAGCAATCTCTTTCCTATTAAATGAGAACTCCACTAGTGTAATTCTGCTGCTGCTTTTTATCCTAACCAGCTAGGACAGTGGAAAGACCATAGACATTTCCTTCACAATGCTCTAATTTTTTTTGGAATAGAAGGCAGCATGCAGAGAATTAAGGGGAGATAGGTTTTTAAATATAAGATGTAAGTGCTGGTGTAATCATACTGCTTGAGAGTGTGCTGTTACTCTTTAGCCTTTAAAGCAAAAGACACTTGTTTTAAGCCTATAAATTGTGAAGCATGAGCCATTCTTTCTCCTCACAGGGTGTGAAGAATAGGGCCCATGCACAGACTCTCAGGTCTCAGGGTAATCAGCAGCTGTGCTCTCAGTATCGTGTTGTGTGAAAATAGAGCTATTCAGCAGGTGAAATGCAGCTGCCTGGGACTATCTGAGACCACTGCACAGAGCATAAACCGACTCTGGCTGAGAAAAGACCTAATGATAAGTGCTGCACCTGAACAGTCATGGCTGTTCAAATAAGAAAGCAGCTATTTTCTCCCGATTATTCTCATCACCTTCTTTTTCAGAGAGTTCATGACAGAAGGATCACAGTGGCACTGCAAGGCTACAAGTTCACATTCTCTTCTTCATTTTCAGACACCAAAGCTTTGCAAAAGTCACAGGTTCAGAGATTGAGAGATCTGAGATTTTTACCTTTATATATACGTATACACACACACAGACACACAAGAGGGAACAAAGATCTGCAGCTGAAAGTGATAAGACATTCAGAATTTAGACAGGAACAGGATCATAGCAATAGGTGGAGTTCTGAAGCTCTCTGGAGGACCCTCCCTGGTGGATAGCGCTTTTCTGTCAGACAGTATTGCCTCCTCCACCTTAAGTGTGCTGGGAGGCAAAGCCTGGAATCTGTGAAATAGAGCTAGTGTCACCAGTTTGAGCTGAATTTTAAGTAAACTTGTATCAAATTGGCTGTTACCTGCAATCCTATGGCAACATGCTGTACAGTACAGACTACTATCTGCAAAGGGTGAAAATCCAGGCTCACTCTTGCTACAATTTTTTCAAGGCCTTTTCCTTGAAATGTGGAATTATGAGTTTAGAAATGCTCTGCAGAAGGTTGCTTTTATTTGGTTTACTCCAAAGGAAAACAGAAAGGATTAGATTTTATTTGAATGAGTAATTTTATGGCTTAGAATCAAGAAACAACTCGGCATGAGATCCTTGTGTTACATGACTCCCTGCAAAACAAATAAATACATATCCATGAATAAAAGAAATGGTTATCTTTGGGGCTACAGGAAGCAGGACACTGTTAAGAGATTATTTTTACCTGATTATCCAGGATTGCTGAGAGAGAGGAAGCAATACTTGATACCTTTCTAGCATCAACATATTTTATGTGCTGCTGCAACACTCACGTTGGTACAGAAAGAACAGAAGAGATTTCAGGAGCAGAAAAGACACACTGCTGTGAAAGACTTAAAGAACTCATGTCTGTTTAATATCTCAGGAAGACAGGTGGTTTGGTTGCAATTTTTGAGTATTTTCATGTGGAGAAAATAGTGGATACCAAATGAGCTTTCAATCTTGCCAAGACAAGTAGGCAAAAGTCGTGCTTGGAAGCTGATCTAAAGAAATTCAAATGACAATGTGTGCTAATAGTTTTAATTGTGAATATTAACCTTCAGATTATCAAGAAAAATCAGGGAAAATAGTAGATTGTTCTGTCTCTAGGTACCTCAAATACAGGCTGATGCCTTAGGAGAAAGAGGGTTATGCATTATTGAGCTTAATAGAGGAATAATTGGATGTAATAGCCTGTGGTATACTGGAGATTGGATGTGATGATCTAATGGTTCTCCTGGCTTTAACATTTATGAATTCCATGTAGACAAAATCAAGAAAGAGAAGGATTTGCTTTAGTCCCTGAATCCTGCTACTAGTAAAATGTTCTGAGCTCTGTACAAATGGTGTGGCAAACACCGTGCTAAACTAGTGTATAGCACAATGTGAATAGCAGAAACATTCACATCCAAACATCCTTATCTGTGAAATCCATCTTGATTGGTAGAAATCCATTTCAGAAGTATGGGCAGAGAAGTCCTCCTTAAGTTTATTTGTTGATGAATATGCTTCTATGACATTGTTCTCTGAACAAACCTACACTGGTAACTGTGTGAAGTAAAATGTGCTGTCCCCTTGATTGTCCTATTTGCTAATCAATGTGGACTTAATGGCAAGTGTGCTGTCAAGTCCTTTTCAAATCCTTCCATAACAAGGATTTCTGTGGTGCGAGCTGGAGGAGGCCCATAGCTATTACCTGCTGCTATGCTATAAAACATTCTTTACTTCCTGTAATTTATTTGTTAATTAGAAAAGTTTTTAAAGCTTCCATAGGTTGTGTATGACTGTGACCTCTTGAAGTATGAAAAAACCAAAATAACAAAAAACCCCACCTAAGCTGGTTTGGCTCTGGCAGTTCAATCTTTCATTTGAAATTATTTTGAGGGAAGAAACAGCAAGACAGACCAACAGAGTGTTTCAGTCCCTAAGTGATCTTACAGATCACAGAATCATAGCATCACCAAGGTTGGAAGAGACCTCAAAGATCATCAAGTCCAACCTGTCACCACAGACCTCATGACTAAACCATGGCACCAAGTGCCACATCCAACCCCGTCTTGATCATCTCCAGGGGTGGTGACTCCACCACTTCCCTGGGCAGCATATTCCAGTGGCAAATGACTCTCTCTGTAAAGAACTTTCTTCTCACCTCCAGCCTTAACCTCCCCTGGTGTAGCTTGAGACTGTGTTGTCTTGTTCTGGTGCTGGTTGCCTGGGAGAAGAGACCAACCCCCACATGGCTACAACATCCCTTTAGTAGTTGTAGACAGCAATAGGGTCTCCCCTGAGCCTCCTCTTCTCCAGGCTAAACAATCCCAGCTCCCTCAGCTTCTCCTCATAGTGCTTGTGCTTGAGGCCTCTCCCCAGCCTCGTTGCCCTTCTCTGGACGCGTTCAAGAGTCTCAATGTCCTTCTTAAACTAAGGGGCCCAGAACTGGACACAGGACTCAAGGTGTGGCCTAACCAGTGCTGAGTACAGTGGCACAATGACTTCCCTGCTCCTGCTGGCCACACTATTCTTGATGCATGCCAGGATGCCATTGGCCTTCTTGGCTACCTGGGCACACTGCTGGCTCATGATGAGCTAGGAGTTAGAAGAATTTATCCAGACAAAATTTCTACTATTCCATTCATCAAATGAACACCTGTGGCTAGCCCATCTCATCCTGCATTCACGCTTCCTTAAACTTTTGTGACGCCTCTAGCATTTTAAGGCTCTGTGGAATTTCTCAAGCCCCAGTGCCAGCTCTTGAACTCCACATTGATTTTCTTTAAGAGTATCCTCAAATAAAACATATAAAATAAGCCCATGTCTGAAATTCATGTTCCTGTCAGACACAGTTCTTATGATATATTGCAACAATACATCAGAGAAAAGCAGCCCTGGTGATCTATTACAGTGATACTATACATCCTTGTAGAAGGAATGAACAGGAACTTTAAACTGAGAACTTGAACAGCTTTTTCTAGCTATTTTCTGGCAAAGGTACTAACATCTACTGTGTTTGTCAAACGATAACTGCTAAATTTAACTCCTCACACACTACAGGTGCACTGCTTGGTGGTTCTTAAATGCAATTCTGCTTTCTGTCTGTGGGAATGAATTACAAATATTCAAGATTTATTCATTTTTTAACAGAGATATCTTCTGCAATTAAGGGCTAAATATGCCTTAATTTTGCAAATGTGCCTTGCATTTAGAAAGGAAGAAGTAGAAGATTCTTTTAACTTCATTTCCATTGATGTCATTCGAATCTGAAAAAAGGCAAATACAGAGTTACCCATCAAGAGTGTAATAAAAACTTAACCATTAACATCTGAAATTGGTAGCAATATGAGGAAAAACTTTTTCAATTTACTCTGTTTTTCTAGAGAGAAAAAGGTCTTATAACTCACTGTTAGTCCTGTGAGCTCAACAGTACCACAAATATTTCTCTTTAGTGATGCTTTATCTGGACCTTTTTCAGTGAAAACTGGAGTGTATCTTCCCTTGAAGTCCCTTTTCTCAATAATTTTAGCTCCTTGATATCTCGTTTCACTAACCTGAATAATCTTGAGCTTTGCCTTGAGAGTCCTCCTAACTCGTCCTCTGGTCTCATATCACCTGAGTTTTGTGAGGTGGTTCCTGATGTGATCACTTCTGTTGCTGCCATGGCTCTTTCAGTTTGCTAACCAACAGTATACCTAAATTTCACAAGAGTCACACAGCATGAAACCTGTGCCTTCAAGCTGTTTTCCCGCTCTGTGAGAACATCAGATGCTCCTGCTACACACTGAACTTTCTCATAATAAAGAAATGTTTCTCATAATACCACTGTGACTGCAGTCATCACTTACGGTTATTGTGCCTGAACAGTTGTGTCAATATGGTGTCAGTTGTGGCCTTATAAGTGCCTCCACTTACAAAATAAGTGACTTTCTTGAAGCATCTAGAAACTATTTTTCCTTCTGAGGCATCTTTTGTATCGACAGATTTTGTATGGTTTGCTTTCCATCTGGAGCTCAGCTCTGCTTCCCTCAGGCCAAGTTGCGACTATTGGTGCCGCACATCCTGGCCACTTGCTGTGACATATTGTTATGTATAAAGGTTCTCTTCCTAATTTTGATGAGACATTATATGACAGAGCCAAGAAAAAAAATTCTGGGTACAAGCTCTGTCAAAAACTTGCAGGCTTTCAAGAGCAGTGTGGTTTTTTTCAGACAAAACGTTCTGCCAGTGCTGTTTGAAGACGTTTTGGCCACGGTGCTTTGGATTGTTTGACCTGCCAGCACAGCCATATTGCACTGGAAGCATGTGAAGATCGGAATGACATCAAGGGAAAACTCTAGGTCTGGTCCCTTCTATGTCTTAGGGCTATTTTTTTTTCTACAGTGAATTTTAATCCCATTTTGCCAATTCAGTAGGAAAAACCAGACATTAAAGTGACAGCAGTTAAAAGCTATTACTCAGCTTCTCAGCTTTTGCCATTTCTCTGCTTGGAACTGAATTGCAAGAGCATTTTGTCCTGTGAGCAGTGCATCCATTTCTTTATTGCACACATTCACCACAGGCAGTTGACTCTCTTTATGATGTTTTTAGTTTCCTACCCATCAGATTTCTTCATACTTTCTGCTCTCTTGCAAAAAATAAAGGAGAAAAAAAAAACAGAAGAGGAAATCCTATTTTCAAAAGGGATATTATGTAGAAGGCAATAGCTAAAAAGTAATAGTCCTTTTCGTTTTCCTCATTTCACTTTTCTTTCAAAGCCAGTTTGCCTGGTTCTCTTCCAGCCTCTCCATCCTTGTTAGAACAAAATGTTGTACAGTCTGTTAAGGTTCAGACCAAGGGACAATACTTCACATTTTATGACACAGCTTTCACTTTTGATGCAAGAAAACTTTGGGTGAAATCCTTTTCACACTCCTCCTTCCCCTTTTTTTTTTTGGTTGGGGTTTTTTGCTTGGTTGGTTTTGCTGTCAAAGTTCTCAACCACTTTTCAACCACTTAAAAAAACCATAATTTATTTACATTTTCTAATATAGGGTATTATGGTGGTTTTGCTCAGTGGGAAGGCCAATTGTTTCATATCTTCTCAAATGGTGAGAAATAAGAAGCCCTAGTTTACTGTTTGGAAGACACACAGTCTCATTTGAGTCTTTATCTGAACTGATCAATTCATTGTACTTCCAGGTTTAGTATAAAACTTTTGAGAGGAGAACATGTACAACTTTATTCAGCATGTGTAATACAGTGTATAAGCTAAATGCAGAAAGCAGCTCAAAAGCTACTGAATACATCAGCCACCAGAATGTAGATGTCTAAAGATGGGGAAATTATCTAAGTTACTGGCTATTGTTCTAGGTGGAAATTTTAAAACAGATGACAGTTATTTTCTTAAGGACACCTTATCTGCCAGCTTGAAATTAACTTGAAGATTTTAATTAGCCTACACTAGCAAGGTCAGGCAGAGGCTATAGTCTTGACTATACCAACTGGAAAATCAGAGTCAGTTTGTCACTTCACGAGGATAGACTGGCTGACACCAATATTGGCTAGCATCTGCTGGAGCAAGGCTGGACTTCTTGCTGCCACCTATCTAGCAGGCTCTTCATGGGAAAAATTACTCAGGTGTTACCTCAGCCTTTGTTAGCTGATCTTGAAATGAGCTGAGACATATTTGCTTCTGACTAGGCAGGAGTTGTCTGATTTGATTGTCAGTGTGCTTGTTCTGGAAAATAAGCAAGCTTTCAATCCTTTACTCATTTTTGCATTGCAAGAAGCCTGCTCTTGACAGCAATGACCATTGTAGCTGGACCAGCTCTCAGAATAGGTATGGTCCTATAGCTGCCCATGAGCAGAGCAAAGCACAGCAATAAATCTTGTAAGTAATTGGTCTACATACTATCTTCTTGTCTAGTACCTCTTCTGGCTTAATTCCTGGAGGGCTCAGTTCAGGCCCTGAGACTACTCTGCCGGGTCTGATAAGTGACTATACATCAGTTTTGCTTACCTGCACTTGGCTTCCTCTAAGCTACTTGGTAAGTAACTTCCTCTAAGTTACCTGGTAGAAGAGAAATATTTTTGCATAATTCATTCTTTAGTGCCTCCTCTTTCTGCTAAAGGTCTTTATATGACTTCAGGGTAAAAAGGACAGAAGTTAAGCAAACATAAATGCAGAATTTCTACCTATACAAATTATTAGATACTTTTTTACACTTGCATTCTCTGGACAGTTAGTGGACATGTTGTGAACTTGCCTGAGACAGATTGAATGGGGAATGCTGAGCATTGACCTTTGCTCAAAACAATTGCTGTTGGGACTCTTGCTCTTCAAGACATGTTCTGGTTAGGATGCTGACACACTGCAGTTCAATCAGGATCAAATGGCTCCAAAGTGGTCTGAGTAAGTCACAACGTTAGCACCCTCTGTTTTTTCTTAACAGTACAAATTAAGTTGGATTTCTATTTCCTCATCATGCCTTGGAGTACATACCCACTTTCTTTTTCTATGTAATTTCCACTGATCTGTGATTTTTCCTTTTTATTCATCTCTTTATTGTTTGAAAGTATCTCAGATCAGAAGTTTTCAGATTAAAACCTACGGGCAAAATCTTTGCTCTTTTTGCTTCAGGCTCTAGGTAAAAGTGGAGCATCACCCATAATAGCAATTATGGGTGGTTATTACTCTTGATTAAAATTAGATTAAATTGCAGTTGTCAACTAAAAAGATTTAATTAGCACAGAAAGACTGTCAGCCTTTCATTTTAAACATCTGCTAGATAAGCATGCCAGTAGCAGAGATGTGGAGTATTTGCCAGATACCTCATCAACAACCCCCTTTGTATCATCAGATAATTGAGACAATATGGTCTGAAATGCTTCATTTTTCAAATCTGACTGTATCTCACACACTGCATGGATCTTAGAAGTCTTTCTTCAGGTCAGATGTAAACAAATCCAATATTTTATGATTATTTGTTTTGTCAGATAAAGTGTTCTCTGGTGAGATGTTGAAAAATACAGTTGGGTCATATCGATATCCAATGTATTGATGTTTGGGATCAAAAGGATTTGTCTGGTTATTCTTTTCCTGGCCCAGGTATGAATATCTGTAAATCTCTTCAATCCTACTGGCATCAGTTCAGCAGGCCGACATCTCAGGCTGACATTTTCAAGGATATTTAGGTGTTTACACATCTCTGAGGACCTCAGACTAATGCCAGCCACTCTTTGAACTTCTGCCTGTACCTCCTCTGTACCACAGTGGAGGGTCATATTCTGATACCAGACATAAAAGGGACATGCCAGCATTTCTAGATACCTGCCTGGAGGAATCGCTAGTTATAGAGACCTCCACTACGTGATGTGCTGTGAGAGGCTGGCATTCTGAAACCATGAGTGTGCTCAGGAGGACAGAGTGTTATGAGAAGAAAAAAATCCACTTTTAAGCTATTGTAATGCTTAGGTGTTGATTTTGATCTCTTGAAGCTGCTTGTGAAGAAGGTCACACTTTCTCACTAAGTGCAAAATTTAGAAGCTTTTTGATGGACAAATGTGGAAATGAAAATGCTCCCAGTTTTGAGCGATGCATTGTTCATTTAAATCAGAGAAGTGCTCCTCAGTATGACTGGAAAATCATGTTATGAAGTTTTTTATTTTGAGGGCAATGCAAAAGTACTGGTTTTACTTAAATTGTGAGGGTTTGAACTCTCACATGTTATTCAGTAGAGATGAAAGTGACCTTTGCTGGTTGGTGTGGGATTGCAGCACTCTGCCTAACTCACTGGGGTGGTGCTACTCTGACCCAAGAGCTAGTGCCACCTCCTGCACCCAGTTCTTCTTAGAACTAAACATTTGTTCAAAAATTATTTTACTTACTATCACTGGACTTATCAGTACTGCTAAATTATTGCTCTCTACAACTACCTGAAGGGAGGTTGTAGACAGGCAGAGGTTGGTCTCTTCTCCCAGGCAGCCAGTACCAGAACAAGAGGACACAGTCTCAGGCTGCACCAGGGGAGGTTTAGGCTGGATGTTAGGAAGAAGTTCTATACAGAGAGAGTGATTGCCCATTGGAATGGGTTGCCTGGGGAGGTGGTGGAGTCACCTTCACTGGAGGTGTTCAGGAGGAGACTTGATGGGGTGCTTGGTGCCATGGTTTAGTTGTTTAGGTGGGTTGGATTGGTTGATAGGTTGGACGCGATGATCTTGAAGGTCTCTTTCAACCTGGTGTATTGTATTGTATTAGATGGTGTGGGGTGATAAGTTGGACTTGATGATCTCTGAGGTCTTTTCTAACCTGGTTAATTCTGTATTCTGTAAATTCACAACTCAGCTGGGCCTTCTAGGTAATTAATATATGAGGATGAGGACAACATCAGTAAGTCAGTGCATTTAGTTGGAAAACTGTTGGCACTGCAGCATTAAGAAAGGGAAGAAATTTAATCAGCCTGTCACAAACATAATTTTTTGAAAGCCAACCCAACACTGGCTTTTTTGTTTATTACCAACAGGCAAATAAAGAACAATGGAAACAATTAAAGAAGTCATTGAAAAGTCATTACTGCACTTCAGCACTAAGTTTCCTCTCAGTCCTCAGTCTGCAGGATTGTGGTCGGCTGGGAATGGCAGTTTTGAATGTTCCTTGAAAGTAATTTGCTATTCCAACTGCTCCTAAGGTTGTGTTTCACATTCTGTCTGCTGTGCTTGCCTTGAGATCAACTCTGTAACATATAATATTTTCTATTAAAATTCTGAAAAACAGAATCCAAGCCAGCAGAGGAAATTCTTTTATTTAATAGGGTGGTGTTTTAAAGCCACACATGAAAATCTTGACCCATCAGTTCCGGCTATCTCACCCTTTTTCATGTGGTCAGCTAGTTGCCAGTGCTTCTGTAGAATTCTCCCACCAGGATATTTATTCACAGAGAAGAAATCTGCCTGCAAACCTGCCTCCATATTTTAGGACTTGACAGTCAAGTCACTGCCTTTGATTAAGTTGGAAATGTTCAGACTGAATGTGCAACGTGATACATAATGTGATTATTTATTGACATACAGAGTGCCTATTCAAACTTTATGGTGTATTATTATTATTCTTTATTTATTGACTGTTTTCAGCATGCCTGACATTTAAAGACTTACAAATCTCTTCACTAAAAGGTCTAACCTTAAATGCAGCCAGAACTGGCTGTCAGTGGATGACCACCTCTCTGAGGAGATAAAGCCTCTGTGATTTCAGCAGTGAGACAACTGAGGCATCCGGATCAGTGAGCAAAATTAATCTCTGTCCATGGCTTGTATCTTCTCAATCAAAAGAAATTTCTTAGAAAGATGGACTTTCAAGATTTGCTTTCATAGTCTTGTAAAAAAATTGCAAAAACTCAGGGTTCAGTGCTACTTTCCAAACTGGCAAGTAGAAGGACTGAAAAGGGGAGAGGGGAGATGATGTTTTTCCACTGATAGTTATCTTTCAAATGACAAGGAAGTGCTGACCCTTCCATCTTCTTTGTGGTATGAGATGGTCTACCTGTTTGGTCTTGAGCTCTCCCTATAAGTTCCAAGGCTGTTCCCATGCCAGATATCCATCTCATGCCATGTTCTAGGATTCATCTACAGTTGCTATCTCACCCTTTCCATACTGGGAACTAGGAATACAATGGACTTCAAGTAACCCATTCTCAACTTTTCCCTGTCTCACACCTCTTGGCTGTCTGAAGATTGTGGTATATATTTTGTACAATAGGGAACTTTCTTCACTCCTGGTTTCATGCTCAGCTCCATGAAAGTTAAATAACTTCATCTAAAGAACTCAGAACTGGCTTTTATAGGTTATTTTGCAGGTGAAACTCGTCTCTCAATTTTCAACCCAGGCAGACATTGCTTTATATTATTGATGTTTTACAGTACCCTTCAAAAGAGAAAATAAAAATCATTATTCTTCTCTCTTAAATGAAAATGTAGAGCGAAGCACTGCTTTCTGTGTTAACCTGAAGTTCACATAAGTGTCATCAGCTGGTTTTATTTCAGGTGAAAAGTGGGTATTTTCCCTAATCTCTCTTCCAGTGGCCTCCATATCTTCAATTCCAGCTCTCAGTTCTTTTTGCTAAGTGTGTTGCATGAATTTTATTGTTGCTTTCCAAGGAAGGAGAGGATCTTGGTGGCTATGTTTTGAAGCAGTCCAGGTCTCTCCTGTCTGTTCTCATATGTATATTAAACACACTGGGGCTCCACCAGTGTAAGGCCAGTGCATCTATTAAATTTTTCCTCATAGTAAGAGAACTTAAAAGAAAAAAGGCAATTAGTCCAAATATAAAATGATGATTAGAGCTGGGGTGGAAGTGAAGTACATTTTCAAAGCAGGGAGAAAATGGTCAGAATAGATATGATCTCTTAAACTACTTAAAATTAGCATATTGTACTGAACCAAAATTAGGCATAATTGTAGCACTTAATATAACCTGTTGAGAGATGTTTTTAATGAGCTCAATTCAAATGTTTTTACCAAAGGACAAGATTTCCCCCCCTCCCCCTTCGATTACAAAATGCAATTTAAAGTCTTGAAATATTATTTTTGAATGCTAGGAACAGGAAGCTGGAGGATGATGTTTCTAAGGACAAGACTCATCCTACCTTGGTCTAATATGATTACTTTTCCACATCTTTATCTAACGTGGAGACATGTTCTGACCAAACCAAGTAAGACGTGTTTTGTAGGGCTGAAAAGTTGTCTGGCTTGGGTTGGTTTTGGCTCTAAAACCCTGAATGATTAATTGTTTCATAGTTTCATAGTTTCAGTTAGGGTTGGAAGGGACCACAAGGATCATCTAGTTCCAACCCCCCTGCCATGGGCAGGGACACTCTACCCTAGATCAGACTGGACAGAGCCTCGTCCAGCCTGGTCTTAAACACCTCAAGGGACGGGGCCTCAACCACCTCCCTGGACAACCCATTCCAGGCCTTCACCACCCTCACGGTGAAGAACTTCCTCCTCATGTCCAGCCTGAATCTCCTCACCTCCAGCTTCATCCCATTCCCCCTAGTCCTATCACTCCCTGATAGCCTGAAAAGTCTCTCCCCAGCCTTCTTGTAGGCCCCCTTCAGATACTGGAAGGCCACAATGAGGTCACCTCAGAGCCTTCTCTTCTCCAGACTGAACAGCCCCAACTCCTTCAGTCTGTCCTCATAGGAGAGGTGCTCCAGCCCTCTGATCATCCTGGTGGCCCTTCTCTGGACACGCTCCAGCACCTCCATATCCCTCTTGTAATAGGGGCTCCAGAACTGGATGCAGTACTCCAGGTGGGGTCTCACCAGGGCTGAGTAGAGGGGGAGAATCACCTCCCTTGACCTGCTAGCCACACTTCTCCTGATGCAGCCCAGGATCTGATTGGCTTTCTGGGCTGCCTCGACCCAGATGCAGGACCCTGCACTTGGTCTTGTTGAAGCTCATGAGGTTGGCTTGTGCCCACCTCTCCAGCCTCTCAAGGTCCCTCTGGATGGCATCCCTTCCCTCCAGCATGTCTGCTGCACCACACAGCTTGGTGTTATCAGCAAACTTACTGAGGGTGCACTCAATGCCACTGTCCATGTCACCCACAAAGATGTTGAACAAGACTGGTCCCAGGACTGATCCCTGAGGGACTCCGCTTGTCACTGGCCTCCACTGGGACATGGACCCATTGACAGCCACTCTTTGGGTGCGGCCATCAAGCCAGTTCTTTATCCATCTAGTGGTCCACCCATCAAACCCGTGTGTCACCAGCTTGGAGACCAGGATGTGGTGTGGGACAGTGTCAAAGGCTTTGCTCAGGTCCAGGTAAACGACATCAGTTGCTCGCCCCTCATCTATTTTTGCTCAAGCAAAAACCAAAACCCACAAACAAAAAAACCAATGGGTTTAAAAATAATAGAAGTTTAATAGTTGCATTTT
The DNA here is from genome assembly GCA_015227895.2 of Colaptes auratus. Classification (NCBI taxonomy): domain Eukaryota; kingdom Metazoa; phylum Chordata; class Aves; order Piciformes; family Picidae; genus Colaptes; species Colaptes auratus. The sequence goes on along the minus strand of CM026887.1, from coordinate 39,398,617 downwards.
TAACAGCCTATAAAGTTCTCTTAATCTGGGTAAAAGTATCAGGGCAGGTAGTCTGCTGATGTGTTTTTATTATGAAGGCTTAATTGGTGCAAAATGTAAGCCATTATCATAAATGATTTTTAAGTGTCTTTTTCAGTTTGTAACTTAAAATTGTTATGGTTGACACAGATTAGGACTTTCTTGTATTATTACTGCCTGGTTTAATTTTCTTCCTGATAAACATTTTAAGCCCCCATATCTCCACTTAATTCACTGTTGGATCTTTGCATACCTAGTAAACCACTTGTTCTTCTGCTCTGATTAGTTCTGTAGCACAAATGAACTCTTAAAACCATTGTGCAGAGGGTTCTTGAGAGCGGAATGATTTTGTATAGTTGGATTTTTTTCATCACGAACATAACTTAAGACAATCTCAGTCTTGAAAACCAACTTGGTGTTGGAAAAAAGCAGAGAAGAAGCATAATGAGGCCTTTGTCAGAGATTAAATGCCATTTCTATCTTCTCTGTGGCAAGCTGTAAAACTAAATTCTTCACCGTGAGGGTGGTGAGGCCCTGGAATGGGTTGTCCAGGGAGGTGGTTGAGGCCCCGACCCTTGAGGTGTTCAAGACCAGGCTGGATGAGGTTCTGGCCAGCCTGATCTAGTGTAGAGTGTCCCTGCCCATGGCAGGGGGGTCGGAACTAGATGATCCTTGTGGTCCCTTCCAACCCTAACTGAAACTATGAAACTATGAAACTAAATTCACAATACGTAGAAAGAATCCAGACACTATGGTGCAAATACCAGCTTTCCTTAAAAAAAGAAAGGCATTATAGCAGAGCAGAACAATATGAGATTCCAATTGACTGGACTAGTGGTAAACTCCCTTGTGCAAACTAAGTCTATGAAACTGCATAAGGTCAAATAGAAGAATCCATTTAGGAGCTTATTTAATTAAAGTTTCATCACCGAGGTCCACAAGTTTCAATAAATAGTGAGTAAAGTTATACGCTCTCGGGCGTGCAGCACATACCTTCAGCAGCCAACAGTACAGTAGAAATAATCTCCACGCAAATTACTTTCTAGATATCATTAGTAGAGTATTGAATGGTACATTTATTGTTCTGTGTGAATCTGCATATCTCCAAGGGCAAGAGTTCTTGCTAAATGGTGGATATTTATGTGGAAACAAACCGAACTATCTTATAGCCAGGAAGTTACAGCCACAGATGCAGTAAACTTGTCTTCCTTAAAAACCACTCTGATGCACAAACACTTTTTATTTGTTTTTCTCAAATAAAGAGATTCCCAATAAAAACCACAGGTATTCCTGGCTGTAGTATTGATAGATTTATTAGAAAGGTGAAGCTAAGAAATTATTAAAGAGCTTTTATTTCAAGTCGGAAAGCCTTTAGCTAAGTCAGCTGCCCTGCACTCCATCCGAGGTGTATCAAAGACTTTTTCAGCATCAAAGAATACAGCTACAGTATTTTTTTTTTACCCTGTGTTCTTTGATGTCTCTGATAGATTTTCATATTTGCAATGGCTGATGCTTTCTATCAAAACCTAGTCTGATGGATTTCCAAAGACCTTTTCCTTTCATTATACCTTTGCAGGTGGATACTCCTGCAGAAGTTTACTAAGAATACATAGAGTCAGTAATTTAGTGCATCTGTGATTAGAAATCCTCTGATCTTCAGTTGTTTCAGTTGTTATGGTGAGTACCTGTATATAGCTAACTGAAAACATGGAGAAATATTTATGCTATTTGGTATAGTTTTTTAATATACAAGAATAGACATTTAGAGTCTGCAATGTGATTCATTGGCTTTGTATGGTAGTCTCTTCGTTTTATTTCTCTGAAGTGGCTAAAACTGTACAAATCCTTTAGTACCACAATATCCAAAACTGTCAGTCACAGTAAGTTTGATAGCTACCACAGTGCAGCTCAGGGACCCTGTGCTGAAGCCTATCATGTATCTGTATGAAATAAAAAATGTTACAATACAATACAATAAATCCAGGTTGGAAGAGACCTTCAAGATCATCGTGTCCAACCTATCAACCAATCCAACCCACCTAAACAACTAGATCATGGCACCAAGCACCCCATCAAGTCTCCTCCTGAATACCTCCAATGATGGTGACTACACCACCTCCCTGGGCAGCTCATTCCAATGGGCAATCACTTTCTCTGTATAGAACTTCCTCCTAACATCCAGTCTAAACCTCCCCTGGTGCAGCCTGAGACTGTGTCCTCTTGTTCTGGTGTTGCCTGCCTGGGAAAAGAGACCAACCTCTGCCTGTCTACAATCTCCCTTCAGCTAGTTGTAGAGAGCAATAAGGTCACCCCTGAGTCTCCTCTTCTCCAGGCTAAGCAACCCCAGCTCCCTCAGCCTCTCCTCATAGGGCTTGTGTTCCAAACCCCTCACCAACCTTGTTGCCCTTCTGTGGACACGTTCCAGCAAGTCAACATCCTTCCTAAACTGAGGGGCCCAGAACTGGACACAGTACTCCAGGTGTGGCCTAACCAGTGCTGTATACAGGGGCAGAATGACCTCCCTGCTCCTGCTGGCCACACTGTTCCTGATGCAGGCCAGGATGCCATTGGCCCTCTTGGCTGCCTGGGCACACTGCATCTGTAAAGGGCAAGCACGCAGGGACCCCATCTCATCAGGCTGGTGCCCTTGGTGTATATGTGGGGCTATTGTCATGCAGTGGTGTGTATGGGCACACCTATTACATGACCTGATGTCTGCTACTTGCCTAATGGACATCTGTCCACCACGGACTAGATAAAGTTTTACAGCAAGGTACAGTCAAACATATCAAAAGTTGGGTACATTAAGTGATTAGAGGAATCAGTGTTAACAGAAATGAAGAAAGACAGGTCAGATTTATTCCCAGTTCAGGAGAAAATATTGTCAATTTGAGAGCATTTGCTGCTGGTACCAAGTGCATTTAGTACCTGCTCTGCCTTGCTCTTGCCTGACATGGCCTAGCAGATATGCACAAGCCACGCAGGTTTTACAGGAGTGTGTATGGATGGAAGATATTTTTGACTGTTAATTGCTACTTCAACTTTTTTGTTTTACTCACTTATGAAAACACTTATGATTTTTGCTGTTCTAAGTGAAACATTTTAGCTGAGCTTTCTTCTGAATTTTTCAAGACCCCCTTATATCCACAGGCTCACATTATAGTAGGATTTGTGTTAGGCTTTTACTTTTCAGATAGGTTTAAACAAAATTAATGGAATTCTCCATAATGAGTTTTTCTAGCAGAGCTTTATGTAGACACAGTTTCTTCTGTGACCTTTCCTCTATCTTTATGTAATGCAATTTAAAATAATTCAGTGATATTTCAGGGGACAGTTTCCAACAGTCTGCTCCTGCGTGCCATAAATTGGAACGCTCTGAATTTATGCTAAGTGCTGCTCAACTTGTGGACTTTGCTGAGAATTTTATTTTTCCTTTATTTCACTTTCCACTCAGGCCAACCAAGGCCAGCATGCAGAGGGATTTTCACTGAAGCTCAGTACATAAACCTGAGCACTCTAAGTACTTCAAGCAAAGAATATTTATATGGCACCTGGCCCCAGCTGGAGGATACTTTTATTTACCCTTTCAAACAAAAGGAGTAGATTTTTGTATTCAGAACCTGCATATCCTTCTGGCTCACAGCACCACACGTCCAAAAATAGACTCAGAAAAATGCACCATAGAAGCATTTGATTGTTAGGAGAGAAACTAGCAGTGAGTAGGCCAAAGGGCTGGGTTATTTTTTATCTGTTGTGACAAGAATAGGGTGATGGAATTTGAGGGAAGATCCGAATTTGACCTCTCTGCTGGTATTGTGCTGCAGAGCTCTCTGCCAAGCAAAATGTGTAAATACATAGGGGAAATTACAGCTAAGTACTTTTCAGCTCTGTGCCAGGAATTAGATCTCTGTGAGCTGGAGAAACATGATCTCATGTCAAGAGATCTAAGGTCAGTATTACACTGACTGTGATGGGAAAATGTGGGCTTATGAATGTACGTCACTTTGTCTAATTTTCTACAGAGCAGAGTGAGTTCTGCCCTGTCCTTTCAACTGATGGTGAAGGTTCATCATAATGGGAAGGAAGGTGGTAGGAACATGCGAGTGTCTGCCAACGTTAATAAGACAATATTATATGCCATCATTTTTCATTGCTTATCCCAGCTGAGAACAGAACCTTAAAGTGAAAATATGTTTAAATTGATTGAACTGTATCTTTTGACAAATAGCAACCCAAAGGATGTTGTACTGGCTATTTATCAAGCCTTATCAATGATATCATAGGAGAAAGTTCTTCATAGAGAGAGTTTGTGAGCCATGGAATGGGCTGCCCAGGGAGGTGGTGGAGTCACCCTCCCTGGAGGTGTTCAAGAGGGGACTGGGCGTGGCACTAGGTACCATGGCTTAGTAGTCATGAGCTCTTGGGTGATGGGCTGAGACTTGGTGATCTTTGAGGTCTCTTCCAACCTGGGTGATTTTGTGATCACGTGATGCAGTCTTTGAATACTGAATAGTTATTTGTTGTGTTCTCCAAATTCTTGTTTGCTTCTCCCCCACCACCTTCTGTTTTGCATGAGCTGCTGTTTCACATGCATATTCACGTCAAGACACTGAAACAAGTCTTAGGAAAATGGAGGGGTTTAGGAATTAAGAAAAATGGATTTGACTTTGAAAAGTGAGAAAAATAGCAGCTTGCAGCAAGTGGGACACAAGCCAAAGCTTCACATTTTTTCTTACTATTTTATAGAAATCCCAAATTAATGCCTGCAATGAAGCAAATTTTTGAATGACAGGAATAATTTGCTTTTTCCTTTGTATTGTTGTTGACAAGCATTGCTTCATCTTGCCTCTGCACTTAGCACATATTTCAGATATAACATGTTCTCTGCACTGACCCCTTAGGGGAATGTGCTCTCCAGGTACTCTGCCCCTCTAGCTTCCTTTAATGAAGAAGATATCAAAATCTGACTTTCCTTGCAGGTTTCTCCTTTTTTTTTTTTTCCCTTCTTTTTGCATAAACAATAGCTTGGGGTTTTTTAAGTCCTGTTTAACTTAAAAGCTCCTGAAATCCTCAAGGAAAAAAATCCTATGCAGAGAAAGCTGATGAAAGAAAGAGAAATAATAACAAATGTTTAGGACACAGCTTGTTTCTTCAACTGGGGAAAAGTATGAAAAGCTATTTATTTCAAAAGTAAAATTAATTTAAGTTGGCATGCAGTTAACTGAATGGCAAATATCTTTCTTGTTTGTAAAACTGCTGAACTCGTCATACAGTTACTTTCCTGGGACAAGGACTGGACACAGAATCACAGAATGGCTCAGGTTGGAAGGGACCTCAGAGGTCATCTGCTCCAACCTCCCTGCCATGAGCAGGGACACCTCTCAACTAGATCAGGTTACTCAAGGCCTCATCCAGCCTGGCCTTGAACACCTCCATAACCACTGTGGACAGCCTATTCCAGTCTCACCACCCTCATACTGAAGAACTTCATAGACTCAGCTTCATAGACTTCTTTCTCAGCTCCAGTCTAACTCTGCTCTCCCTCAGCTTCAAACCTTTCCCCCTTGTCCTGTCTCCAGATACCCTCATGAAAAGTCCCTCTGCAGCCTTCCTCTAGGATTCCTTCAGGCACTGGCAGGCAGCTCTAAGGTCCCTCTGGAGTCTTCTCTTCTCCAGGCAGAACACCCCCAGCTCCCTCAGCCTCTCCTCGCAGCAGAGGTGCTCCAGCTCTCAGAACATCTTTGTGGTCTCCCATGGCCTCACTCCAGCAGTTCAATGTGTCCTTCTTCTGCTGGGCACACCAGAACTGGAGGCAGGATTGGAGGTGAGGTCTCAGCAGAGCACAGTCAAGGGGCAGAATCCCCTCTCTTGCCCTGCTGCCCACACTCCTCTGGCTGCACCCCAGCACATGGATACCTTCTGGGCTGAAGCTGGCTGAGGGGGTTGGTGAGGATTGCTTTGGAAAAGAATCCTGCTTGTGCACTTGCTGCTGAAGCAGTGCTGCTGGTTTGGCTGTCTAAAGGAATAAGAGGTGTCACCAACTTCCAGCAGGCTTTGGAATCTGCAGCCTTCTTTCAGCCATGCTACTGTGATCTGAGCATTATTTTTTAGCAAAACTAATATATTGCTGTACCTTAGCTTGACCTCAGTTATTCAGAGATTTTCCCACTACATTCTCCCCAACTCAGTGAGGCTGCAGTCAGCAACAGAACAAGAGGACACAGTCTCAAGCTCTGCCAGAGGGAAGTCTAGTCTCGATCTTAGAAGTTCTTCACAGAAAGAGAGATCGCCTGTTGGAATGGGCTGCCCAGGGAGCTGGTGGGGTCGACATCCTTCAAGATGTTTAAGAGACTGGATGAGGCACTTAGTGCCATGGTCTAGTTGATCAGTTAGGGTTGGGTGATTGGTTGGACTTGGTGATCTTGGAGGTCTCTTCCAAACTGGTTGGTTGATTCTATTGGTTGCAGTCCTAGCACAACCCAGGAAGTCTTCAGAGGAAGTATGAATTACTTCCCCTGTTGTCCACATGCGGGAAAGACAGGATACAAATTCTCCTTGCTACTTCATAGACTCTTTAAAGAGAAAGGAAATGTGAAAGTAGGTATTTTACATACATTTATTTTCCTTGATTTAGATTCAGACTTGAATACTTATATTAAGCCACTCTTTTCCACATGAAAATTGCAAGCAGTACAGCATAATTTGGAGGGAAGTATGCTCCTCCAGTTTTTCTAGGTTTATCTGAAGCTGACTGTTAAAAAAAATAACCAAAACAGTTTGTGGTTAATTTGTCTTTGTTTTCACCAGAAGTGGCAATACAATACAATACAACACAATACAATACAATACAATACATCACCAGGTTGGAAGAGAGGCTAGGGTTTTAAAATTTAGTGACAGATTTCAAGCAGAAAAGTAGAAAAATATAACTAAATCACTATTGGGTGTAAAAAGGAAAACTAAAGATTATTCTAAACAAATTCATTGGGTAAATATCTGCCATAAAATAAGCAAATTCATTGGGTAAATATCTGCCATAAAATGGGCTGTACCTAAAAAAATCTTTCCTCTCTTCTGGTCTCTCTGCTTGCTTTGCTTGGGAGAGACTTATTTACTATTTTTTTTTGCCTAGGAGGCCAAGGCAAATGGCATCCTGGCCTGCATCAGGAACAGCATGGCCAGCAGGAGCAGGGAGGTCATTCTGTCCCTGTACTCAGCACTGGTTAGGCCACACCTTGAGTACTGTGTCCAGTTCTGGGCCCCTCAGTTTAGGAAAGATGTTGAGTTGCTGGAACATGTCCACAGATGTCAACAAAGCTGGGGAGTGGTTTGGAGCACAAGCCCTATGAGGAGAGGCTGAGGGAGCTGGGGTTGCTTAGCCTGGAGAAGAGGAGACCTTCTTGCTGTCTACAACTACCTGAAGGGAGGTTGTAGCCATGAGGGGGTTGGTCTCCTCTTCCAGGCAACCAGCACCAGAACAAGAGGACACAGTCTGAGTCTGCACCAGGGGAGGTTTAGGCTGGATGTTAGGAGGAAGCTCTTCACAGAAAGAGTGATTGGCCATTGGAATGAGCTGCCCAGGGAGGTGGTGGAGTCACCATCACTGGAGGCATTTAGGAAGAGGCTGGATGGGGTGCTTGGTACCATGGTTTAGTTGATTAGATAGTGTTGGATGATAGGTTGGACTTGATCCAAAGGTCTTTTCCAATCTGTTTAATTCTATTCTATTCTAAACCAGGACAAATGGCCTTTTAGGAAGCACTGTACATGTAGTACAGTCCCTTGGGGTGTTTCTCTCCCATGGACCAAACATGGGTCACTTTACCCAAACGCACTAAACCCCAAGGAGTACTGACAGTAGAGCTGCTATTGTCAGCTTTATGTCCCTGCAGAAGGCATTATTTGTGGCAAAGCAATTACCAGATGCAGTCTTTTTCTGCTTTATGTTCATTTTGTGATAAAGCTGCTGATAAAGATTAGACACTCAGCTGCATATCATGCTTCAGTCAAAATGAAAAGGTTCTTAATTTGAACAACAGATCTCCACAGGCTGTCCTAGCTGTCCCTTCCAGCTATGCATCTGCAATATTTTGTAGCTATTAAGTTGAACCTTATAACAATAGCATCACTGATATGAAAATGCTTTTTCTTCCTCCTGATGTCCTCAGGATATGTTTGAGTTCTCTTTGTAACCTTTAATTTCTTTCTTTCTTTCTTTCTTCTTTCTTTCTTTCTTTCTTTCTTTCTTTCTTTCTTTCTTTCTTTCTGTCTTTCTTTCTGTCTTTCTTTCTGTCTTTCTGTCTGTCTTTCTGTCTGTCTTTCTGTCTGTCTTCTGTCTGTCTGTCTTTCTGTCTTACTTTTTTAAAAAGGAAAGGGGGAATATGGAATGGAAAAAAACACAGAAAGGACAAACAGCCAGTCAGTAGATTTCAACACAAGAAGCATCTTTGCATCAGATTTTCCAAGATATTTTGCAGTGGTCTTGTTTAAAGCAGTGATGACATCTCTGGTACCCTAAATGGGATCAAAGTTCATTTCAGTGTTGAGTGCTTTTGAAACTCCTTTCCCACTGATACTTAGCAGCAATCTTGATTTTCCTTTCCCTGAGTTAGTAAACAGCCTTAGAAATACTATTTAAGAGCAAGACAAAAATTTACTGGTGCATTAGCCCAATCCTGGTTGGAAACCAAAGAAAGAGGTAGTCAGACCACCTACCGTTGCTTAAATCATTTTAGCTGTATTAAGTTTAACAATGTCTCTTTCTTTAGCTGTATTAAGTTAAACAAGGTCTCTTCCAACCTGGTCTGGTCTATTCTATTCTATTCCATTCTATTCCATTCTATTCCATTCTATTCCATTCTATTCCATTCTATTCCATTCCATTCCATTCCATTCCATTCCATTTAAAAGCAGGACACAAAATTACTGATGTATTAGCCCAATTCTGGTTGGAAACCAAAGAAAAAGGTAGTCAGACCACCTACCATTGCTTCAATCACTTTAGCTGTATTAAGTTAATTTTAATTCACTTAAATTCAGTCCATGTCTCTCTTTTTCCATCCAGAGAAGCAGAGGAAGCAGATGGAGGCTATTTTATAATTAGATGGATTTCAGTGATGGATGAAGCAGACCATACTGTGGAGGAGGGCATCACATGCTGGGTTAGGAGGGTACAAATTTACTGCCCTTGTTGATTTTAATGGTGTCAACACTGACCAAACTCTGATATGTACAGAAGGGGGATAGTTCTGCTGCGAATGATGAAATGCAAGCTTTATAGTAGTGCATCCTCACATAGGCTTATGGTAGGCACATTTTTCTCCAGGGGCTTTTGCAAAGTTTCAGTGACACAAAAAGCTCTCTAAAGTGCAGCAGCATTTTGACACTGTTTTCAGTGTCTACAGGTTTCCCTGAGGTACATTCCCTGCAGAGGTGCCAGGAAACACCATAATTTCATTTGGCTCCCGAGAGTCTCAGTGAAGCCAACATGAAAACAGAGTTAATGCATCTGCTGCATTGAATTAATTAGGGAAAGAAAAAGTTGTGTGATATGATTTTAAAGGCATTATTTTTTCTTGTCTTTGTGACTTTTGTCTCTGCTCTTCTGGAGGAGACACTGTTCACATAGTATTTTATTTCTTCCACCACAGCTGACAAATTATGCAGAATATTAGCAAACTTGTGGGACTTTTAAATTGAACAAGATAACTTGAACAGGGAGGTGGTAGAAGCCCCATCCCTGGAGGGTTTTAAGGCCAGGCTGGATGTGGCTCTGAGCAACCTGATCTAGTGTGAGGTGTCCCTGCCCATGGCAGGGGGTTTGGAACTAGATGATCTTTGGGGTCCCTTCCAACCCTAACAATTCTGTGATTCTGTAAACAGGAATTTTTGAGAGCATGATGGACTCCTTTAACAATTGTATTGAAGAAGTTAGGTCTGATGTGCTTATTGACTCTTTGGGCTTTGCCT
>CM026887.1:39350311-39388130 GCA_015227895.2 Colaptes auratus | reverse complement strand
TCCATTCATAGTTTCATAGTTTGTTAGGGTTGGAAGGGACCACAAGGATCATCTAGTTCCAACCCCCCTGCCATGGGCAGGGACACTCTACCCTAGATCAGGCTGGACAGAGCCTCATCCAGCCTGGTCTTAACACCTCAAGGGGACGGGGCCTCAAACCACCTCCCTGGACAACCCATTCCAGGGCCTCACCACCCTCACGGTGAAGAACTTCCTCTCACGTCCACTGAATCTCCCCAACTCCAGCTTCATCCCATTCCCCTAGTCCTATCACTCCCTGATAGTCTGAAAAGTCCCTCCCCAGCCTTCTTCTAGGCCCCCTTCAGATAAGGAAGGCCACAATGAGGTCACTTCGAGCCTTCTCTTTCCAGACTGAACAGCCCCAACTCCCTCAGTCTGTCCTCATAGGAGAGGTGCTCCAGACCTCTGATCATCCCCCCGTGGCCTTCTCTGGACACGCTCCAGCACCTCCAGATCCTCTTGTAATAGGGGCTCCAGAAATGGAGGCAGTACTCCAGGTGGGGTCTCATCAGAGCTGAGTAGGGGGAGCAATCACCTCCCTCGACCGCTGGTCACACTTTCTCTGATGCAGCCCAGGATCTGATGGGCTTTCCGGGCTGCAAGTGCAAATTGAGAGCTCATGTTGAGCTTCTCGTCCACCAGCACCCCCAAGTCTCTCTCCCTGGGGCTGCTCCCCAGCCAGTCACTGCCCAGCCTTATTTGTGCCTGGGATTGCCTCGACCCAAGTCTCTCTCCTCGGGCTGCTCCCCAGCCAGTCATGCCCAGCCTGTATTTGTGCCTGGGATTGCCTGACCCAGATGCAAGGACCCTGCACTTCGTCTTGTTGAAGCTCATGAGGTTGGCCTGTGCCCACCTCTCCAGCCTGTCAAGGTCCTCTGGATGGCATCCCTTCCCCCAGCGTGTCTGCTGCACCACCAGCTTGCCTGTCATCAGCAAACTTGCGAGGGTGCACTCAATGCCACTGTCCATGTCACCACAAAGAGTGAACAAGACTGGTCCCAGGAATGATCCCTGAGGGACTCCGCTTGTCACTGGCCTCCACCCCTACAGTGAATGACTACAGCCCGACAGAATCTTATTATGTGACCACATCAGAAAGAAGATGACCATCCACATAAATAGATTAGTACTTTTTCAAATTATTTCATTTGTCACTGTGTTAATAACAATTAGGACAGTCACAGACCAGGTTGCCTTAGAGGGGGGAAAAAAGAAAAGGCATTCACATTTAAAGTTATCAGAACTGAGTACTTGATCCATCCTGATCTTGTTTATCTCCTGTGGCAGGTACAACCCCACTCCCAGCCCACCCTCAGAGTCCTGACAGCCCTGAGAAGGAGACTGGGGCTTTGCTAGAAGCTGATAAGGATCAGCTTGATGATCCAAGCATTAGCTGGCACCTCTGAATCTAAAACTCAGCCCTCCAACAGCCAAAGTCTCTAGGGTATAAATATGACCCTGCTATGGAGATAGTTGAGTTCTCTCCACACAGAAGCAGCCTGGCAATCTCCTCTTAGAACAGTTTTCACCCCACCCTGTTGAGTACATGCCCGTGGGGAGTTTTTAATTTTCTGAGTGAGTGTGTGCACATTTTGGTTCACCACTCCAAACAGTTTAATAGCTGAGCAACAGTATTTTCCCAATTGACATCTGAGTCTGTAATTTTATTGTGTTGGAAGGAGAGCAGATTAATTGCAATAAACCCACAGTTTTCAGGTGGCTATTGCCATCTGTTTTGCAGGTGCCTCCGAGGCACCCTCTTGTTCAAAACCATTGGATTCATGGAGGTTACCTAAGGCTGAGCAGCAGCCAACCTCTCAAGCTAACCAGGCTAGCATTTCTATGTGAGACTCCAGGCTACCCCCTCCTCTGCACTGCATCCCCAGTGCAGCTCTACCATCAGGTACATGCACCCTTTGTTTCCCTTATGACTACCCAAGTGTTTCTTCAGACTGACCGGGATTACCTAATTCAGAGACCCATGGGTAGATTCAGACTGGATGTTAGGAAGAAGTTCTTCCCCATGAGGGTGGTGAGACACTGGGAAAAGTTGCCCAGGGAGGTGGTAGAAGCCCCATCTGCGGAGGTTTTTAAGGCCAGGCTGGATGTGGCTCTGAGCAACATGATGTAGTGTGAGGTGTCCCTGCCCATGGCAGGGGACTGGAACTAGATGATCCTTGTGGTCCCTTCCAACCCTAACAATTCTATGAGTCTATGATTTTCTAATTTTAAAAGGTGTTTTTCTTTTTGAACACACAGCAGTATTTCTAAGCCTTGCCAAGCTCTTTTCCTTTACTCCTCAACAAGATGCAACACCTCTTAGTATGACATACGAACTGCAAGCACTGCAAATAACTCCTACCTCTTAAGTCAGTTACGTCCAACTGCAAAAATATCTTTCTCTGGGGTTTTTGTTTTGTTTACAGGTTGTTGTTTTTTTTTTTCTTTTTCTACTTTCTTACTATTTCAGTTTGACACATGGCTTGACATCTTTTGTTATTCCCTTAGACCAGAAGGGGTATCCACAGACTTGCAAACTGAAAATGAATTTTATTAGGCTCAACAGGGAGAAGGTGCCATGGGATTCATCGCGGGTTTGTATCAGAGAGACTAATTGACAGCAGACTAAAGGCATTACATGGTTCTGATTTCCTGATTCCCACCACAGCTCTGCAACCACTTCTTTCTTCTTTTTTTTTTTTTTGCTGGAAAGCAGAAAATAGTCATTAAAAGCAGCACCAAGCAGCCAGAAAAAGAAGTGAACCAAGCATTTATACAAACCAACTTATTTCAAATGTGTACTGAGCAACAGTTTCATGCAACGGAGTAATTGAATAGCTGTGGTAGAAAGGAGGAAAGAAGAGGTTCTTCAATATATACAAAAGAATACCTGTTAGTTTATATATTTAAAAGGGTAGATATACACTGGCCAGAATTTACCAACCATGTTAAAGCATTCATTTTAGTGGGATTTAACCTCAGACATTGGAGTGCAATTTAGTTTTAAGTAGGAGGTTAGACACAGTCCCAGGAGCAATTATTTTATGCTTTTTTATAGTGGCCCATTTCCTTATCTCTGCTCTGTAAAGTCTGCAAACAATACCATGTTCCACAAGTAAGTGCACTGGCTCCTCTGAAAAGTCTTCCTGTTCCACTTTCCATGCACGCACAGCAACTCACCTAATGTGCAACGACAGCTGCCAAACTGCTCTTTCTTCTCTGAAAGATGGGACTTGTCTTCGATTTCACACAGTCACAGCACTCCTAATTAGCCACAAATTCTGCCTTGTCTCTTACATCAGTTAGGGAAAGCAGTCCTCAGTGATGCTCAGCCATCCAACCACTCCCAGCTGATGTGTCAGGTTTGTTCCTCTTACTTTCTGCTGAAGGCATCAGGTGCACACAAGACAAGTGTTCATAACTTGCTTTGTGACTACTGTCCCCCCCAGAAATTAAAGCTCTTTTCTGGTTGTCCTGGTGTGTCTGGTGGCAGGGATTGAGGTGATTGGTGGTTTTAAGGTCTTTTTGGTGAAGACTGGCAGGAGGGGAGGGTTGCCTTTTTAAAAAACAACAGCAATAGGAACAGGCCAGTTTCCTGCAGAGATCAGGACATTCTCAACATCCACAGTTCTAGTGTGTTTTAGAAGAGTCTGTAACTCGAAAAAAAGAGGGTGGAAGAGAGATTGTGGAGTCTTCTTCTCTGGAGACTTCCAAACCACACCTGGATATGCTCCTTTGTGGCTTGCCTATGGTGATCATGCTTTGGCAGCAGGGTTGGACTCAATGATTTCTGGAGGTCCCAACGTTAGGGGTTGGAAGGGACCTTGAGAGAGCAATATCACCTATTGCAGACCACAGAGGAACGCATCCAGGTTGGTTTTTAATATCTCCAGAAAGGGAGACTCCACAACCCCCCTGGGCAGCCTGTTCCAGCGTTCTGCCACCCTCTTTCACCTCTTGTGAAAGAGCAGAGCGTGTAGGTTAGAAAGCATACTGAACACATGCGTGCAGCACCATGACACAAAATCTGGGGCCTTTTTTAAAAGCCAATTAAGTTAATAATTTGCCAACTTTGTATTCCTGTCACTAAATCACATATAGGGACAGGTGTCATGAGTCCCTCCCTTGCAAAAAGGCTTCAGTTGGAGTAAAAATAGCAGCAAAACATGTGCATCACTAACAAAGAGGGGAGTACAAAGGGGAAAAGTAAAGTTCAATTGCATGTGACTTTGAGGTCTTTTTGGCAATTTTGAATTGTCAGTGTGATTGTAATGTGTATTTAGTTTGCAGTTCTTGTTGTTCTACATTAACATTGCACTCCCCAGAATGCTAATGTAACATGGAAACAAGGTTGGTATAAATATTTATGATGCTGTAGGAAACACACCACACAATTTCCAAAACTGTCTGCTGGGAGTTCTGTGTTATACAAAGGACGCCTTGCCCATGAAAGTGTGAAGAATAGTCAAGCTGTGAGATGAAGCAAGCAAGACTCAGGTATGACAGAGTCCAAACTGCTACAACCATCACTAAGCTCCCAGCAGGACATTGCCTTCCACTGTTAACATCTTCCTGAAAGGTCTGAAGGATATTTCCACAGTCTACAGGGTCTCACCAACACGATGACAGAGACAAGTATCACAGCAGATCTGAAAACTATTGACCACTGTGGCTGGATCAACAAGGTACAAGCCAGCCAATTTTTCACACATCAGATAAGAAGTTGGTGCCACCTTCATGGAGACTTGGCCACACAGAGAGCCGAATGCTAAATCACCTCACAATAAATGCTGGCCTCTCAGGGATGATATGTTTAAAATGAGGAACATTTACTTGTAAGATAGCAAGAGCACCAACTGAAACCACATATTGTACCAGTGCTCAACAGGTTACTGTCAAGGGCAGAAAGTACAAAGGAAACACACACATGAAAAAAAGCCCTACATGGATCTAAGAGGCCACATGTTTTTCACATTCTGCTTGTTGCTTTGGATTTAAGGGGTGAAGTTGCAAGTAGAAGCCTCTATAAATGGAACAAAGGAGTGCACAAGAACCATATTTGCTATTATTAGGTGGTCTTAGGGAAAAAGTGCGTAATATTCCAAAGAACCATTTAGGATCCTTTGTTTGCCCAATTATTTAAAATTCCTTTTTTACTTTCAAGCTCCTTAACAAGTGCATTACCCATTATTTAACTAAACACCAATACAATTAAAAAGACCATTTTCTGACGATGGCCACACTGTATTTGATAATGTCTAAAGAGAAAAGCTACTAAATTGATTAAACATCAGCAGTAGGAAGATTTCCTTTTTCTTTTTTTCCTCCCTACAGAGATGCTTTTAAGCCTTACAGACTTTAGCCTAAATTTGATTTGCCATAATTTTGCTCAGCAAAGCAGTAATGCCACCCATATCAGCAAACTGCACAGATACAGCAGGTAGCATTAATAGCACTTAATGTCAACGCTGTCTTAAGCTGGAAGATTTTATTTCAAGTGTCATGTATCTCATGTAATTTCATGGTTTGGGGTTTGTTGTTTGTGTTTTGGGTTTTTTTTCATACTTCAGCACCAGTCAAACAGCATTGGCATAAAAAGCCACATGAAACTTAATTTTTACCTGTCTCTGTTGCAGCGTGTATTTGATATACAGCCCTCAATCAGATGGTGTGGGACTTCCTGTTCAGATCAGACTGAGCAAAGCATTCCTTTTTTCAATTCTTTTAAAATATATCTTTTTCTCAGCCAAGCAGTGATGTTTTAAGGGGAAATGTAATTGCAAATGTTGATGATGCATCTATGTGTGTAGGTTGATTAGCTGGGAGGGGGGTGTGTTGTGTGCTCTGAGCTCAAATAGTCTCTGTTCAGAGATCTTTGTTCAATCTATCTACTAGTCATGGTTAAATGAGCAACAATTTCAAATATACAAAACACAGATACACTTAAGGCATAGAAATTCTGTGTATGCAATGCTCAACATCAAACACTACAATAGGGGTGATCCAGAGCTGACAAATCTTGGCTGAAACTGTGAACAAAAAAGGGAGGCTCTCGGGCTCTCACCATAGCAGTGACACTGATCAGCAATCCCACCTTCCTGCTTGAGGCACTGGGGCATTACAGATGGTCCCTTCAGAAGTAAGCATCAAATTCTACAGATCATGCTTTGGAAGCAGCTTTTGCACCACCATGGTTTAATTATGGGATTTAACACACAGCATATATCTGCTGCAGGGATTTCTAGTCACAGAGCTTTATATTTACTCTTTGCTTCAGTGATTTCAGAATATAATCAAACTCCTGGTCTACAAAATTTAAGAATTGAGGTCCCAAAACATCTGTGCAACCTTTCTACTCTGTGTCCCCTTTATCAAGCTGATCTTCCAAGCATGATACTTGATGCTCCTCACCATATATGAAATACCGCAGAGTATTGCTTGACAGCTACCAAGCAGTTGCTGTGATCCTCAGAGTTTTCATGGTCCATAAAATAGAAAGGATGAGTAAGGGCAAATAAATCTGATGCACCAGGATTTAAAAAACAAAACAAAACAAAAGTCATGTGTGTGAAATGCAGCACTGAATTGCAAAAATCTACAACTCTCCTTTTGAAGTAGGATTATTCTTCTTTTACTATGCATACAGTTACAGGGAGAAGTAGCCATAAAGGGAATAGTGATTTATATTCTGCATAAACATTTCTCCAGAGAAGCCTAAACTTCAGAGTTATCCCAACTAAATAGAGCAAGCTCCTAGGGAATGAAAGGGACAATTTTGCATACGTTTATCACAGGAAAAGTGTGCAGAACATGGGATAGATCAGTGATCAGGCATAATAGCAATGCATATCATTAATCCTAATTAAATAACAATAATAATAATAAACACAACATATTGGGGTGCTGAGAGAAGGATCCCATTGAAATCTACCATCCCACTGAAATTTCACCCAGTGAAAATTCAGCCCCCCAGAAGCTATCATTTTCTCTGAGAAGTATTCTCCACCTATAGCCTTCACTGAAAATGACTGGGAGGCACTGCTCAGTTACAGTGATTAAGTGGGACAAAACCCCACAAACAATCAACAGAAACCCCATCACACTTTATAAACTTCACAACACAGAAACTGAGCCCAAATTTAAGTCTCATTGTGATGCTATCCTGAGAAGCATTCTCAAATTAGAAACAGTGCCTTCTGATTCAGATGAAGGGACCAGACATCTTTCCACCCTCGGGTCCTTCCTTAGACGATGTTTAACCAATGGAATGCATGTATTTGTGAGCAAGGTTTTGCCTCCAGCTCAGGAGGACTGCAGTTCTGGGATGCAGACACCCCCCTTTCTCTCCAAAGTCTGGGCTTCCTTCCAGCACTAAAGTTGGTGGTTTCAACACAGGCACTGGAGTGCATTGCCAGGCTCTGTGTGCACAGAGGTAGATGTAGCTACAAGCAAACTGAGACATTCTTGCCCGGCCTGCAACCTCAATCCTCACTCAGAATCGGCTGAAGGTGTTTCAGCAGGAGCTATCATACATTTGCAATTTAGAGAGCTGAGATTTCTCCAATGTTGAATAGAGAGACAGATGTTGAAGTACAAGAACATCCTGATAGAAAGAAATTCTCTTAACTTGCACTAGCTTTACTGATTTGAAAATACTTGCTGTGATTTCGTGGTTAAAGCAAAGGTTTGTTTTGCTTTCTCCCACCACACTACTTAAAATTAATTTGTTTTAAAAAAGGAAAAACCCTACACTTAAACAGAGTGGATTGTGAAATAAAGTGAAATGACTAAGAGGAAAGTGGCTGACACTTTCCTGTTCACATTTCCTAGAATAAAAATTACATCAAACCCAAATGAAATCATTTCATTGTTTGTCAGCATAAACCGGAGCCAGCAAGGTGTGCTCAGAGCAACTGGAATTAAAAGCAGTGCTGGTGTGAGAGCTGGAGTGTCATGCTGCATGGCAGATGAAAACTCAGACTTTGTATTTCCCATGCCCACCTCAACACAGTCAGTTTGGGAAGGAGATGGGTGTGGCAACCATGTCTGCATACTCCGGCACACCTCGGAGCTCCAAAGCAGAGATTTTAAGGGGTTGCTTGAAAGGAGAGCAGAAGGTATAGCAATGAAACTAGAGACCGAGAAACTCCTGGGGTACAGGCTTTTCAGAAGTGCACTGTGATGTTGATGTATGTTTACAGAGGCCTCAAATGCCCCTTTTCATAACTCTGTTTATAGCTCATCTGTGTGCTGTAAGTCTTGATCGGAATTGGTCTTTGACACAGACTGTAAAATACAAATCTTAAAAGGACCCAATGGAAAATAAAAGTCAGTATCATGACAAAATGGATGATTTCTGATATAATCTCCTTCCACTTGTGCCTTCCATATAATGGAGATACAGAAAATATGTTTCCCACTACAGGAATTAAGAATTCTGCTTCAGTAAAAACACATCTGGCTCTTATGATGTTGAATTAAGAGCTTATTAGGAGTATTCTTATTATTAGCATAGCTGCTCCTAAATGAACATACTGTCCTCCTTTTTGAAGATCTCCTGCTGCCTGTCCATGTCAAGTAAGGGAACAGCCAGTAGAAGAAATGATAGTGATATGCCAGCAGTATACCAAAACATTACCCTGAAGTCAAGCTGAATCCAGCAAAGATGCTGCTGTGTAGACATAAATAGGTATTTTATCTGTTCCTGATATTTTGACATCAACACAGCTTGATAACATGGGCATTAAAAAAAGTTGTCTTCTCCAGCTAACAGTTTCCATGACAGAGGAAGCTTGAGCAGGAGAGGAAATAAAAGCAATTTGTCTTCTGGGCTGACAAGCCCTTTGTCTTGACCCAACAACAAGCCTATTGATCTACTTCAAAGCACAAAGGAAAGAGTAACTGTCATGATGGTCTGACACAAACCAGATCTTAAAATAAAATAGGAAAAAGAAAAAAAATCTTGTTTATACTTGGACAATTGTGAGCTCTGGCATTGCTCCTCCTTCACTTCATATGCATTCTCAAGGGAAAGGTGACATACCTGTCCCATGTGGCAGCGCTCTCCTGGGTGCCATGAAGGATGCCCTCCCCTACATCCTGCAAGCCCTCTTACTCCTGCTTCCTCAAGGACAGCAGCACTAAGAAAACACAATAGTACAGATCCCTATTTACCCAGGCACTAGATTTTCTCAGCCTGCTTTGAAGGGTAAATGCCACCAAAATGTGCACTGTGAGCTCAGACACATGCCTCCAGGACCGAGAGGCCACAGACACAAGCCTTCCTTCTGCTGATCTCCCAGTAATGATGGGGATAGCATGTTTTCTCTGCACTGCCAGCAAAAAACACATCCACTTGAGTTCCATCTCCCATAGTTCAGGGTTGGGATACCCACACCTTTCAGTTGAATCCAAATGTCTTTGTCCACCAGGCTTCCTAGTAATGCAGACCAGCTTGGCCAATGTCCTCACACCACCAACCAGTATTGCAGTACTTGTTTCTCTAGACTTTCTTCAGTCCATCTTCCTGAACAGTAGTGGAAAAACTGCTCTGCCAAACCCACTGGAAGCAGTCCTATTGTTTAAGACTCCTCATATTTTTTTTCCCAGTCTAAAGAAATAGTCTCACAATATTTTGGCTACCCTGACTGTCATAAGGAAGGTTCTCACCCTGGTCAGTGCCCTGCGCCTCATGCTGTCTCTAACAGCCAGCACACGTGACCAGAGAAGTCTTCCAGTGTCCAGCAGGAACAGTACATGATGTGAAGAGCCACAATGCAGAAATGCTCACAGAGCAAACAGAAAATAAACAGCTGATGGTCCCAGAAGAAGGCTCAGTGACCACTTTAAGCATCTAACATGCAAACGGTTTATTCAAGTCATAAGTTGTTTTCTTTAATGTCAATCTTCTGAAACCCACTAAGAGGTTGAGGAGATAGGATTGCAAGATTGGCATTTAATAATGAAGAAAGTTAGTGAAAAAGAAATCTAAACTAAGAGTCACATTAGGACTGCTTAATGCTACAGATATCTGCTCTCTGACAGCAAGAAGAATCATAGAATCAATAAGGTTGGAAAAGACCTCAAAGATCATCAAGTCCAACCTGTCACCCAACACCTCATGACTACTAAACCATGGCACGAAGTGCCATGTCCAATCCCCTCTTGAACACCTCCAAGGACGGTGACTCCACCACCTCCCTGGGCAGCACATTCCAATGGCTAACAACTCTCTCAGTGAAGAATTTTCTGCTCACCTTGAGCCTAAACTTCCCCTGGCACAGCTTGAGACTGTTCTCTTGTTCTGGTGCTGATTGCCTAGGAGAAGAGACCAAACCTTCCTTGTTGACGGAGGGAATTTTTCCCACGGCTCAGACATGAGACCAACTCAATATGAGCGATAAAACAAGTGCAACTTTATTTTGGTTTGCATCAGACTTTATAACCAACATGGGCCTGCCCAGCGCAATCTTATTGGTTCTAGCCTAAAGGGTCCTGATTACATACTCCTCCCACCTGTGGTCTTTCACAGTGGCCCCCACCTGTTGTCTTTCAGTGCAGTTTGTTTACCAAATTCTCAAGGACAGACCGTCCTTGAAGGCTTGCTGGCTGGCATCCAACTCAGCCTATAGTTATGCTAACAGCCCAAACTTACCAGCTTATTTACATACTTATTTACTTGATCACCGTCAAAGCCTGGGTTGTGCACTGCTTCTAGGGGCCCATGCCCTCTCTCTTTAAGCCGTTCTTCAACACTTCCTGTCTACAACCTCCCTTCAGGTAGCTGTAGACAGCAATAAGGTCTCCCCTGAGCCTCCTCTTCTCCAGGCTAAACAATCCCAGCTCCCTCAGCCTCTCCTCATAGGGCTTGTGCTCGAGGCCTCTCACCAGCCTCATTGCCCTTCTCTGGACACATTCAAGAGTCTCAACATCCTTCCTAAACTGAGGGGCCCAGAACTGGACACAGGACTCAAGGTGTGGCCTAACCAGTGCTGAGTACAGGGGCACAATGACTTCCCTGCTCCTGCTGGCCACACTGTTCTTGATGCAGGCCAGGATGCCATTGGCCTTCTTGGCTGCCTGGACACACTGCTGGCTCATGTTCAGCCATCTGTCAACCAGTACCCCCAGGTCCCTTTCTGTTTGGCTGCTCTCCAGCCACTCCGACCCCAGCCTGTACCACTGCTTGGGGTTGTTGTGTCCAAAGTGCAGCACCTGACACTTGGACTTAATTGAATGTCATCGTGTTGGATTCTGCCCGTTTGTCCAGCCTCTCAAGGTCCCTCTGCAGAGCCCTTCTACCCTCTAACAGTAGTGTCCACAAATAAAAATACTACCATAAAAGCATCCACATGGTTCTTTCTTAAAGTTTGTTTATGTGATTCTTTGCTAAATATTCAGGTGATGAATGTCAGAAAAACTGAGTTTAAGGAGAAATGAATTATTTTGCATGTTGGCCTGATTCAGTATTAAACTCAGTGATTCTGAACTTTCATGTGATAGGTGTCACCATCACAATTTTAATTTATTATTTTTTTACTACTCAGTGTGTCCTGGTGCTTAAAAGCAAGTCACCTTGCTTGAAGAAATATCAAATAGATGAATTAGAATTTCATATAGCTCACCCAGCATGTCTGCTCTAAGAGCTGTTGTTACAAGTTTGAGGCAGAGCCTCCCTTGCCTCCCACCAGAGCAGAAAAACGAGACTCAGATGAACGGATTGCAGAAGTGATGGAAAGTTAAAATGGGAAAAGCAGTGAATGCTTTACAGAAAACCACTAGTGCAGTGACAAAGGAGATCCCAAAGCATACCCAGAAGCCTCCCAACACTCCCCTCTCCCCACCTGAGGGTACACCCAAAACCCCCAGGGCTCTTTCTTCCCCCTCTCCACTGTTAGGCTAATCTCAGCTGGCCAGATCTGAGATTACCCTTCCCGCTTTCCCTCTTGGCATTAAGCCTAAACAGGCCTAAAGAGAGACTGAGGGAGCTGGGGTTGCTTAGCCTGGAGAAGAGGAGACTCAGGGGTGAACTTATTGCTCTCTACAACTACCTGAAGGGAGATTGTAGACAGGCAGAGATTGGTCTCTTCTCCCAGGCAACCAGCACCAGAACAAGAGGACACAGTCTCAGGCTGTGCCAGGGGAGGTTTAGGCTGGAGATTAGGAGGAAGTTTTACGCAGAGAGAGTGATTGCCCATTGGAATGTGCTGCCCGGGGAGGTGGTGGAGTCACCATCACTAGAGGTGTTCAGGAGGAGACTTGATAGGGTGCTTGGTTGCATGGTTTAGTTGATTAGGTGGTGTTGGATGATAGGTTGGACACGATGATCTTGAAGGTCTCTTCCAACCTGGTTTATTCTATTCTATTCTATTCTAGTCTAGTCTAGTCTAGTCTAGTCTAGTCTATTCCATTCTAAAAAGGCCTTGAGATAACTCCCCCTTCATTACCAGCCAGGGAGCATCTCCCACAAGGGCAGTGAGGGAAGAAAGAAGAAGTGTAGGACTTTGCAAGTGGATTTATAAGGGGAGCAGGATATTATGAAATGAAATACGCTATTTCCTGTGTCCACCTACTGGGCTGGACACTTGGGACACCAGGGGTGTGTCTTAAGCAGCAAGGGGGCACCCAGCCCAAACTGCCACAGTTGTACTGAAAAGAAGAAAGAAGTGAAAACAAGAATGCTTTACCCTGCCATTGTGTTAGATCAGTTTAAGCTTGATTTACCAAATACCTTGTAAAGTTTCTCTCTCCTTTCAGCCTGACTTGTTCCCCTCTCTGATTGCTGTTTTGACTGTGAAGCAAAAATGTATTTCCCAGATGTATTAATCAGATATTGTGGGTATTCCATTACTACAGCACAACTATAGAGACAGCCCTCTCAGGTTTTAACAGAAATGAAAGTAAATCAATACTAAGCAAATTTTCCCAGAAGTCAAATTCCCCAGAATTACAATGAAGATGGGCACAAAAAGGTATGATGCCAAGTTCTGCTACAAAACACCAGGTCATCTTGGGCAAAAAGTATGTTTTTCCATACCAGATAGAGTTTCCCCTGTGGGTACAAAACCTGGAATTTTCAGTGGTAAGCAGAGCAAAAACAAAAACCTGATAAAATAGCCTTTTTTTTCCCCCATGCACCAGGTTAATCTTTTCTCTTTTTAACATCATTGGAGATGTCTGGAATGGCAGGATGTATATTAAGCAGTCCATCATAGAATTGTTAGGCTTGGAAGGCACCTCAATGATCATCTAGCTCCAACTCCCTGCCATGGTCAGTGACACCTCACACTAGGTCAGGTTGCTCAGAGCCCCACCCAGCCTGGCCTTAAAGACTTCCAGGGATGGGGCTCCTACCACCTCCCTGAGCAACCTGTTCCAGCATCTCACCCATTAAACTCTCTCATCCTTAAACTCTAGACTGAGTCTGATGGTTTGACTGTATTTTAAACAGAATACCAAAGGGTACTCAGTGACAAAACAGCATTCTATATGTTCATGGGATGTAAGACTTCAGCTTTTCGAGTCCTCAACTACTCTCACATAGTTCATACTCTAAGCAGCTGTACAAGCCTGAGGCAGGTCACTAGCCAATATACCAAGAGAAGGTGCAAACAAGTACATCCCCACATACCTTTTTAAACAAATATTGCTCATAAATATTGTTCTACTTTCACAAGAGTAGTTCCCTTGAATAGAATTCTTCATTTATCTTCATTTCAAGCAGTCAATAAGCCACTACTCCCTCCAGAAAGGCTTGCAAGTGCATACTAAAATTTAGCATATGGAGATATGAATTGAAGCACAAATTAAAAAGCCTTTGCTCTCAAAATTCCAATTTAGCTTAACCAACAAAGACAGCAAAAAAAAAAAAGGACCAAAAAAAGGACTTCTTTTTTTTTGTTCTTTGAAATAGGAAGTATCAGTAGAGAGGATTTAAAGATATTCAGGTGACTGAAAGTCCCAGTCCCAGCACCCCCCCCTCATGGTGGTTTTGCCAAACAAGTATGAACTACGCAGCAAAAGAAGCAAAATGGATGAAAAAAGAGATCAAGGCCTCAATGTTCAGTGTACCTTAAAACTCAGGCTTTATAATTTAAGTATAGACAGTGGCAGACATTTTAAACAAGAGAGATTACTAAATATTTTGTAGGGGCAGAAAAAGCAACCTGTTTTCTTTCTGTAAGCAATTCATGCTGTGATGGTTATTTTTATGCACTTCTCACTTTAAAATAAAAATGTACAGTAGGCAGGAGTTCTTCAGTAAAAGTGGCAAAGCAGCTTTGTATATAAATCTCATTTCCAGATGTATACAGTTTTCAGATACAGCTGCTTCTGGGCTCTCTGTCAACAGTCTGAGTGAAATTAATCTATTCCTTACTTTAGGACAGCAGTTTCACCTCCCTGGTTTGCTTGAAGTTTGTTAAGCTCTAAGTCTCTAAGTCCTCGAGCACAAGCCCTATGTGGAGAGGCTGAGGGAGCTGGGGTTGTTTAGCCTGGAGAAGAGGAGGCTCAGGGGAGACCTTATTGCTCTCTACAACTACCTGAAGGGAGGTTGTAGCCAGGAGGGGGTTGGTCTCTTCTCCCAGGCAACCAGCACCAGAACAAGAGGACACAGTCTCAAGCTGCACCAAGGGAAGTTTAGGCCCAAGGTGAGGAGAAAGTTCTTCACTGAGAGAGTTGTTAGCCATTGGAATGGGCTGCCCAGGGAGGTGGTGGAGTCACCATCCCTGGAGGTGTTCAACAGGGGATTGGATGTGGCACTTGGTGCCATGGTTTAGTCATGCGGTCGTGGGTGAAAGGGTGGACTTGATGATCTTTGAGGTCTCTTCCAACACCCTGGTGATTCTGTGATTCTGTGATTCTGTGAATAACTCAAACACTACCTGCTTGTGGAAACTGAGCTCTAATTGGAGACTCTCATGTTCATAAATATTACTGAGGTATTCCTTAAAGGTTATTCTGTTAGGGTGAGATTCTCTATGCACTCTGATATTATTTTTTGAGGGGGTTGAGCCTTTCAAACTTCCACATTTTCTTTTCTTGCTACAAAAGCATAACAGATAGAGTGAGGTGATTAGGCAATAGTACCTCGAAAATTGCTACTAAGCTGCCTGAAGTTTAGAAAGCTCAGAAAACAGTCTGAAGTTCTCAGTAATAAAGATATGATATTTTGTCTTTCCTCTTTGGTTCTCTGACCTGACTGTTCCACAAACAAGGAGAAACAATCTGGATGGCATCTGTTGGAAAACTGACAGCAAATTTTAACTTCAGATGTTTATTGCCACCAGGTTACATCCTCAGATCAGACTAAACTCAATGAAATTTGCAGAATACCTTTAAGAAATATTTTACATCAACGTATCAGAGTCGTATTGAAAATAAAAGCTAATTTGGATAAGCTTTTGGATAACAATGTGGAGATATGAAACCTGTAGCAGAGTAGGTTAAAAATAACCTGCAAACCAAAAGTAAACATTAGAAAACAAGTATTCCTAGTGCCTATTTTCAAGAACAACTGTGAAGCCAGACATGAAGAATGAGAAGAAAACAGACACTACATGTGATGGAAACTTCTTTGTCTTCAGAAAATCATAGAATCATAGAAGGGCTTAGGTTGGAAGGCACCTTAGAGATCATCTACTCCAACCTCCCCACCATGGGCAGAGGCAACTCTCAACTAGACTCATTTGAAAACCAGAAGTACTCTTCTCTTCCAGACCCACCTTGTTGCAGCCTGTTGACTTTGGATCCAAGCTATAAGTACAGAAGGCAGAGGGAAAATATTACAACATCCAAAGAAAAGAAGACTTCCAAGTTTTGCCTGCATGTTGTTTGCTCTTTTGACCCTTTCTTGCTGTTTCAATGCACTCTATTATGCCAAACATACCTGACTAGGTCCTAAATGAGAGGCACAGAGAGTCAGACAATAAAATCGCATGACAAAACCATGCATCACAAAACAGAAAAAGAACATTTTGCCTATATTTAATAAATTGCTCTACACACTCACCTCTATGTATATCAGCCACATGAAGGAACATGTGTAAATGGGGCCTTTACTTGCATATTCTGTTATTGTGTAGGAACATGGAGCACAAAACAAGCGCTAACCAACCTTTCCCTCTTCTTGTTTGGTGAGTCAAGTGAGGTGAGAAATGCCCCAGATGGGTAACATTTGGGAAATTATTATACTTAAAAGGCTTGAATAATTAATTAGATTACACTTCTGCAGCTGTATGTGCAATCGAACAGCCTTTCTTCCACATTTTCCTGGGAGAAAAAAAAAGGCCAAAACAAACCCCTACCCTTAATTGTAACCACTGAAAGGAAATAAATGTCTGTTTTTTTCTTTTTCTTTTTTTTCACAAAATAGATGTGGTGTTATGTCTCAGCAATCCACTGCCATTTAACTCTGCAATACAGCTATAAAATGGTTGATTTGGTTTAGTGTCTTACTTCTGAGGTACCTCTACACCATATAAGGCAGCAACCAGAAGAGAGGTCCAGACTACAAATGGAAATGCAAACTCTTGGATAAATCAGATAAAGCCTCTGTAATGAGAAACTTCTGAGGGACCTATGTGCTGTCATTTTAGAGAGGTTCCCATTAGTCCAAAGCACCATCAGCACAACTTCACCAAACCATTAATGTGCCAGCCCAAAAAAGAGAAGGTTTCTTTTTCTCCCCCTCCCTGTCTTTCCCAAAAGATGATATTTTTACCAGTTTTCACCTCACCCACTATGACAAAGCATGGGCAGAATGAAGAGGATCTCTTTCCCACCATAATTCAGCCACTTGCTTGCTGATTTTTCCTTTTCAGAAAGGCTCATTCCTTCCTTTCCCTTGCTCATATAATGCTCTGCAAACCCACAGCTGTTGTCTTGGTGCATCTTTTGCAGAGGATCCACTTTAGACACAGGGCAAGCACAATGGGCTGAACGACTCATTCACACACAACCCTCATTACTGACTGTCCAAACAAGTTGATGGCCCTGATGCTCACTTACAGGAAAGCCAATTAGCCCGAATAGTCTAAACTCACAATATCGCCCTGGCAGCATGGAGAGGCTTTAAAATGAGTCACGGTGTAATTCATTCCTCCTTTAGGATGCCAGAGGAGCATAAAGTATCCTAAGTGCAGACAAGAACCTAGCCAAATTACTTTCGCCATTGATTTTGTCAAAGGAGAATTCAATCTGATTTTAGCATTTATCGAACTGAACTCAAAACCCAGCTCAGCTGCTCTGGTGTCAATGAAAGTGCCAGTTCAGCTCAGCTAGGGATGTTCACCAAGATATCTGAGCATCTCTGGTGCTCAATTTGAAAGTCACAGAATGGCCCAGCAAGACATGCTAAAGAAAAGAGCCCGTTCAGAGGGTGGATACAGAATGTTTTGCAACTTCAGTCCTTCTATTAACTCATTAAATGGACTCCAGAAACAGAAGGGCTTAAGACATCCAGTTGTACCCAACTGTAATGCTTTGGCCAGTTTTCAGCTACTGTTATTACATTCATACTAGGCAGCTAAGCAGTTTGCTTGATATCACAATATTACAATCTGCTGCATTTTTTAACCTCTTTTTTTTCCATTTCCCTGCTCTTGATTCTGGCAGTGACTGGAGCAAAAACGAGGCCAAGAGGCCTTTGGCAAAGGCACTTCTGGTTCATTTCTTACTGTGCACCTAAATCAGACCTACATTGCTCTAAGCCACAAACAGTCATCACACAGCAAGCAGCAGAGAAATCAGAAGATATTGTCAGTCTTTATCCATGCCAAAAACCTGCTGGTTTTAGCAGCCTTTCCTCATTTTAGCTTGTGTCCACATGTGGCCCTCTGGTACATCACAAAGTCACATTTTTAGGTGGTTTTTTTTTCACAGTCACCATCCTTAGCAGTCCCATGGATGGAATAAACAAGAACTAATCCAGCATTCTCTTAGTAAGGAGCAAAACCAAAGAAGGTCAGTGGAGGAATGAAGCTTTACAACTATTAAAGCCCATGAGCTCTGCCCAGTTCTACCCATACAATTTCCCTTTTTTGGGCTTGCAGCCCAATAGCATTGTGGTTGCTATCCTGTTCATATAAATTCATAGCCTAAACAAGACTGTAATCTAGGCACATGTAGTTTTTGAGGTGAGATAAGGGTAGCCAGACTAAAGCTAGATCCAAAATTCTCAGCTCATTTCTGTTATCTCAAATAGCCCCAAACCACTGGATTTATTTCTTTTCTGACTCTGGGTCAGTATCCTGCCTGTGATGCTAATCTTGCACTAATTTATAAAGTCAAGTCAGCTTGAACACTCAGAATCCAAAACTTCATAGAAATTAAAAGTACATATCAGCAAGGTGCATTTCTTAAGATACAATGCCACATGTAATAGCATTCTTTCTCTCAGTTATTGTAGGTGGGCAACAACTGGATCATACTGAATGATTCAAGACCATTCTAAAAATAAAGTTGCTGTGAATGTTTGCAATGTAGCGTGTCCAAGACTGCTGAAGAAATAGTAACTGTTTCCATGCATCAGTCCTGCAGATGGAGTAACAAGCAAAGCAATGCTATCACAGAATCACCAGGGTTGGAAGAGACCTCAAAGATCATCAAGTCCAACCTGTCACTACAGACCTCATGACTAAACCATGGCACCAAGTGCCATGTTAATCCCCTCTTGAATACCTCCAGGGATGGTGACTCCAGCACCTTCCTGGGCAGCCCATTCCAACAATACAATACAATACAATACACCAGGTTGGAAGAGACCTTCAAGATCATCACGTCCAACCCATCAACCAATCCAACCACCTAAATACATACAGTGCATACAGTACAATACAGTACAATACAACCCACCTAAACAACTAAAAAACTAAACTGTGGCACCAAGCACCCCATCAAGCCTCTTCTTGAACACCTCCAATGAAGGTGACTCCACCACTTCCACAGGCAGCTGATTCCAGTGGGCAATCACTCTCTCGGTATAGAACTTCTTCCTAACATCCAGTCTAAACCTGCCCTGGCACAGCCTGAGACTGTGTCCTCCTGTTCTGGTACTGGCTGCCTGGGAGAAGAGACCAACCTCTGCCTGTCTACAACCTCCCTTCAGGTAGTTGTAGAGAGCAATAAGGTCACCCCTGAGTCTCCTCTCTCCAGGCTAAGCAACCCCAGCTCCCTCAGCCTCTCCTCATAGGGCTTGTGTTCCAAACCCCTCACCAACTTTGTGCCCTTCTCTGGACACGCTCCAGTAAGACAACATCTTTCCTAAACTGAGGGGCCCAGAACTGGACACAGTACTCAAGGTGTGGCCTAACCAGTGCAGTGTACAGGGGCATAATGACCTCCCTGCTCCTGCTGGCCACACTGTTCCTGATGCAGGCTAGGATGCCATTGGCCTTCTTGGCTGCCTGGGCACACTGCAGGCTCATGTTCAGCCTACAATCAACCAGCACCCCCAGGTCCCTCTCTGCCTGGCCGCTCTCCAACCACTCTGACCCCAGCCTGTAGCACTGCCTGGGGTTGCTGTGGCCAATGTGCAGAACCCGGCACTTGGATGTGTTAAATCTCATGCCGTTGGATTCTGCCCATCTGTCCAGCCTGTTGAGGTCCGTCTGCAAAGCCTCTCTGCCCTCCAGCAGATCAACTCCTGCCCCCAGCTTGGTGTCGTCTGCAAATTTACTGATGATGGACTCGATGCCCTTATCCAGATCATCAATAAAGATGTTGAAGAGCATGGGGCCCAGCACCAATCCCTGGGGCACACCACTAGTGACAGGCCGCCAGCCGGATGTGGCACCATTCACCAGCCATGTGTATCTTCATTTTCAGTGGCAATTCATATAATTCCTCTATTCTTTTCAACCATTGCTGACATACAGCATAACTAATGACTACCACCATATCTGAACAGCCCAAGTAGACTCTATGTGGCTTCTCATTAGACCAGAGTAAACATTTTGGATTACATTCAAGTATTATCAAGCTCAGTTTCATCAGAGTATATTATACGTATGTCCTCTAAAAACAGCAGTCAAAATGCACAATCAGGCACCAAAAAAGAGAGTCAGTCTGCTCTGTGTGCAATCCTGCAGCCTGCAAACCTTACTTAGATGTGAAACACTGGATGCCCAGCGCTGAATAGAATGGAATGGAATAGCATAGCATGGCATGGCATGGCATGGCATGGCATGGCATAGCATAGCATAGCATAGCATAGCATAGCATAGCATAGAATAGAATAGAATAGAATAGAATAGAATAGAATAGAATAGAATAGAATAGAATTAACCAGGTTGGAAGAGACCTTTGAGATCATCAAGTCCAACCTATCATCCAACACTATCTAATCAACTAAACCATGGCAGCAAGCACCCCATCCAGTCTCTTCCTAAACACCTCCAGTGATGGTGACTCCACCATCTCCCTGAGCAGCCCATTCCAATGGCCAATAGACCACATACATTCCTGTGGAGGCACCAGTACTTCCCAAAGCCTCATGGAAATCTGTCTTTATTTATCCTCCAGTTGCATTTATCACCATCATATTGGTGCCTAGTGTCCTTCTGTCAGAGCTCCCCAGTTCGATGCACAAATATGTCATCATTCCTTCAGCTTTGTGATTTGTCCTCTGAATTTTATCCTGTTCTCACAGCTGCCTCCTCCAAGGTGATTCATTCCTTGTGCATGAGATCCTTTTTCACTGTTCCTTTTAGTTTTGCTTTGCCAAGAAGTTTCATTAGCCCAAATCATTGTGGGTTTGGGTTTCTTTGGTTGGTGGTGGTGGTGGTGGTTTTTTGGTTTTGTGGGGTTTTTTGGTGCAAAGGTTATTTCATTAAGGGCAACCAAGTTGGTGAGGGGTTTGGAACACAAGCCCTATGAGGAGAGGCTGAGGGAGCTGGGGTTGCTTAGCCTGGAGAGGAGGAGACTCAGGGGTGACCTTATTGCTCTCTACAACTACCTGAAGGGAGGTTGTAGACAGGCAGAGGTTGGTCTCTTCTCCCAGGCAGCCAGTACCAGAACAAGATGACACAGTCTCAGGCTGCGCCAGGGGAGGTTTAGGCTGAATGTTAGGAAGAAGTTCTATACAGAGAGAGTGATTGCTCATTGGAATGGGCTGCCCGTGGAGGTGGTGGAGTCACCTTCATTGGAGGTGTTTAGGAGGAGACTTGCTGGGGTTCTTGGTTCCATGGTTTAGTTGTTTAGGTGGGCTGGATTGGTTGATGGGTTGGACGCGATGATCTTGAAGGTCTCTTCCAACCTGGTTTACTCTATTGTATTCTATTACCAAAGGTAAAAGGGGAAAGTATGTGCTCTATGAACACAGTGTTAACTTCAGGGTTTATCACAGTTTAGTATAAGCATCTCTGTTGAACCCAGGCTTGCTGAGTCCAGTAAGCAGCTATATTGGCTCTGTTAAAATTCCTTTGAGCACTGATACTGCCCTTAAAAAGATCAAAATATCTGTCACTTGCACATACATTTAGATAACCCAAACAAAACTTACATCCTGAAGGACAACCCCAATATCTGAGAACCAAAATAATTAACAGCTTCCCGTTTGAAGAAAGCTCATATACACAGGATTAATAAAGGGCAAATTACAAGGCATATTTTACATGCATCATTAAACCAGTAGAATTAAGTTTGCACAAAATGTAATTGCCTTTTGATGTGAAGAAAGCACAAAAAGCCCAATCAGATGTAGCACAATCTAATTTATGACACAGCCCTAGAATTTTTTGGTGATTAGTGTCATAACATCAGGTGTCTAATATATTACAGTGTTAAGAGGTACACAGCCCGGCTGTAAATTATTTCACTTTTCTCTCCTGCACATCTGAGGTGACAGAATGAAGGTAAATTTCTTCCTGACCATTTAGACAGCTCATTATTTCCCCAGAATGCTCCTGTGCCATCACTAATCTCCACAATGTATCATCTTTCATACAAAATATCAAATCACTGCAACCAACGTTCAACAGCATATTTTGGGTTCTAATTTTTCAGGGCAAGCTCCCAACTGAATTCTGCAAAGACTGACAAAATGGAAACCTCCACAAATATGAGGATAAGAGACCATTGTGGGCTAGTTTATCAGGTGATGGAAGTCTTGTTTTCTTTGTTATAGCAACATTATATTTGTCTCTATTACATGTTATACAGAGAACTATGTTAGCACTCACTAAACTGAGGGACATGAGAGCCACCTTTCATTTGGTGTAAGCTGTGAAGAAGTCAACTATTTTGTTAAGAACTGGTAAAAAGACTCAGTACTCAAAAGCATCTGCCAAAGACACCTGTGCAATTCCAGCCCATGTAAATTGCAGGCATTACTTGTGGGTCTCCTCAAACAGAGATTCAGGCAGTAGTGAGAGCGAAAATGACATGCAGGAGAAAAAGAAGGGGGGAAAAAAACCACCAGCGCCACAAACAATAAATAAACCAACCTCACACACAAACCAACCAACAACAAAATACATACATGCAAGGAAAACCCAAAACCAACCAACCAAACACAACAAATAAACAAACCAGCCAACCAACCAAAAACACCCAAGGAAGCTAAGCAGAAATAGCTGTCTATAAATCATAGAATCAATAAGGTTGGAAAAACCTCAAAGATCATCAAGTCCAACCTGTCACCCAACAGCTCATGACTACTAAACCATGGCTTCAAGTACCATGTCCAATCCCTTTATCAATACCTCCAGGGATGGTGACTCCACCACCTCCCTGGGCAGCACATTCCAATGGCCAACAACTCTCTCAGTGAAGAACTTACTCCTCACCTCGAGCCTAAACTTCCCCTGGCACAGCTTGAGACTGTGTCCTCTTGTTCTGGTGCTGGTTGCCCGGGAGAAGAAACCAACCACCAACTGCCTACAACCTCCCTTCAGGTAACTGTAGAGAGCAAGAAGGTGTCCTCTGAGCTTCCTCTTCTCCGGGCTAAGCAACCCCAGCTCCTTCAGCCTCTCCTCATAGGGCATGTGCTCGAGGCCTCTCACCAGCTTTGTTGCCCTTCTCTGGACACATTCAAGAGTCTCAATGTCCTTATTAAACTGAGGGGCCCAGAACTGGACACAGGACTCAAGGTGTGGCCTAACTAGTGCTGAGCACAGAGGCAGAATGAGTTCCCTGCTCCTGCCGGCCACACTATTCCTGATGCAGGCCAGGATGCCATTGGCTTTTCTTGGCCACCTGGGCACACTGCTGGCTCATGTTCTGCCAGTTTTCAACCAGTACTCCCAGGTCCCTTTCTGTTTGGCAGCTCTCCAGCCAATCCAACCCCAGCCTGTAGCACTGCATGGGGTTGTTGTGGCCAAACACTTTGGTACCAGTTTAAGTCATCAGAAGTCATGCACAGAAGTCATCAGGGATCTTCACAATGAAGCTAATAGAAATGCCAATGTTTTCCTTCTCTCTTTTATCAAGAAAGGAAGAAATGGAGGTATTCTGAAAAAAAGTATATTCAATGAGTTTGCTTTTCCCAATATCATAACTGCAGTTCACACATAAATGAAATTATTGGAAGGGCAAAAGAGAAAAATATGAGACAATAACTCAACATGTCAGTCAGGGAAGGAAAACACTGTCACAAGCCACCCTCAGCACTGTCACACTTTTAGCCATCAACCACAAGCAGTGACAAAAACTAAGCCTCAAACTAAACCATTTCCAGAAGATTTCTTCTGTTTTCCCATCTACAGTAGGATTAATGTCAGGTGGGATCATCAGGTTCAATCAAAGATAGCCTGGTAAGTAAGTTTGCAAAGCAAAGAATGCAACAGGCAGATGCAAACTAGTTCAAACACCAACTCTGGCAATAAAAACATTTCAGAGACAGACACAGCAAGCATCTGCCTCATCCACTGCTGGAAGGCACTCAGGAGAACAGGAGCAATTTTTATGTTTACCTAACAGGCAAATGATAAATATTCAGAAGTATACATTATGTAACATTTGCCTTTTATCATTTGAAGAGCTGTGACTGCCTGGGGGGAAAAAAGGCAGCAGGAATGGCACAGCGCCTGGGAGAGATGCTACAGAGGTATGGAGGTATGCAAATATTGTGTATCCAGCTAAGGAAAGATTTCTTATGCTACTGGAAACCAGAGTGGGGCTTTTAAACACATCACACTTAGCTCAACTCCTACCATCTCCCTTTGCCCAAGAATCACTGCTTCTCTTTCTAATTACATTGGGTTTGGCTAAGATAGGGTTAATTCTCTCCAGGCTGTCTTTCATAGTGCTGTGTTTTGCAGTAGCGTACCCTGGTGTTGATAACACACCACTGCTTTGGCTACTGCTGAGCCAATTTCCAAGGCTGTGCTTTTCCAGCATTTTCCAAGCCCTACAGTAGGCTGAGGGACAGGCAAGTTCTTGGAAGGGGACACAGCCAGGCCAGCTGACCCAAACTGACCAAAGGGGTATTCCATGCCATATAATGTCAGCTCAGGTGTAAAAGCTAAGTGAAAGAAGGATGTGTGAGGACATTCATTGATGGAGTCTGTCCTTCAGAGCAACTGCTACATGTATTGAAGCCATGCTTCCTGAGGAGTGACTGAACATCATCTGCTGATGGGAAGTAGAGAACACTACTTCTGTTTGGCTTTGCTTCTACCCATGGCTTTTGCTTTCGATCCCATTAAATCACTTCTATCTTGACACACCTGCTTTTGTTATAGTTTCTCTCTCCCCTGTTGATCTAAGGGGAGTGATAGAACAGCTTTGGTGGGCATCTGGGCCCTAACCAAGGCCAAACCACCACACCAGTCCACATTGAATTGTCAGTTTACCAGCAACATGACCTTGACTGCACCAGTGTATCTCAGCATAAACAGGAACAGAATGTTGATCAAAAGAAAATGGGGGTGGGGGGAACATTATGTTGTTTACAAAAGATTTCTTTACAAATCCCAATTTAATTTTTCTGAATATAGAAATGTCAAGAGAATTTGCTGACTGAAACTTGAAGCATCTGCTTATAAGTGCATTCACTTAGTCATCTCCCAGTGCCAGATGCTGACCCCTAATTCACAAGCACCTTGTCACGACCCAGTATACCAAGCCAGCCATGGGCATGGGGGGAGTGTGGTGAAGGCACATTCTGCCCAGATACTAGATCTTGTCCCAGCATGTGGACAAGTTTCCCCTCCTTCAGGAGGAAGACAAAAGCCAAGACATTAGCGAGGCCAGCACGCACCCAACGCATGCAGTGCTAGTGCAAATACCGAGTACAGGCATAATTCTAGCTTCACGCTTTCTATAGGCTGAAGCCAGTTGTTTATGAGAGTGCCCATTGGTCAAACCCAGCCTCGAGGAATCTATAAGTATTACCCCAGTTGGCAAACGAGTTGCCCCTTCTTTCACTTTGTCTCTGTACTTGCTCAAGAGAACAGCTCTCGAGCCACAGCCTCTGCCATTAAGCTTATTGTTGTTGGCTTCTATCATACATGAATGCATACTGAAAGCCTCTGCATCGTGAGAAGCACTCGTGATGATCATCTCCAGAGGGAGGACCTTTGCTGAGCCTGAGAAGCCAGCATTGCTACAGCCAGTCGTACCGACCGGGAGAGCCCACCGTGCCACCAGAGGACTGGACCAACCCCCGAGGGCCGTTTACATCAGCCCCGAGATTCGCCATAGCCGGACTGACCCCATAGTCGTTGTGTGCTGTCGTTGTCCAATTGGAAACATCTGAGCCCGCCTATCGGCAACCATCGCCCCGCCCTGTCATGCGAGCTGACTCCCAGGGCTGACCCCATGGGCCAACCCCAACCAGGACCAATTCCTGTTGTCTGGAGGGAACCGACCGAGTCCTGAAGGGAGCCTGCTTCCGAGCTAAGCCCAGGTTCCATTATTCCATTATCCACTGCTGCGGAGAGAGGAGACAGTAACCCAACGCCGCCGTCCAAATCAACCAGGAACCAGTCCAGTGACAGTAGTCTGCCAGACCTCCACCTTGCTACAAATAACAGCTACAGAGTATCTTCCACATGCTTTCCATCCACTAGCACTCAGTTCAAAGTATCCGCATCTAGCAGAGTAATCGCTGACACATAGAGATTATAATATTGCTGTATATAGCCAGAAGCCGCCCACGTCCCGCCGAGTCGCCATCTAGTGGTCAAGTGGCGGAACTTCACCCTTTGTTATATAAATATAGAAATAGTCTGTAGATAGTTTAATTAAGTTCTAATCATAACACTAAGCCACTTACGGAATGTATTTCACGAACATGCACTAGAACATGTATATAAGTTAGTGATTCATCGGTTATTAATAATTTGATAATAAAAATACTATTTTCATAATTCATATTTCATATTCATAAATTTAATAACCTCTTCACAACGGGGAGGTTGTGCTAAGATTTAAATTTTTTTACCAAATGGCTGATGAGTTGGAGTTATCAGAGTGAACAAAATGGACCAGAGCAGAGAGGAAATGGGCAGAGAAAGGAAAGAGAGAGGAAAAAGAGTTGAAAAGTAAGAGAAAAAATAAAGATATCACCACTCCTTGGATCCAACGACTATTTCACAGGACTAGTTTAAGTTCTTGGTGGTGGGTGTACATTCCAACAGGGTCTTCTGTGGTAAATGCAATGCACGGACCCCAGAAGCTGTGGTCCTTTTTACACCCTTTTGGCAGGGGGATCACGACCTGTCCAAATCACAGAGCAGTGCGCACCAGGCCCCTGCAGTGCAAGTGTCCACAGGAACTCTCACTTTTCATTGTTATCCCAGCAGTTCTTCTCCAGAGCTATGAAGGCCATCACCCTGTCTATTCAAGTTCAGATATGTCACACCTTGTTTGAAACCTTAGAGTCGTTATGGGCTATCAGCCCTGCCCTGCCCTGCCCACATGCATTGTTTTGAGACAATTGAGGATTGGGCTATGACACACCTTCATGAGCATTTCCTCCGCTACCACTGCTCCACTGCCATCCTGTGTGCAAAACAAGCTGGTCAGCCTGATGCACAACTCTTGCCTGGAAGAGTAGCTACTGTCCCACACCTCTGAAAGGGACAGCAACACTTCATGGGGCCATCAAGTCAAGGAATACCTCTCCAAACTACAGCGTCAGCTCTGCCTTTCAGGCAGCTGGCCTCAGATGCACATTGCCTCAAGTGGCATAAAGCAGGGCACAGTCACAGCCTGTTTTTCACCAGTGTTTAGTATGGGTACTTAAACAGTTCAAAATCATTCCTATTAAGTGAACATGCTGGTTTTCATTAATCAGATAATTCTGCTCATTGTTAGAGAATCCTACTCTTGAACTGTACAGGATTAATATTGATGAGGACAACTCAGGAGCTGACCTAGCTTTTCCCAAAACCTCTTTAATTCAGTGGAAACTCAGGCAACTTCTGTGCCAGAGACAGTATCAGTGTCTGTTTAGGAACAACTTTTCTCCATCCAAATAAATTTGGGGTTAATCTTCCCTGTTTGATGCAAGAATAGAAAAGTTGTGGGCTTGCAAACACCTGAATGCATCTTCTTCAGCACCAAGCATTCACTTATCCATCAGCCCCTGGGCAGCATAAGAATTCTGCCTTCTGACTGCTTTCAAATTAGATTCACAACTTCCCTCCAAGAGACAGTGCATGTTTCTTGACACTGGGTATGGCAGACAGAATGAAGAGCTGTAAGACTGACCAAGTTTTATTATTGTTGTGCAGTATAATCATCCTACTCACATCAGGCAGAACTTGTGTCAGGCAGAGCTCTACACACTTCCAAAACACATTCTGAAGAAATGTGTCTATCAAGAGTAACGATAATGTATGTCAGCTTTAAGCTGTGAAGCCCCTGAAAGGCTCAGTGGATACAAAGGCATGAAGCACCACCTGCTAAACTCTAAAGCAATGCAAAATTCCTGCTCCAAGCCCAGCCACAAAAGGATTCTTTGTGTGGCACCCAGGCTGAATGCAGCACAGGAGGGGAAAAGGGTAACTATGATTTTTAGCTTTTAAATATATTCCTAGACCTTGTTTAAAGAATTCAACCTAGAAGAGTTGCAACAGAAGAGGCTATTCATCCAAGTTTAAACAAAGAGGTTAATCCATTTCAGCACTCATATACTGCTCAAGCCATGAATGCTTTCACTGTTACTGAATCAACATATGAGGAAGAACATTCATGATGATTTAAGTTATCAAAGTCAGGACCTTGAACCCTTGCAGGTTTAAATTTCACTGACAGAGCAAAGAATTAATTTAAACATTCTGCCTGCTGAAAAATCACTTGATTGAATTAAAAATTAGGAGACCTGCAAACCCCTGTTTTACCTGCACTACCCTTATCTGATTGAAAATTCCTCCTAGACAGAAAACCTTAATTCTCTCAGATAATACTGTTCTGAGTTGAGATTTCTTTTTCCCGAGCTTTAGGGGTCTACAAGGTTCTCCTTGCCAGAGAGTGCTTATAGGCATCATCATAAATACATGGGTCCTTTCAGCTGGTAAAGATCAACCCATGGCTAAGAGGATTATGCTGGGAAGGTGGGCTGTGTCCTGTTTTGGAAGCAAGAAATAGAAATAGAGATAGAAATAGAAATACAAATACAAATAAACAGGTTGGAAGAGACCTTCAAGATCATCGCATCCACCCATCATCCAACACCATCTTATCAACTAAATCATGGCACCAAGCACCCCATTAAGTCTCCTTCTAAACACCTCCAAAGATGGCAACTCCACCACCTTCCCGGGCAGCCCATTCCAATGGCCAATCACTGTCTCTATGAAGAACTTCTTTCTATCATCCAGTCTAAACCTCCCCTGGCACAGCTTGAGACTGTGTCCTCTTGTTCTGGTGCTGGTTGCCTGGGAGAAGAGACCAGCCCCCACCTGTCTACAACCTCCCTTCAGGTAGTTGTAGAGAGCAATAAGGTCTCCCCTGAGCCTCCTCTTCTCCAGGCTAAAAGAACTATTGCCCAAACCAATTCCAATCTAACAGTTACAGCTTAGTTTTACAAACTTATTCTAGATACCAGAGGTCATTGTACCTTGATTATTTAGATGTCCTTTACTCAAATCCAATCAGTCAGGAAATCCTCCTGAAGTAGCTCCTGGTTCATATTTATCAAGTGTAAAGAAGCCATGCCGTCTATTGACTTCACCTGCATAATTGAGGGCAAAAAAGTCATGGCAAATTTTCCTCTCTGAATTTTATTCAAATTCATAAATGATATTTACAAATGTAAATCTTGACTGTTTAGGAAATATCAGAATATTTAACAGATGTTAAAAGCTTTAAATGAGCAGATTTCCCACATTGATTGTGCATTGAAATATTCAATAATCTGCCACACAGTGTAATATGCACTACATCTTCCAGGCCAGAAATAGCTGATGGCAATTATTATAAGCAAATTTGCTTTCAAGGGCAGTGGATTAGAACAAAGGGAAATAAGCTGGAGAAATCACATCTTCTTCCCTATAAGAACACACATTAGGGCAATGGAGAAATGAAGACTGCAACCAAGGAGCTACAGTTGTTTTTTTAATAAAGGGCCCATTTTAAGTTAAAAATTAAGAATAAAGCATTTATGAAGAAACAGAGACTTTGCCAGCAGATATCTGCAAGCTAAGGAGAAGCAGCAGTACAAGCTAGAGGGGTTTCCACAATGAGGAGTAGGAATCCCCACTTGCAGAGCTGGGGGAATGTGTACAGATGTCTCATTTTGGCCATATCTCCTGTGCTTTGTCAGTGAGTAAAGACCATTTAATTCATAAAATCCTCTGCAAAAGCTCTGTTTTCTTTCATTCAACTGCTGAATCTCCCTGAAGAATAAAAATATGAAGCGCAATAATTGGAAGATTAAATTCCACCAAGAGCACAGCCAGCAATGATCCTGGAGATCAGTTCTCCTGCTGCAGGTGCCCTTCCTAAGCACCTGCACCATGGAGAGCAAGCATCGCTCTGCACCCACAAAACCTGCCCCGGGAGCCACAGACAGATTATGACCAGACTGACGGCAGCTCAGGGTAAAAAAATATAACACAGTTCCAGAATGCAAGTTTCAACGCAGTTGTTCACAATCAGGGACTCCTCTGAGCCTGGGCATACATGGTTGAAATCAGCTCTTCACAAAACTTAAACACTTGAACCATGCTGTTTAGAACACTAAGTCTGAGATACTAAAAGAGAAGGGCATCTTCTACTTCCCCTTCTGAAAAAGGCCATGGAGTCTGCAGGATAGAACTTTTAACTCCAGGCTTGGCTACTAATAGAGACCAGCTCCCTTACTGTAGAGGTGCTGGAACAGCCTGATTCCCTCTTTAGGATGTTTAATGTAGGCACTAATGCATTTAGAGATTTACCTTTATGCCATAACCTCCCTGAGACACAAATATGACTACGTTGGATTTCAAATAAATCTGCTGCTTTAAGAGCAAATTGCAGCTCATTGTGAAGGAAAAAGTCTGGTGTGCCTCAGGACAGGGCTTGTGACAGCAGCATTGGCAGACCTTCAGGAAAAGCAGCATTTATAGGGGCTGATAGAGCATCCTGTAAGAAACAACCCTCATCCAATGCTCTTTTTAATTATTATTTATTAGTAGAGTTGACATCTCCTGCATATGTTACTATGTATGGAATACACACAACATTTATCCAAGTGCACTGAGAGGAAAGACAGCAGCAGAGTAAATTCGGGGGGGAAATTTCCAGCTACAGGAGATATGAATTCAGTAAATATCAGAGTACAATGGCAGGATTCCTAGAGTGAAACATCAGGAAGCAAATGCTATACCCTTGTCCTTCCCAAATTATTTTGCTCCGTCACATCTAAATCTGAGTTCTTTAAAAAAAAAAAAATCTGTCTAGGAAAGTATGAAAAAATTCTTAGAACCATAGAATGGTCTGGGTTGGAAGGGACCTCCAAAGGTACTGGGGCATCCTCAACTACATCATTGGCCCTTCAGTTTAGGAAGGATGTTGACTTGCTGGAGCGTGTCCAGAGAAGGGCAACAAAGTTGGTGAGGGGCTTGGAACACAAGCCCTATGAGGAGCTGGGGTTGCTTAGCCTGGAGAAGAGGAAACTCAGGGGTGACCTTATTGCTCTCTACAACTACCTGAAGGGAGGTTGTAGACAGGCAGAGGTTGGTCTCTTCTCCCAGGCAACCAGCACCAGAACAAGAGGACACAGTCTCAGGCTGCACCAGGGGAGGTTTAGGCTGGAGGTTAGGAGGAAGTTCTACACAGAGAGAGTGATTGCCCATTGGAATGGGCTGCCTGAGGAGGTGGTGGAGTCACCATCACTGGAGGTGTTAAGGAGGAGACTTGATAGGGTGCTTGGTTGCATGGTTTAGTTGATTAGGTGGTGTTGGATGATAGGTTGGACATGATGATCTTGAAGGTCTCTTTCCATCCTGGTCTATTCTATTCTATTCTATTCTATTCTATTCTATTCTATTCTATTCTATTCTGGTTGCCCAAAGCCCTGCTGAGCCTCATCTTGAATGTCTCCAAGGATGGGGCTTCAACTACCTCTGTGGGCAACCTGTTCCAGTTTTCCACTGCCCTCGTTGTAAAGAACTTCAAGATAGTTTTTCTATATTAAGGTCATTTCTCCTTTTTTATCTATGCCTTTAAGAGAAGTAAATACTTCACTTCTTGCACAGTACTCCTATTTTGTTCTGCAAATCAAGCTGCATTAACCAAGTTCCCCTTCTGCACCACAGCTGACAGTAATAGTCCTCCTGTGTTGAGTTAATCTTCTGACATCTTAAAAAACAGTAAGGTGAGATCACTGTCTACTCATCCAGTACACCTTGTGGAATAGGCTCTGGTCAATGCCAGATTTACTGCAATTGCTAGAAGGATCGCATATTAAAAGGCCACTTAAAATATTTTGTTTATTTTGTGTCTCATAGTTCATTATAACTCTTAAGCACACACAGGAGGACCCAGAAAAGTCACAAGCAGCAGGATGCTCAGCTGCACAGGTTGTCTGTAGAACCTTGGGTTGGTTGTTAAAGGATTGTGGCCCTTGCTCGTGCACTTATCTTCAAAACCACACAGCTGAAGAACATTTCAGTTCTTGGAAGAAATGCTGTTTCGAAGACTCACTCACCTTGAAATGAGTAAGTAAATTGAGTTCCACACTGAAAGAGCTTTCTGGAGGACAGCTGTGAGAACTGAAGTGCATTGCACCTACCAAGCGTTCCACTGAATTGCTGTAATTGTTGCTTAGTCAAGTCACTGATGTAGTTGCAACAGAGTCACAGAGGTCTGACTTTAACTTGTTTCTTCACTGGGACCTTAACATTTAATACAATACAACACCTACACTTACAACTATCATAATAGATTTGATTCAACTTTGTTGGCACATGCTGTTTCCATTTACAGGACTTCCTAACTGACAATTCACACTAACACCAGCAGCAGCACAGACACAGTGGCTCAGGTCTGGGCAGCATTATAAACACCAGTCAAGCACTAACAGGACAACACTCTGCAACCTTGTCCCCTTTTATTTTCATCTCTCTGAATATAGGAAACAAAACACATGCTAAAAGACATTTCTGGAATAAAGACCCTAAAACACCCTAAAATATCCTCATCAATCCATGGTCCATGGGTACTGAGGAGCACAAACAGCAGCCTCACAGAGAGTCCAGCCTCAAGTGCTTTGCCATTGCATTCCCTTGGGTCACAAAGATGATCCAAGGGCTGAAACACCTCTGCTATGAGGATGGGCTGAGGAAGATAGGGCTGTTCAGCCTAGAGAAGGGAAGACTCAGGGACGACCTAATGGTTTGAAGCTGAGGAAGAGTAGGTTTAGCCTGGGGTCTTAGGAAGAAGTTCTTCAGTACCATGGTGGTGGGACCCTGGAATAGGCTGCCCAGGGAGGTTGTAGATGCCTCTTCCCCAAGGGTGTTCAAGGCCAGGTTGGATGAGGCCTTGAGCAGCTGAGTCTAGTTGAGAGGGGTCCCTGCCCATGGCAGGGAGGTTGGAGTAGGTGATCTCTATGATCCCTTCCAACCTAAGCCATTCTGAGATTCTACGATTAAGGTAGTGTTTGTCCTCTTAGTACTGGAGTGTGGGGAAAATGTCAGAGTGGTTCCCTCCTTCTTTCCCACTGATGTTCCATATATTAAATCCTTTAATATGTTTTGTTTGTTCTTTCTTGATTTTTTCAGACTTGGATGATGGTAGAAATGAAACTGCTTTAGGCAGAGTGGTAATAGAGTGAGAAGTTACGGTGGCTTATTTGAAAGTAAGGAGTTGTCTTCCTGTACTGCAATGCAACAACTAACCTGTCCTTGTAGTGAAAATGTTATTTGCAGGGGAAAAAATAAAAAGCTTTCAACTTCAGCAGCTCCTATTGCAATAAAATCTTGGAAGATCTAGTAATACTCAACAAAAGACTTTAGTGAAAGCAAAGATGAAATAAGCAAGGTGGGGGGGGGAGAAAGCAGAAGTCTGGCCTCAATTATTTCAACGTTTCTACCTATAGAAGCAAGAAATCTTGTGGGAGGATAGAAAGCACCAGGTGATTTAAAGGGTGCACTATCTCTTGTTTTGACCAAGAAAAGCCTTTTATTTTATTAGTTTCTCTATTGAGCAATTTTTAGTGGTGAAAGGAAAGGAACAAATGAATCGATGTAACAATTCTGAAAGAAAAGTGAAGTTTAATAAGAGGTAGATGTAACGTATGATCAAGTGTAAGAAAAGCCTTTAAGATGATAGTTCTGTGTCAGCCTTTGACAACATGTGGCTGGAAGATTATGTATTGCATTTTGCATCCTTTTCTGTTAGATGAAAGTGGCTTTATTTTTCCTTTCCTTATCTTCTGTAAGTGTGATAAAAAGTAACACTGCACCTGGGGAAACATCAGCTGCTTCAGTGCTTTCACTTGCAATAACCAAAGAGAGAAATGCAGATTAGCACAAGCTAAAAGCAGCAACCATTTAAACAGCTATGATATGGGACTTAATAGATTAAAATATCTTACTATGCTACTGCTACCCACAAATCAGTAGAAAAGTTTAAGTGCTACTTTTAGAGGTCACCCACCAAGAATCAACCACCCTGACTCCACTTATTTCCTTGCTCTTTGGGTCACTTAATATGTAGACTACAATTTGGACTCCTGGTCAGGGCAACAGGGCATGGACAAACGGAAAATAGAAAAGAGAGTAGGAGTCCATGCTGTGACTCTGTCCTAAAGCTAACAGTTCAAAATGCACAAAAATTCAGATACTCATTATCTGATGCATTATGAATCCTCCCCAGCAACTATTGCTGTGACAAACATGTTAAATAAGCTGCACTGCTTGAGGTTTTTTAGTTGAATTCAGTAAATACTTCAGATCTCACAAAGTCATTATGAAATATTACAAAGCAAATCCAGATTCAAATATATCACTGATAAATCTTAAAATAAAGGATGATGGGGGAAAAAAATGTCTCTAAAATGTTACCTTAATTTAGCAAGCACAAATAGATGCAAGCAAAAG
This sequence comes from Colaptes auratus, assembly GCA_015227895.2. NCBI lineage: Eukaryota > Metazoa > Chordata > Aves > Piciformes > Picidae > Colaptes > Colaptes auratus. The sequence goes on along the minus strand of CM026887.1, from coordinate 39,353,640 downwards.
GAATGTGGTTCATCTGCTTACAGAAAAGACTCATCAGATGGTAAGGCAAGCAACATCTCAATGAAAGGTGAGTTGGGGAAACAAGTCCTGGTCAGCTGAAAGATGAAACCTTCTCAGACTGCAAACACTAAATGGTCAAGACTTCTGGTTTACATGCTTTATGATGAATTATGAAAGGTAGTGGATTGAATAGTTTGGACTTGATGATCTCTGAGGTCTTTTCCAACCTGGGCAACAAGGCTGGTGAGAAGTCTCAAGCACATGGAGAGGCTAAGGGAGCTGGGATTGTTTAGCCTGGAGAAAAGGAGGCTCAGGGGAGACCTCATTGCTCTCTACAACTACCTGAAGGGAGGTTGTAGACAGGTGGGGGTTGGTCTCTTCTACCAGGCAACAACACCAGAACAAGAGGACACAGTCTCAAACTGTGCCAGGGAAGCTTAGGCTTGAGGTGAAGAGAAAGTTTCACACAGAAGGAGTTGCTTGCCATCGGATATGCTGCTCAGGGAGGTGGTGGAGTCCCTGTCCCTGGAGGTGTTCAAAAAGGCATTGGACCTTGGGAATTCATATGACAATTTCCATGGAGCTGATGGACACCTGAAGGCTATCTTCACTAAAACCTCTGCTCAGAGCTAACCAGAATCTTGGAAGTGCCTATTTTTACCCATAAGTGGGATCTAAATACATCTGCACCTTGACTTTGCTTGTCTTAAAATATTTGAGCTCCTTTGATAATATTGAGTTCTAGCACTTCAGAAATATATTTCTCAGTCCTTCTGGGTTCCTGCTTTGGTGGCAAGTTTTCTCCTTTGATCTCAGTGTAAGACTTTTTCCTGGCATGATCTTTGCTCCCACCTTCTTCTGGCCTATATCCAAGAGTGAGAGCATTTTTATTTCTCCATTAGGTTTAGCTTTTGTGTATCTTGCTGTATTGGAACTGGCAACATGGTGCTATTTAAACACAGCTCCATCTGTTAGAGCCAAGTCCTGCAAGTAGGGTGTCATGTTAGATTTCATGTTATCATTTGCTGTGTAGTCTGGGCTTTAAAAAGGTTTAAAAAAAACAAAACAAAAGTTCACTATAAAACAGTTACTTTTATAACTTCCTTTGAAAGCTCTTCTACTGTTGTTGCAGGATATGCTTATGTCTTTATGAATACAGCCCCTTCTACACTGCCAGAGAGAAAACAGAAGGGTTGTGTGCAGTCTGGCTTTGCTGCTTGTGTTTCCCTCTTCTCTTGTATCACCTTCATATCTTAAGCATGTATGTGAATTTGTTTGCCAGCGCTACAGCTGATGGAAAACATCATAGGCCTAAAATAAACCTGACATTTGGAGACTGAGAATTCAGATTTGAAAACCAATGTGCCTGTCTTTCACCACCCATCTCCTGAGTTGTTGTCCAGTAGGAGGTTATATCTGACACTACAAGAAGAGATATGGTTGACTTTTATCCCAGCATGACAACATTTGTGTTTTACAGTCAGCTCTTCCCAGGCAAAAGGGATCTGGATGGGAAAAAAGGCCTAATAAAAGGCATTGCTGGAACCTTTCTGTGTGTGTATCAAATAGATCTGATCAACACAATCATTTCTTCCCAGTCTCCCAGGCTGGCATTGCTGCTTCTGTTTCTTTTTCTTCTCTGAAAGACATAACCTCTAAAAACCTTTACAATTTGATACTGACTGTAGTCCAGAGAAATTTATGACAGAATGTATAGAAACTTTGGCAAGCCATTCAGTGTTTGTCTTTTCACAATGAATACTTCATCAATGTTGTATTTTGTCAGCCCTCCAAAACTGGCTATTCAGGTATAGGGGTTTTGCTGAGTTTCTTCTTTCTCTTTTAAGTAGTTCTCAGCCTGTTTTTAACAAATGGCATCATTAATGTTTCTAGCCTGGCAATTTTCTTGCAATATATACTGCCTGTACAACTTCACCCAAGGCAATGGAGTCCCAAGCCAGCATAACTCATGCCCTTCTTCTCAGAGAGACACCACAGTGGAAAGCAATCAAGTGCTGACAGACCATCCACATTGCAATAGTGAGAGATCCAGCAATGAAAGCACTTCTCAAGACACAGTCACGTGTTTCCTCTCAATTATTAGGATGGGCTCGAGTGCTGCAAGGTGGGCTGTTATGGAGGATCTGACACCACAGGAGTAATTTGCACTGAAAGGGGTGATGGGTACCACTCAGTCTCTCAGTGGCCACACAGTGATGCAGGGCAGCTTTCCTGCCACAAGGACTCAGCAGACTCTCTTCAGAGGGGCCATGAAAGGAAGCTGTAATTGTGAACATAGGGAAGTGAGTTGCAGCCAGAAGATTGGGAGGGCTGAGCTGCAGCCTTGCTGCAACACTTAGAGGTAACCACACCACCAGCTAGACTGGGCACCAGCTTCAGCCATGCAAGCCCAGCATGACCTTCCACTTTTAACAGCAAATAACTGGGGAAAGGCCACATCTTAATCAGAGTTCCTCTGCTGAGCAAATGTGAACCGTAAATCGGAGGGCATCAACATCAGCACAGCTGATCCAGTGCTAGTCTGCTACCATGAGATCTGTGCTTTTAGTGCAAATAAACTACTGTGTTGGGGGAAGGAATCAGTTAAGCCCTCTGCTATTATCTCAGTTGCCATTGTAAGCACTTTTCCAGGTTGTGCTGATGGAAGGAGCCATTTCAATTCATCCACACATTTTTTTTCTTCAGGAAGATATGAACAGATTATCTGCTCTCAATGGAACGTAAACCAGCAAAGCAGATGCAGTGATCAGAACAGGGACACACCACACAGACTCTCCTAAATGGCTATATTAGTCTGGTGGTTTGGAGAGCCCTGGTGTGCTGGACATTGTGCAAATAGCACAAAGAGATTACCTTCACACCATAAAAATAGCAGCTAAATTATTTGATACCTCCTACTTTCACAGGTGACCGGTGACCCTACTGAAACCTCCAGATTGGAGCCTTCTAAACACAAACTATTGTACTAGAGTTATACCGTTACTGGCCTTGCCCAGGAAGGCTGTGAGATTCCTGGGACTGTGTGTTTTATTCCAGTTAAGATGACATCTTCCTTCTTCATTAGTTAGTGGCTGTCCTGCACACATGGAAAGAATTCTGGACAGCTGGAGAGCCTTCACCCTGCAGCAAGTAGCTACCAGGACCATATTTGGCACAGCTTGTAATGGAGGTAACAGCAAACTCTGAGCTATGTACAGCTTGTGCAACAAGCACTCAAGCTGATATCACAACACTGGAATTAAAGAGATCTTTGTTTTGTTTGTCTTTCTTGTATTTACAGCTGCAGACATTAAAGGCTGACTCAGTCA